>CAMXCT020004401.1:205166-509641 GCA_947184155.2 Cladocopium goreaui
TTTTTGGAATGCCCTTGGAGCTGCGGAACTCCAAGGATACAACGAGATGGTGGGGACCTTCTATGCGCTCCACGGCTTGGACGCTGAACTCTATGGTTACTGAGCTGAAGTCTTGGATGCGAAAAAGATAGGTAGGGGTGCGGTCGCGCACCACAGAACATGGGCGATTCCTTCAGGTAGAGGTAGAGCATGGTGTCAACCTGCCCAAGCTTTGCAAATGTGCAAATTCCTTTGCGGAGATGGGCCTGTTCTTCTTAGCCCCTATCGTATCACAAGTGCAGAAAGTGTTTGGAGTTCTATTGATCCGTTGAGCTCGCAAAGGCTGGATTTCCAGCACCTACCTGTCTTCTGCTGAGGCAGCATCCAGGATGCCGTGGCGCAGATCAAGCGCAACACCTTCGCGGCCATCCTGCTGCAGTGCGACCCTGGGGAGACTTTGGAGATGCAGGCAGAAGAAAAGAACGACTTCAAAGATCTCCAGGCAGGGCAATCGGTGGATATAGATGGCAAAGAGCGTTTGTGCTCCTTTTTTGGCGGGAACTAGCTGTTGGTGGTGTCGATGGGGCTCTTGTCTTGCTGATGGCTCATGGTGATTAAACAAGGAATGCCCACAGGAGTAGATCGTAAGGCACCGCCAAATACCGACCGGTGTGTCCATTCCAAACTAACGTGCAGGGCCATTTACTGAAGGGGCGCAAGTGCACCTAGTGAAGGTTTCAGCTAGTTGGTGATTTCCAAGGTACCGCAGTGAACGATCAAATTTTTTTGATGTTTTTGGGATAGGCGGCATGCCCGCCAGTGCGCATGATCATTTTCAACATCACTCTTGGAGAATCGTGCGGGGGATTCTGCTGCACTTTCCTTCAGGAGAAGTGCGGCACAGGCTTGTGGAAAGCTGCAGGCCTAAAGCGCAAGAAGTTCCCAACCTTCAAGGGTCAGTCAGCGCGCCCTCCAGTGGCACAAGTCCAGGTTGTGAGCCGTTGAATTTGGATGGCAGTGGGAAGGGGGATCATTGATTGTGAAATGCTGGGGGGTGTCAAAAAGTTAAAGCTTCACGCGACCAGAGCACCTGATCATTTTTAGCATCGACCATCCAGTGTTAATCAGTTTTGCGTATGGGGCATGGGTCAAGCTTACCCTGCCAAACTGCGGAAATTGCTTTGAGTAGAATTCTCGACCCAAAAATTCTGGGCTGATGGATCTTCAAGTCTTGGGCGATACATCCATGATGTACCTGCCCAGTTGGCATCACGTCCGTGTCCAAGGCTTTTTTCCCCGAAGGAAGTCCGCAATACTAGATCAAGAACAATATGAAACGCGGAATTTCCAGAAGTCAAATCATCGTCTACTGTAAGGTGTTGTGCGAACATGTGTGAACCTAAGGTATCACTGACGCTTGGTGGGATGCGAGCCTCGAAGACCCAGAGACGGAGACCAACTCTGAATCTGAACCCAGTGACAACACGGTGGATGGTGCCAGCCAGGACTCCCAGGACTTGCCCAAGACGGTTGAAGCCATGGAAATCACCTCAGAACCGGAAAGTGTGCCGCGAGAGGAAGGTCCAGACGTGGAAGCCGTGGACACCGTGGATACGGCTGTGTCGCCTGAGGAAGGCTCGGAGGATGAGGAAGCCACGGAAACCATTCCACCCAGTTTGAAAACCAATTCCGGCGATTCCGGTTTTGCCATGCATGGTTCGCACAGCTTTGGAGACATTTGGCATGCTGTTTCAAAGCCCTTTATGCCAGCGGCCTGAACAAATCCTACGTGGAGCCGTGGAGCTACAGTGCAGTGGCCAGAAATGGCTTCAATGTTCCAATAACACAATGGCCACGGGAAAATGAAAGGTTGGTGCATGTTGATAGCTTTGGCAGAGCGAACAGGTCTCCAAGATGTGCTGCTGAATCCAAAGTGTTTCAGGATTGAATGGTGCAATTGCTAGGCGGAAAAAGTGCGAGCTCAAAGTTCAAAAAGTCAGATTGCCCTTGGGAGGCCACAGCACTCTCGGAGTGCAAAGGTCTCACTCCATGCCCAAGGTGGAATTCACACAATTCCGCCAATTATTCCACCAGTTATTCACCATATTCCACCAATTATTTACTCCTGAATGATGAATTGAGGTTCAGGCCAGGGGCAAAAATCTGGTTTGGTGACCTCAAACCCTTTTGCATCCCTTTCCGTTTTTCATATTCTTCATCTTGACTTGGAACGATTAACTGTGATCAACCCAACTTTTTTATGCTTTTTACATCTTTTTACTTTTTACATATGTGCGTTACGTTAGGGTCAGATGGGTCGCCCTTCGTCCCCGCAGACTCCAAACGACACATGCAGATCTTGCCGCTGAGGTGATCCTGAAATCTCGTGGCCAAGTGGCCGCAGGTCTTTCGGTAACTCGTTCCTTCGGCGACGTGGATTTCAAGGTCCCCGCCGAGGTGGTCACAGCAGTGCCCGAGTTGTCGGCCTTTGCGATCGACCCGGAGGCAGGGTGACCTGTGGAGGTGACCTGGGAAGTGTTGCTGTTTGAGGGAAGCGCAGGGAAGCGCAGGGATTCAGAATGATTCTGAGTGAACAAGATGATGCGGCAGGGACGGGTGGGAGTTCACATTGTTGCTTCGAATCTGCATCGGATACTGACTGGAATGATTCCTGATGTGGTGTGTACATGTTGTGGTGTGCAGAGACAGGGACTCCAGGTTTGACTTCTTGACGGCAAAGCCAAACCCGACTTATGGCGTAATTGCTTCTATTTGGGGCTACCCCAAACATCCATCAATCTGTTCGCTCCACTGCGGTTTACTGATCATGATCTGGTTGATATTGGCTATGAGATCTGTGTTTTCTGAGTATTGCCCCAAGAAAAGTCCTATGCACAACGGTCAGCACTTGCCTCTCAGGAAGACGTCTCTTGGCTGTGCTTGGACAGTGGGACTTAGAGCAGGGGCCAACAATAGGCAGTATGTGTGGGCAATCACCGACAGCAGTGTATCTATTGGTTGACACTGATGCCCTACGAGCATGTAGAAGGTTGTAGCATCACTACATGTAGGTGTATCCAACAATGGATACAATGGGAAGTTCTGTCTCAATGTCTCTATCACGTCGCTAGTGCGCAGAAAGATGGGCCAAACCCCTGACTCTGCTATCAACGTCCAGTAGTTTGAACAGAATAGATGATATATGACGATTGCAAGATGTTCATTCTGTCCATTTTTGGCACCTTCATATATTTCCATGCGTGGCCGAGTTTGGTCCATATATTCTGATGCTTGTTGGGGGGTTGGTGGAGGTTTGAGTGAAGAAGCCTTCGCGTGCGCTTGCCTCCGAGGTCATGCTAATCTTGAGTTCTGATGGTGTGACAGGCAGCGTCACCGACATGGAGGCAGTTGGTGGGGCAGAAGGGGTTCTTGGATGAAGGGAGCCGATTGTGATTCTGCTGGATTGATGCAAAAGAGTTTTCACCTGTCGCCGTTGTAGTTATTTGTTGGGAGGGGGATGTACTGTAAATGTTTCATGATGTTTCTTCTTTTTCAAAGGCACGGTTTATCATAGTACGGTGGTAGGGGAAGCCCATGGTTTGGTGAGATCATGTCAGGCGGTTCGTCTTGCTTCGGGCCCTTTGCGTGAGGGAGGCAGCGATGCGGCCGAAAAGGTCGGGAGGCCCAGGGGTTTGTTGAGATCTGAGGAACTGGTCAGTTCACATCCGTTGACCATATGGAAAAATATGGGAATTAGCCATGGAAAACCATGGAAATAGAATGAAATAGAGCTGATTCATGCTGGTTCATGCTGATTCATGAATTCATGCTGATTCCACTTTTTTGGAAATCATCATTGACGTCACTACCACACAACTCGTCGAATTTTTATTACAGCCAGCCATATTTAAGAAGTGGCTGATGGGGCAAGCCAACCAGCGGGCAGGAGACACAGGTTTCCCAATCATGGAATCCATTGGTTCGTCCAAGCATAGGATATCAGACCTGAATCCCTGGTCTACCCAACTGAACAAGCATTTTATGGAAGTTTTGATTGTATGATTTTGAGATATTATGAGAATGAAGGCATAGTCTGGGTTCAAAGTTCAAAAAAGCGTAAGGGGAGCAACTCCATCCGAGACGTGATGAGGCTGCCCGTTTGTTGGTTGAGACAGCCCATGCTCGAGATCCTTCGGATGTCCCATGCTCAAGTGGGGATGGCGTTTCGCCAGAAGTATGCTTGGCTGGTGTTGCTTTTGGGGTCATCAAACTGAGTGATTGATACCTATCCTGAACTAGATCGATGATAAGATTCGATCATCCGCAATCAAGAACCACTTCAACGAAACATACGAAACATGGGTGGAAACTAGATCTGCTCCGGGATGAAGTACATCCGAATCACAGCTGCAAGCGACGAACTTATTTGCACCGGTGTGCCTAGGACAAAACTGCCCTGGTGATTTGGTTCGGGGAGAAACCGGTTGGACCCTGAGAGGAAACTTTGTGCCACAGCAGGCTGCCTTTCTCCGTGGCCTCAGGACAACCCTGTGGTGAATGCCTCTGGTGTGGCTGATGAGGCGAGCGGGGTCTGGGATAAGTATGGACTTCACGTGGGGCGGTGTCCCACTTTGAGGATTTCAAGCCCAACCATTGCCTTCACATTGGGGTAGGCACTGGTATGACAAAAGTTGCGCTTGTTGAGCTTTCACATGTGACAGCTCCCCTGTAGAAATCCTCAGTGACATAATGACATAAGCCGTGTCGTCGTATTCCGGTCGCAACTTCCTGCCGCCAGAAGCTTCAAAGTATAAAGCATTCAAAAAAGGGTAACAATTGACCGTCCCACGGCTGCCACGCAAAATGCGCTTGAAAATGCAACCCGGGGTTCGCATGAGCTCCCACAAGCTTAGAAGTATATCATGCGTCTACGCCTCTTCTTGTAGGGGTGATGCAAACATGACATGGTAATGATGTTAAAATGCAAACATTTTCCATTAATTTCATCACTTTCGTCTACGGCCATGAGACCACCTGTTTCTGCACAGGAAGACCTCTTCACGGCGGCTGCTGAGGGTCCCAAAGCAGCGGACAAGGTTGAAGCAGAGGTACAGATGGGCAACTGGGTTGATCCCTGATACTGGGGTGCGAGCATGACCCCCCAACATGAATTTTTAGCCAAGGGAAATTTGGGATTCTCAATGCCCAAGAAAAGCACCTGCCAGGTGCCGCAGACAGTGCAGGAAGATGACATGTTTGCAGCGTCTCGGCAGCAGTTCAAGGTCATTGTGAGCCGTTGGATGTGCCCATCTCTGATCATCGAATCTTCCAATCATCTTGTTATCATGTTCACTTGCACTTGTGACTTGCTGCACACTACACGGCGCATCCTTTCTCCCATCCCAAACGAGTTCGCAAAAAACAGAACACACATGAACAAACCGAATCCCGAGAACAGCATGGAAATTCAACGTTCGCGGCTAGGACGGGGCAGATCCCATGGAGATGGCCCTGTTGGATGACATCTTCGGTGGGAAGCTTGGAAAGGTCAGCTGAAGGCAGTCTGGACTCGTTTTTTTCCCCTGTAGGCACCCGGACTCTTTTCTTAAAGTGGCCTCCCCAAATGCGGTTCCCTCTGAAGGCCCCAACTGCAGCCTCAATTGCCTCAATGCATTTTCTTTTCCTCTTTCCAGTCACTTGGGGCGACCTAAGGCCCTTAAAGAACAAACACATAGCGGCGAGGGAGTTTTTGGTTGCCGAGGCGCCTACGCCCGCGACATGGGGGTGCCATGCTCAGATCACTCCCATGCGGCTGTCTGAGAGGCTACCTTCTGCCGAGGTGGAAATGGATGGTAGCACAGATGCCAATCCCAAGCTGAAGCGCAAAAATACTGAGGAGGCGAGCAAACCGGAAGGTAAAGGGGCAGGGCAAGATGAAATGTCTTTGCGTATGATTTCGGGGTGATCTTGGCTACAGATTTGAGTGGGGCAACCTGTAGTTGGGAGTTGCAGCTGTTCAGACTGCCATCAGGTCAAAGATAAAAAGAAGAACCAGAGTTCCAAGGCAGGGTGTGTCACACAGAAGGTGACGAGGTTTGCATACGTTTCATATTCAAGTTGCTCGTGGTTCGACATCAAGGAAATGGGCTGGACAACTGCAATTGTAGAAAGACTATGCCATGACAACACCATGGGAGAGGAAGCTGATCAAGTCATCCAGTCACCCAGTCAATAAGAGGGATCTCATTGGGAGCCAATATGCAGCTGTGATTTCGTGCCTCATTCGAGGCAGCCAAGAAGGTGTTTTGATGACCGGCTGCAACAGCTCGTGATGGGTTGCTTCCAAAGACAGGAGCACCCAAGTAAGTTCTCCCAAAACGATGAAGAGTTTTTGTGTTGGTTTTTGAATGATTGTGAGTCATTCCGCAATGATCCCTTTTGCTCCGATGTGTAATCAGAAGTTGGAAGTGCTTCCCTCAGATACCCGCCTAAACACCCCAAATTGAGTGGCTTGGTGTCCATCGCAGCGTTGCCTAAAAGATCCGCTCAATTGGCAGTCTGATGGGTGGGGGTGAGCAGCTTTGGGAAAATGTCACGATTCTGCCATTGAAGAGTAGATGGTGTTGGTTGGGTCAGTTTGGCGTATTCCATCTATTTCCATCTCAAAATTTTGGACTTTCCAACCCCAAACTTAACTTGGACTCCTCCTCTCCCAGCTGGACCCTCCCATGGCCAACAGTTTTGGGTTAAACTTCTGACATTTGCCAGGTGCCGGTAGAAGATGATGGGCCTGGAGCTTTGCTAGGGGTTTGGATCAACATGTGGTACCAGGTGTAGATCCACGGAGTTTTGTCATAGTTGGTTTTGGAATCAGCCATTTTTGCGTGGTACAACATTTTTGACCCATAGCCAGGTTCCCGGGGCCCGCATTTTTTGAGCATATTCTCATACGGATACTGATGTATTCAGACTCACTTATTTTTCCAGAATCTTACGGCCTTAGGAGTGTTCCTGACTGTTGTGTTGCAAGGCATTTCAGATAGAGCATGGAGCGGGCACTTCACCACTTCATCCCTTCATTTTCAACCAGACAGTGCTTTCAAAAGCAGGGCAGTGTGAACCAGTTGTATACTGCACACGTGTTTTAATACACTTGCTTGCCCTCAGCCTGCGGCCGAACATTTTTTTTAATCGTTTGAGTGTATTCAATTTTCTCATTTGAAAGTGTAGAGATTATTGAACCAATCTTATTCTTACATGTACAGTATCTTGATCTATCAATTACCTGTTGTCTAATCATCAATTTGTCGCCTCACGTTCACTATTTACCTGTACACTTGTTCGCTTATCTTACTTGTCGGCTTATTGGTGCTCACGCACACAAACGCGACACGCATACACACAGTTTCCCCCCACCAGTTGGTGTTTGCAGACCGCCATGCCGAGGTCTCTTACGCGAGAGGAGCTATTGGAATTGAACAAGCAACCTGACCAGCGACCAGCCGGGTACTCGGTTGCTTTTGTTCCAGCCGTTATTGAGGGAAAACAAACTTGGGTACCTGGTACCAGTCAAGATTCGACGCTGCACAGCAACAAGATATGGGGCATTTTCAGTAACCAACATGTTGCACCTGAGGCTCGGCCGCGTTTGCCGACTGCCTTCACCCAGACGGGGGTTGCAGAGGCTGGATGGTGAGCTAGGATGATGCGAAAACTTCGGTCCTTGGTGAAAGAAGTGGTAATAATAGTTGGGATGGGGGGAAGTTCACGGGAAACTAATTAATTACTGTGTTTATGATGCACGCAAAGCTGCATGGTTTCCGTTTGAATTTTCTTGGTCGAGGCGGTGAGGGACCAGGGACGTCTAAGCCCACGGATGGAGGCACCTGGGAAGTATGATGACATGTCGCGACAGCCAAACAGCCTTACCATGCCTTACCAGATGTCCCAGTGGCCCAAGCATCAAATGTCATGTCACACCCCACTTGCCCAGATTTTTGGTGGTGCCGTATTTCACCTCAGGACATGATGAAGAGCATGCCGGAGCATATGAAGGAGACTTGCTGTTGGTTGCTAAGTGGCTGGTGGCAGTGATGATAGATGATGGGCGGCCAGGGAACATTAGGGAACTCGCATGGATATGTGGGGATCACTTGGCAGACTTGCCAACGCTTGGCTTTGCAAGTTTCTTGTTTCTCCTGCAGCCAGCGGGTTGTTCCAAACTTCAGCACCATCTTCCAAGCATATCCTATGCCGCGCCTACATTCGACAAGTTGAGATGGTGCTGCTGGTATGGGCCGAACTCAAGGTCTTCCGGTACTTGTTGATCGTTGATTTATTCATCTCCAGGTGGCAATTATCATTTCGAGAGGATCTTCTTACAGTTTCACTTTTCAAACATTTCCCTTCAACCAGCCTTGTCTGCCCTTCTTCTTGACATCACCACAGATCAAAACGATCAAAACGATCAAAAAATGCCTCTGGGCCTCTGGGTGGATATCACCCCATCCATCCCCATCCCACCTATCGGATCGTATCGGATCCTGTCGTTGTGCTAGGAGATCGTGGACAATCGGGAGGATGTGGATCTCAAGAAGCACCAGCTGCAGGGAGCCGCCAAGGACCTGGAGGGCGGACCCATGTGGGGATGTGACATCGAAGATGAGCTGCATCAATAGCAAGATATAGCAAGATATAGCAAGAGTGGCACAATGTGGCACAATGTGGCACAGAGAAGTTTGAGGCAATACGTCGACAGGTTTTCCACTTCTTGTTGCTAAAAGAGGTGCAGATATTTGTGAGATGATGGGGTTGAGATGACTCGAGCAAATACTACTCATGCAGACTTTGGCAAGGGGTCATTCTCAGCGATTTTCTCCAGCTTTTGCTGAATGGTCTGAATAAGGATGAGCGGTTCACCCTGATACTCCCAGGTGTGGTGGATCAGAGCCTTGCAAAAGCACGGGTTTTGTTTCCATTCCTTCAGGATGCAGCTTTTGCGGAGGGAATCCTCAGGAGATTGGGCCCATTTGCATTGCAGACATTGAAGGTACACCCGGGTTTACAAACCATAGATGGCCGAGTCTGACATTCCCGTCACCTGAGCCTGAATCCAATGCATCTTCAGTACATGTTGATTTCAATTGCTTAAGATTTTGGTGAAGGTTTGTTTTGTGCAGTTCAGTGTGGGCTCAAGTAGCTTGAAAATATTTGAAAATCATGAATCATGAGCAAAAACCAAGGCTGGAGGGAACTGCAACATTGAACATGTTGGATGATCCCATGGCTAATTTCATTCTAGTTTCTGTGCATCCATGCCAAAGGTGGGTTGCATGAGTTTGAATTTTTGCTCATGCATTTCAACGGCACCCGAGAACCAAGAACGAAGGTCAGCACCTGAAAAATGTGGATCAACAACAAAAACACTCACAACATCTCAGAAACATGAAGGACATGAAGGTTCTTTGGTACCAATATCCAATATTATCCAATATCCAAATTTCCGAATGGTGCTTGTGTGGTAGCTGTCCAGGCACATCATATCGTTAGCCCCTGGCACTCGGTGCCAGCTCGTCGAACTCGCCATGGAGCCTGCAGTGAAGGCGCCCCATCTTCCGCTGCCCCAGCTGGCCGCGGCGCCGCTTCAGCTGCCGATGCAAGCTGTTCCTGGAGGAATTTGGACAATGAGTTCAGATTTTAGATGATTTTAGATTAACTAATGTGGACCACACACACACACACATATATATATACTAATATACACATACAATTATATATATATATATAATATACAGAAATGAACGCAATAATGCAGATTATACAATTAGATAGACAGTAAACCTCAATATTGCTTTCAGAGGAAAGGTTGCCAAACCTCTTTGTGCCTTTGCAAAGGGCTTGGGTCTATCAATTGCTTAGGATGCATTTTGGGACTCATGCGCCAAAGTCAATTCCCCCAGTTCGGCAGGACGTCAGCAGTGGGGCAGGAATCAGCGGATCCTGCTCGGGTTTCTCCCGGCCATCTGGCTTCGCAGATGCAAAATCTGCCGACAGCAAAGGGTGCGGATGACAGAGATGCCGTCGATGGACATGAAGATCATGAAGGTGAATAACTGGGCAATATGTTTTTCTGGATGATCACGGGCTGATACTTTCACTAATGGTGTGGTGATGTGTGATGCTGTAGATTCTAATCTTCAAGCCCTCTGAAATTGGCAAGTGAAGGTCCAGCCGCTTCATTCTTTAAACACGGCTTGTTCATGCTTGTTCCATTCAGCTGAGGGCTTGTTGGTGATTGAACTGTTTGGTGCAAGGGAGTAGTTGTAGTTGTTCTCCAGAAGTGAAGTGTCTCAAAGATATGTAGATGCATGTAGATTTGCAATGATTTGCAGTGTTCCACTTGTTCCCCAGCCACCTCAGTGTAGATCGCGGCAATGCGGCAATGGCAGGTTGACAAAGAGCGGTCGATGAGCTTCAGCACAGCAGAACAGTTTCTGGGCATTCAGCAGTTGCATCCCTTCCAGTGGGAAATAGCACAAGCAGCTCTTGATGGGAAGGACCAGTGTCCGCCCTGGCGTGGGAGCGGCAGACGATGATGGGTAGGTCACTGGAAGCAAGACCAAATTCACAGAGCTGTATATCCTGCTGCTGGTGTGATAAATATGTTCCATCCCTACCTCACCTCAGACGATCACCTCCAGTTCTGCATCTGAATGCTACTCGTATGTGCTGTTTTGTCCATAGCATATCTGCAGCAGGCATCAACCAGCCATGTAGAACACTGCCAACGGCCAGATACTGTCAGGACAGCTGCGTTTACATGGCCACGGGCACTGGGAAGTCGTTGTGCTTTCAACTGCCTGCAGTGGTGTCTGGAAAGGTGGTGCTTGTGGCCTGCCCCTCAGAACCAGAGGGCCTTGGGATCCTTGGGATCCACTGATGATCATTGATTTTACCATTGCAAACCCATGAAGATGAATGTGTCCATGGAGTGGCCATCAGCCCGTATAGTAGGCAAATCATGTCAATTAGATTCAATTAGATTCAATTCGATCCTTCACCGCTCGATTCCTTTTGTTTGAGCCCAGACGGTTTGCAGCTTGTGAAGCTTGTGCAGGTGAGCCCTTTGATCGCATTGATGAAGGAACAGGTTGAGAAATTCAACGAAAGAGCCAAACAGCAAGGCCGGGGGGTAAGCACTATCCATGCAGATCAAAATGCATCCGGAAAGAAGCCGCCCGCAGGGTCCAAGATGAAGGCGTGCTTCCTGGGATCAGGCGCAGGGCTCAGTGGGTTTGGTAGGTTTCAGTTGGGTTGGATGCGGTTCGATATCTATAATTAGACAAATATAACTAGGTCATTAGGCTTCTCTCGACTGAGGCCATGAAGATGTTGAACGCAGATTCCAGATGGATGAAGCAGCAGTTCGAGGATGCCACCTGTCGATGCAGTGCAAACCCGTAAAGCACCATGATTCTGCCATGATACCTTCCCAAATGCACGCAGTGCTGGGAACTCGCGCAGCCAGGAGATTTCAATTTGGTGTACATCACTCCCGAGAAGCTGACCCAATGCAGCCATCTTCTTCTCCGCCTGAGGCTACGGGGTGTTGAGCAGTCGTTTGGCTGACCATCAGTTGGGAGTTACGGAGTTGCCGGCCGTTACCATCAGCAGAAGAATTCGATGAGGTCTACCAATGGCACCCCATGCTACAGGCTTCCCTCATTGGATGAGCACGACACCCAGCAAGTGGTTCATGACCATGGCGAATACCTCTGCAATTCCTGGGGTCCAGGGGAAAATCCTATCAACAGCCGTCTAAGAACTGGTCACTTGACCACGTACTACCGCAGTTGCATCCAGTTACTACCTGAGATGAGCGTCTAACCTATACCCTTGGAAAACTTCCACGAGACCCATGCAACTTGAGTTGGGAAGATGACCAGGCCATTGGTGGAGAAAGGCCGCGTGGCCCTGCTAGCGGTGGATGAAGCCCATAGCATCTCAGAATGGGGCGGCGAATTCAGGCCACTGCAATGCGCGGGCACAAATGATGTGGGCGGGTCAAATGGTGGCCACAGAACGTCATCGACACCGCAAGAATCCAAGATTCTGACGTTTTAAGATTCTATCTCAAAACGGGAATTTCGAAGGGGAAAATCATGTTGCAACTCTTTTTTGTAGGGCACGATTTCAGGGTGTTCTGCTGACCCAAGGCCGTCCTACCGGGAGATCAGCTTCTTCCGTGAGGATTTTCCGGAGGTGCCGATTATGGCGTGGCCTGGATGGCATTGGGATTGCAGAGGTTAGTTGTATGTGAGGTGGGCGGCCGGCGTGGGTCAAACTTGTAATAAGAGACTCAGAACCCCACACTTAGAGTTATTATAATTAATGATTAATAATGATTGTCAGCAGGCACGATCTATTAAAAGACTGTCCATACTTTTTTGGGGGGTACCCAAGTTTGAGCCATATTTACTTGGCTGTGGAGCTGTGAATGACTTTCAATCCAAGGTTGACGGCCATCAAGACACCTGACGTCAAGGAGATTCCGATACAGTAGCACTGAGTTTCAATTGGCAGCCGTGCCACCCAGGTGACCCTAAGATTTGGTAACTCTCAACTCCTGGTGCGCCAACACACTTAGATATTTGGAGGATCTTAGAGGTATATAAACATTTTCGCTCATCTGGAGGCAAGGAGGCTGTGTTATCGTGGGCCTCAGCGGGGTGCGTTGACCATGGTTGATCATGGATCAGGATGACATCAACAATTACCTCCAGCTCAGGGGCCCAAAGGTTGCCGTGGGTTCGGCCTACCGCCCCAACCTGGTCCTCAAACGTTCTCAGCCGCGGGGCTTGAAGCGAGATTTGGAGCGCATTGCTGAAGCTCGGGCAGAAGTGAGGAGCTGACGGATCTGATGAGAGGTTGGAGATGGTACGAAATATGGTTGGATGGATTGAAGTTTGAACACCCAGTCGCGAAAAGGGCAGATGAGAATCCCAATCTCAACGATCATTTCCGACATAGGAAAAATCCAAGGATTCAAACATGAAACTGTTCAAATTATTCTATAAAGGAGGGTGTTATGGCGTGTTCACCAGGCAGCTGAGTTTTTCAGCTCTCAACCCGTGCCGGTTGGGTGGCAGTGTTTCGCTGAAGCGGACCACCTTTCCGAGGACGAAGTGTGCAGAGAAGGTCTGGCGGTGGACCACTTGGGCTTTAGTGGTGCTCTATGGGGATGTGCCAGCCGTGCCAGCAGCAAGAAATGGGGATGTTCACCAGATTTCACCAGCTTAGCAACAAAGAAAACTGATTGTACATGATTTACCAAGAGCAAAGTGGTCATGGATTCCATGGATCAAGATTTAAGCCCCATGGGCCCATGGGCTTCCAATTTTCTGAACATTTGGAGCTCGGAAAAGGATCCCTTAAAGGTCACCTTTTCTGCAGTCGGTCGTTTCAAGATGTTTCAAGTGGGGTCATGATGAAGTGAATTAAGTGACTCATAGATACTCATAGGTGTTTCAGGGGTTGAGGTGGTTAAAGCGTGTTAAAGCCACCAACATCCACCAACCATACACAGAATTATACAGACTACTGTTGCGATTGCCCAAAATTGCAGTGCCTTCATGATCTTCATGTCCCATTTGTTGAGGGCGCAACTTTTTAACCCCGGCTTCAAGAAACAAGCTACTGAGCGTCAGGCGATAGAGCCATCATCTACGTGAAACGCCGCAAGGACAAGACTGAGTGGTGGTTTCAAGATGTTTCAATACTTGTTTTGTTTTCCATTTCTATTTGTAAAGATGATCCGCAATTGAATCTCTATTTGCCTGTATATTCTCCAGAGTCCCAGAGGAATCAGTTTCTGACACCGAGAACACACCGACTGAACGGAGTATCTGTCGATTTCCCCAGGAAGCTGAAGAAGTGGGCGCCAAGCTGAAGGACTTGAGGGGTCAAAGGCCCACAAAGTCGTTGATTTCTGGAGTACGGATATGTACAGATTGCAATAAAGACCCCTGGTGTAGAACAGTCAGAACAGTGCTGAATGTATGAGCATGCGAAAGACAATTGTGTTGTATCAATGATTATGATGATTGATGATTGACGACGATTCATTGATGATGTTTTTTGGCTCAGTGTCGAGCCGGCAGGAATTCTTGAAATTTTCCGACGTAACGGTTGCAGTCTCAGAGGTTTGGGCTTTGCGACCAGAAGCCCAAGCGACACACTACATCCGCAGCTGCCTAAGGTCGGAATCTATCACGCCAAGAGAGATCAAAGCAACTTGACACAACTTGACGGTTGGTTTTTTTCGTTGGGGTAGCTTGTCGCTGGTGAGGCGCCCCATGGAGTGCATTGAGTTTTAGGGCTGGTTCGAGGGTTTGGCGTGGTACCAAGCAGTTGCAGTTGGGATATCGGATCGGTGCCAAAAGATCCAAAACGTTAGGACCAAGGGATGCCAAGGGAATCTCTTGGGACGTTCTGGTAGCTCCTTTGGCATATGGGTTGGATATGGGTTGGTGATGGCGTTTCCAATTTCTTTCTCCCCAGATGTCTTGGATCTCTGGGAGCCGTTGACTCGTTGACTCAGGGCAGCGGGATGCCGCACATGATGACTTCTCTGATGAAGGTGCGCAATGTCGACCTGCATTTTGTCATCCATACCCAGTAACTGAATTGTGCCTATTTTTGAGGGTACCCCCTCGTGCACTTTCTTGTGGTCTGGTTTGTGGTCACTGTTGCAGGCAATAGGCTAGTGTCAGCATATGTCAGCATATACTGTAAGTATGACAGGGAGGTTCAATGAAGAGCAGGGCATCCCCATGGCCCATGATTGTTGGATTTCTGGCCAACAGGGCCAACAATAGCTTCGCCGCTTCGCTCTGAAGAGCTCATTGTGTGCTTTTGATGTCCGGCCAAGCACAATCGTTGTGTGGTCTTAGCCACTGACAAGGCGGATACGGCTCAAGAAAGGGGCAGGAATCGACCCAAGAAAGCACTCAGTTAAAAATCACACCCATACCGATACCCATACACATCCGGGGTGGTTCATTCTGAGCCACAGCCCCATGCAGGGGACCACATCATGGTGGCGACAGCTGCTTGCCTTCAAAGATGGAACCTGACGAGAAATCGCTTGTGACACAAGCAAGTGAAGCCCAGCTAAACATTGAACCAACGAGTGTTTTGTTTTTTAGTTTATGTAGTGATTCATGTGCGACATTTCTATAGGCTTTGAATTTGAATGGTTGAACTGTCTACTCTTGACCCACTGACTCTTTGATTAGGGCCATGGCCACTTCGCTTTGTCAAGGTCGCTTATGGCCTTGGCATCGATTTCCCCAATATCCGCAGGGTCTACCATTTGGCCGCTCCCGCTCTGGCGCCTTCGGCAGCAATTGTTGCACGATTCCTTGATGGGATGGGTCAAAATCTGGTTGCTGAGCATCCCAAAATGAGGAAAATAGTTTAGTAGATTTAGTAGTTGTGGGATGCTTATCTACTACCGACTCTGGATGTTCACTTTAAAGACTTTAGTTTATAACATGTCTATAATTAACCATGGGCCACATCCTGATGGTTCCATGGGCAACTGGCGCCAGGTGGAACAATACTTCCAGCAGATGCTTGGGCTGCAGAGTATGATCTCATTTTTGCCATTGGTTTGTTCTTGTCATCATAATAGTCTGTTTTGGGTTGGTTCAGCCCCTGAAAGATGAGGAGAGTGATCCTGCTGCTGAGACGCATCATGTTAGTGGCTGTTGTGCAGGATTGGCCGCGCTGGCCGTGATGGGAAGCCTGCAGTCTGTGAACTGATTGCGTCGGATTCAGATTTCGCTGGCACCTCAGGGACTTTGGGATTTGGAAAGCTGCAGGCCGGGCAAAGCCAAAATGTGCCAAATGAGCATAAATGGGCATAAATGGGCACCCTATTTAATTTCTCATGTTTCTAACGATCCTTTCTTCAGCGCGCTTTCTGGAGCAAGGTCAAACCACACAGGTCACCTGTCCAGCTGGAGGCAGGGTGCCTGCAGTCAACGCACTGAGCATCACTGTGGGTCTGGGGCGCTCTGTGCCCTTTAGGGCAAAACAAATGTGTTTCAAAAGATCAACAGATCATCCAGGGCCTTGCGCGAGCCGCAGGTTTGGGAGAAGAAATCTTTTGAGTGCATGCGCAACTTGATTTACAGTCCTGAGTGTCTTTGGAGCACTCTCTTGAAGTACATGGGCGAGGAGACGTGGGCAGGGTATTGGTGGCAACTACTTGAAAGTTTGAGACCGCTGAGTGGTTGAGTGGTTGGTCCATCGTGTTCCAGCAAACTCCCCGTGTGGAATATCGAATGAAGTGGATCCACACATGTAGAAACACAGACAGTTGCTTCTCATAGGCCAAGGGAATTGATGGAGCCAAGGGGCTAGGGATGATGAATACCTCTTACTGTAGACACGGAGAGCTAAGGAGCAAAGCTCCTTCCAAAGTTCGTAAATGCCATCCCCCATTAAATCCCGGCCTACATGGGGTATGGTTTTATTATTTGGGGCCAGGGATTTTGAAAAGGCTTTGAAGTGAACCCGCATGCAGCAGTTCTGGTTCTGCCTCTTCCAGGAGCCTCCGTTGCTCAGTTTCAACCAGCAGATTACTCGTTTCCGCTCATGATGAAGGTGATGAAGACCGTGATGAACATGTTGATGGCGATGGCCATGGCTGTAGTGGTGATGATGAATGATGATTGATGATTGATGCTTGATGCTTGATGTTTGATGCTTGTTTGTTTGTTTGCTTGCTTGCTTGCTTGATTGATTGATTGATTGATTGATTGATCACATGGTTTGTTTGTTTGTTTGTTGTTTGTTTGTTGGTTGGTTGGTTGGTTGGTGAGATAATGATGATGATGACGACGACGACGACGAGGACGAGGGCGATGGTGATGATGATAACAACCCCGACGTGCTGGCAAAACGTCCAGCATTGATAGTTTCACAGCTAGTGTGTTTAGTAATGCTTCTCTCCGTTTCCGAAGGGCACTATGCTGTGAGGTTTGGAAGCCGCTGTGGGAACTGCGATGTTTGCAGGGCTCAGGAGCTACGGGGGCACACTTGATGTTATCATATGATTTCACTCCTATATGCCTATATGAGAATGGATCTTAATTGGGAATGCCGAATTGGACTGTTCAGTTCTGACGAAAACAAACGATTTGTCCCATACCGAGCCGGAGGTTCCATGTCCAATTTCCCGGCTGGAGACAAGCTGCAGTGTCATGATGACCCCAACAGATGAACTGTATCAAACTAGGTATGTGCATCCAAGTGTCCTGACTTTTGGCCTAAGAGAAACGGGTTGGCCCATCCCAGGAGAAGCTGTATGATGCTACTTGCGCGGCCGAAGTGTTCTTTGAGGCGGTGGATCTCTTTGTAACGCGCCACAAGCCTGAGTGGGAGACCCAGTTTCTGCGGTTTCTGCCTCTGCCACAGGGCAATAGGGTCTCACCGATGTTGCTTTTTTGGCACAGGGGTCGCATTTGCGCCTACCTCATGTGGGGTCGCATTTGCCCCTACTGAAGGTGGAGGTAGGGGCACAGCTGACCCTAGTGTAGGGGCGAATGTGACTCGACCTCGTTTTGCGTGGCAGGCGCAATAATTTTGCAGGGGTGGGAAAGGATCGTTTTCCAGCTCTAACAGTCAGCGTATGCATAAATCGAAACTGTCATGGAAAGTCAGTTCCAATAAAGTTGTTTGGGATGCTAGGTTCTCAGATCCATTTCTAGTAACTTCAAAGACGCTCTGGATGCTACGTTGTAACATCGTTCTCAAGCAACTTCCACAACGCGACATCCATGTCCAGTAATTTCCACAACGCTCTGGATGTTACGTTGCAGGAACTTCCAAGACGTTCTGCATGCTACGTTTCAACAACCCATTTCAAGCAACTTCCAAGACGCTCTGGATGCTATGTTGTAACATCCGTGTCAAGCATCTTCCAAGACGCTCGGATGCTACGTTGTAATATCCATGTGAAAGGTAACTGTCCCCGGTCCCCCCCTAACCAATGTCCCTGAGTCGCCCCTAACTGTCCCTTGTCCCCAGATTGACTGACATATTGAGCAGAAAGGTAATTGAGGTAGTGGCGAGTGTGACTCTGAGGTAGGGGCGAATGTGACCCCCCGTCCCGCAATAGGGTCTCACCGATGTTGCTTTGAGGTCTATGACGAACATCTTGGCGCTAATTTGTAACAAAAAAAGCTTCCAAAATCGCTTCAAAGGACTGCTTCCGCAACCGCTTGTCAGATGAGTTGGGAATGCGGGGTGCTGGCTGGTGATTTGATCACCTCACAGATTCTGAATTCTGAAGAGTTTAATTTAAAAAAGTGCGATCAGTTGGTACCTTCGTGCCTTTCCCAGGGCATCGCCGCATCGCTATTCAACAGGTTTTCCTGCAAAATTATCACGCCAAACTTAGGGTCAGTGATTCACACACACCCATGGCTCAAAATCGAGAGCCAGGACAAGAAGAGCAAAAGCTTGCAGTGGCATTGGCAGAGAAATGTAAAGAGCTCAGGTTGATTGGTTGAGCACGACGAGGGCGACGACGACGGCGACGAGGAGGAGGAGGAGGAGGAAGAGGATGAACTAGGCATGCGATGGCAATATATATATATATAAATAAATATATATATATATAACATGATTTGCAAGAGGCATTGCGCATGACAATTCGATTCGACCTGTTTAGTATTTGCTGCAAGGGCTGGGTAATTTCTGTAGCTGTGGTAGGTTTGGTCTCACCCACCTACCATTGAAATGCAAGACTCGACAATGGTTGCACCAAGATTGTCAGGGCCCTATCGTCGTATTAATGGCATCATTAGTAATTAGGAAGTCCATATTTGGCCGAGGTAAAGGGATGGGACTTCTGGCGCAGACCAAAATCACCGCCTTTTACAAGGGCTTGGTTCCATTGCTGGTGAGTGCCTGGGTCGCATTGGCGGGATCCTTGGGGCATTTTGGATATTCATCCAGTCATATCCAGTCATCCCCAGGCCAACTTTATAATTGATATTGATTGATACCAGGTAGTGTCCGGCATGGCCCGGGGCGGTAGTTTCGAAAAAACGAAACAACAATGCAAAGAAGATAGCCTGTAAGAAAGTTTTCGAGATGCAGAAGCAACGAAGTGTTTAAGATGTGAGATGCACCAACGAATGAGCAAACGGTTGTTGAGATGCCAGTGAAAGGACATGAAAGAATCCATGCACAGATGACTGAATAAATCAATGAACCAATGATTCATTACATTCAGTCAATCAATGAATCATTGAATCAACGAACCAACGAGCCAATGAATCGAAGAATCAATGAATCAGTAAATCAATGAAGCAACGAAGCAATGAAGCACTGATTCAATGAGACAGTGAATCAATGAATCAGTGAACCAATCATTGAATCAATGAATCAATGACCCAATGATTTAATTTATTGAATCATTGAATCCAATGAATCAACGATTCAATGAATCAATGAACCAATGAACCCGTGAATCAATGAGTCATTGAACCATGAACCTACGAATCAATTAATTAATGAAGAATCAGTGCCTACACGAATGAACGAATGAACGAACGAATGAATTGAAGGATGGGTGGATGGATGGATGGATTGATGGATGAGTGAGCTCCTTTTCTTTGTTGAGCTACTTCTGCGACCCCTTCGCTGTGGTCTCAGCTACTGCTTCTCCGAGCAGCTACTTCTGCTCTGAGCTGCCTCCCAGCTAGCTTTTCTGTAGCTTCTGCAATCCATTTCTTCTCTTCGGCAGCTGGTACAAGTCGTTTAGCAACCTCCAGCTGCAATCCCACTTGCCAGGAGCGTCGCAGCATCACTCATGCTTTGCGGCGCGCAGCAATGTCCATGCGTTTTGTCACAGCTGGTTGCAAACCTGCATAGCAAGAGCGTCGTGCCAAATCGACCAACGTTCGCACAGCGCTGACAATTGGGACTTGACCGCGCAAACCCGGGGCTGCTCCGAACGTGACAGTGACAGTTTTTGAGCTCTCGCTACAGTCTTGTGCACAATTTTTTTCCAAAAGTGTTCCGGCGATTTTGAAGTGCAAGCCGAGCTATCGCTACAGTCCTGTGCGCTTTTTGCCAACAACTTTCCCAGATCGAGCCGCGGAACCGCGGAAACAGAGACCCTACTTCGGCGACCCCAGGAGCAACATTGCCCGAGAAAACACAGGGTTTTGCACCCGAGTCTGTTTTCACCCGTGAGTTTACACGCTTCCAAATAGTTGCACTTCCGGTAATGGTTGGTTGACATGATGATGCGGTTGACATGATGGTGGAAATGCTAACCGTGACAGTCGTTTGTAACTCGGAAACTCCTAACTGAACTAAACTTCTTTTGATTAATTGATTTCCATTGATGTTGGTTGAATATTCTCTCCCATCCACTGCTGGCTGTGTGTTTGAGATGATGGCTACCTGCGCCGACGGCCGATGAGTTGCGGACCGTGGCATACCCGCCGCCGCCCGGCTGGGGAGTGTGGGAAGAGCATTGCAGCCGAGGGTTTTGGTGCATCTTGCTGCATCTTGGTGCGCTCACACAATTCACGGTTCGATGGGTAAAGACACGATACGACACGGGTGATTGTAGATAGATAGATAGCTAGCTAGATAGATAGATAGATAGGTAGGTAGGTAGGTAGATAGGTAGATAGGTAGATAGGTAGATAGGAAGATAGGTAGATAGATAGATAGACAGACAGACAAGAGACAAGAGACAAGAGACAGACAGACAAACAGACATACCTACCTACATACATGCATCCATGCATGCATGCATACATACATACATGCATGCGTGCATGCATGCATGCATGCATGCATACATACATATACATACATACATGCATGCATGCATGCATACATACATACCTACATACATGCATGCATGCATGCATACATACATGCATGCATGCATGCATGCATACATACATGCATGCATGCATGCATACATACATGCATGCATGCATGCATGCATACATCCCTACATACATACATGCATGCATGCATGCATACATACATCCATGCATGCATGCATACATACATGCATGCATGCATGCATGCATGCATGCATACATACATACATGCATGCATGCATACATACATACATACATGCATACATACATACATACATACATACATACATGTACGCACACACACGCACGTATATATATAATACACAAAGATATGGGTCAAAATTCTTTTACCATCCACAAAACACACTTAACATAATGAACCACCCTGCTAAGAATGGAGTCGGTCACTGTCAACCCCACTGCAGTCCGGAGCTCCGGAGATAACAACAGCAACGTGGCATTGGACAGGGCACAGAATACCTCCACCCCATCCACCATCCACGTATCCATTTGGAATTGCTGGATGCCTGGAAGTAATTGCCCAGGTCACTATGAAGTCTATCTCTTGACATCCAAAGGCAGCAAAGTTTTACATGCTGACTGCGAGGTGCATGTCATTGGTGGTTGGTGATGCTGGGTTTGCTTGGACATTACCTGCAAGCAAGAAACCTCAAAAATGAGAAACAAAGATGGAATTCTCTTTTTGCCATTAATTTTTTTGGAGGAACGATCCGTTTCACAGACCTTCATGCATTGGATCACCATGGATCACACTGTTGCTGGTTACTTAATATATATATATATGTAATATTTAATCTATAAAATAAAATAAAGTAATATACCATAATATATTACAATATAATATAGTATGATATGATATGATATGATATGATATAATAAAATATTAAATTACTTTTCATGGAACAATCGCACAACCCTGCTTTGGACTTTGCAACTTCAACGACGCTGCGGCCTGAGCAGGTTCGCTTACAAATTCCTCCCTGCCTTCACGATGTCTTGCCGGCGGCATGATTTTTTTTTTTCTCCCAGGGTCTGGCACTCCTGAGATACCAGCTTGCACTGAACATGAATTCGCCTTGGTGCGGTCGATTGTTTACAAATTTGATGATTGTGCCATTTTGGCCACGCCATTTTGGCAATGCCTCGAGTCAATGCCCATCAATTAATGACGTCAAGGGAGTTGTCAAGCGCCGAACGATAAAAAAAATGCAACGATGGGGCAACTCTTTGGAACCCAGAACTTTGAAATATTACTACTGGTTGGACCGGTTGGACATGACATGACATTATGCTAGTTGTTCATAGTTGTTCATGCTAATTTCCAGGTTTCATCCTCAGAAAGATGCGGAAATCCGCAGGAAACTGCTTTACTTCAAAGATGTGGACCGAGAGACCATTCAGAAGCTCATCGATGCTATGGAGGCACGGGCAAAACCACCAATTTTGGGGGATTGAATGCCCAATTTCCTGGTTTTTCCCTTTATATAGCTTCTGTTATTATCCATGCCTAAAATAGGCGTAACCATGCTCAACTCATGTAATGATGGCGCAAAATTGTAGAGCCGTTGGAACAGATCCCTTATTGAAAAGTACGGCCTGGTAAATATAACATGGAAGTGTACTGCTTGCTGCTACTCAATGATCGTCCCTGGTTGATCTGGTTGCCACGGTTCGGATCATCCCATGGTTGTTGGCATCCAAAGTGACACCAGAGGTCCCAAAGGGAGTTGACTCAGCCGCAGGTCTTCAAATTCCCAGATGGCACGCAAGTGACACGTCAAGGAAGTGCCAGAGGCAATGGGAATTCTGGATGGCTATGTCGGCTATGTCCCATCTTGGAAGTCCAACGAGTGGAACTCACCCCTGAAATCAATGCATCATGAGTGTTTGTATCTCCAAACGAGACGAATTTTGGGAGGAGTTCAGGGGTTCCAAATATAGAGATAGCATTGATGGCATGAGATGGCTTGTGGAAAGGGTCAAGAAGAGGATATCCAGTTACCAGTTCTTTTAATTTCTTTTATCATTTACATTATTTTACATAGCATTTGCTCAACTGACACCGACCCCCAACAGTCGACTTGCAAGGCACTCATTTCTTCATCGTCTCCAAGGGCACCATGGTGATCCTGCGGATGCTTGGATTCAGCATGTGAATCCCATTACATGCTGCCTCTTACTCTTTTACTGTTTGAATCTTTTTGATTGTTTTTGTTTGAAATGAGTTGGGGGTGGGGTCACCAAACATGAAACTCAAATGTACTGGGCAGGTAGGTTAAGTCAACTCGTCCTGAGTAAAGTCGACTCGAAGTGGTGTGCCCTATGGGAAGTGCATGACAAAGTGCTATTTCTGGCAATGTTGATTTCTCATGTTTTCATGTTTGACGTGCTGTGCGCAGTGTTTTCTTCATTCCAAGTACTGGGTCCCTGTATGTCCCTGTGTTTCGCAATGATTCGTGCAAATCCAGCATGGTGTTTGGTTGAACTGGAGCCGTGTTTGGTGGCGTGCACATGGTGTTTTGCTCAAACAGGGTTGACTTTTCACTGTGTCGACTTCACGCTGAATGCGTGTGCACCCCTTCCGTGGGTTGACTTTACGCGGACTGGGTTAATTAAACCTCGGCACACGCAAGTCAAGTAAGTTGTAGATTTTAGATGCCTCATGAAGTTCCATCCATGTTTCTGGGGGGGTTGGTTCGTTTTCCCACTGAGTGCCATCCCTTCGCCAACATTGCCCCCTCGTCCCCTCGATGCCCGCTGAGGAATGGGGAGGTGAAGTCGGAGATTTCACAAGGCCTTCACCGATCGCCAATGGATCACCCCTGCGCTTAGGTGGGATAACCTTAATGTGGGAAAGTAAATTCAGAACAAGACTAAGAGTTATTTATATCATTTTAATTCATTTTATACCAATTATGAACCATTTACTGCATTTACTTAGTGGGATGTTCCTGCAAGCAGAGGTACTGCCACAACAGATTTCAACAGAGCAAAGAGCTGTGATGAGGGGACAGCTAGCAGCTTAACCAGCGTCCCTTGTGATTGCTACTCGATTTTGGGTGCCCATACGGAGGCATGAGGGACCTTTGTACATAGTTTCAACGGATTTGTTTAAGGAACATCTACAGGACAGCCCCATATTTAATGGAAAAATCTATGGTTTCCTGTAAAATTTTCCTTTAACCAATCCATTGATAATTTTGCTACAATTTATCATGAGCTATCATGATTTATCCATTATTATCATGGTATATATATTTAATATATGTATCTCCGGCCCGGTAGTAAAGATGGGATCATTGAACATGCTCCGTAGTGTGTGGCTTTAGCTCTATATGTCCTGTAGAACGTGTAACAACTTCCACGGTGATCCTTGCCCCTGCTGCCGCACTTTGTTGCGCCTGAAGTTCCTGATCACTCAGGGCATTTTACCCCAGGAACACGAGGCCAAGGTGCTTGGCGTGCTGAGGCAAGCGGCTGGGGGTGTTTCGGACATCTACGAGGAATACGGGAGATTTGTGCCACCTCCTGGGTTGGAAACCGGAGCTGCTGGCTCTGCGGGGGCAGCGCCGGCCCTTGGAGTGGTTGCCACCCCTTCAGCTGCTGCAGCGGAGGCCTCTGCACCTGCAGCTGACCACAAGGCGGAAGAAAAGAAGAAGAAGGAGGCCAGAAGAGCGAAGCGTGAGGAGAAGAAGACCCGGGAGAGGGGTCTTAACGAGCCGGGAGTAGAGAAGACTCCTGAGGTCAAAGAAGAGGCAGCAGGGAGCAGGGAGGCTAGAGGAGACGTTATAAGGGCAGCGAAGGCTGAACCCTTAGAAGAGAGGGAAATCAGGGCAGAAGGACACAAGAAGGTCTCGCAAGAAGACTTGGACAAGTTCGTATCTGATCATCCAGATCGCTTTGGCCTGGGTTCGATTTCCGTACGGGGATCGGCGGCCCGCCAATTGCGTGAGAACGACGACGTCAGGAGGCGTCGACCAGCAGAACCATCAGGTCCCCCTCCTGAGAGAACGGGAGCTGGAGGAAGGCATCGAGATCAGAGGAGAGAGAGATCGAGGTCTAAGAAACGCAAGTCGAAGGGCGCGGCCCACCGGCAGAGAGGACGGGATTTCCGGCGCCGAGTTCACAATTCGGAGCCATGGCCCCAAAGGCAAAGAGCAAGGCAGCGCCCCGCCTCAGGGGTGCGAGGGCGATGAAGGCTCGAGGAGCGGGAGCCCTGGGAGGCGGGGCTCCTGGAGCGGGAGGTCGAAGAGGAGGACCTCCTGGGAAGAAGCGCCCCGCAGCCGCCGGTGCAAGAAAAGCAAAGAAGCCAGGAGTTCAAGAGGAGCAAGGGATCGACCTGGAAGCAGAGGCGGCGAAGAGATGGGACAGCGGCTTTTCTGCGACTCTTCACCGGCTGGACCCCCGTCGCCTGGAGGGAGGTTCGGGGCTAGTGGTGCCAGATGGCACGTACTACCACCGCCCTGTGCAAGTGGCCGGGGCCGTAACCTCGGTGATGATGAGTGGTGGGTCCGTGCACTTGAAGCTGAAGCCAACAGGTACTTCGAACGAGAAGCTGCTGAAGCTGGTGACCGGGCAACCGCAGAAGGAGCTTCGGTGCCATGTGTGCCCACTGGGGTGCAATCAGGAGGAGGTGGCGGAGGACATGGTCCATGTTCGCGTGGGGCGTCCCATGAAGGCAGCCACAGAGGAGGAGGCCTGGGTGCGCAATCTCGAGAAGGGCGATGGTCAAGAGGAAGACGAGCTTGCTCTCCTGCGCACTCGTGCGACACCGGGAGACCGAGGAGCCCACGTAGGCGCCGACGAGAAGATGGACGAGGACAAGAAGGATGCAAAGAAAAAGGCAAACAAGGAGAAGAAGGTCAAGAAGAAGGAGAAGAAAGAGGTGTCCAAAAAGAAAAAGAAAAGGAGCAGTCAGAGTCGAATCGAGTGGTCCGGCGCGCCAGGCGCCACCTTCGTCGCAAGAGCGAAAGGAGCTCCTCGAGCGATACCGGGAGCGATGGCAGGACCAGCATCAGCGAGGACGGCGAGAAGAACGAAGAGACGCTGTTCGAGCAGGCCTCAAAAGTCCGCAAGGTCGCGGAGATGTTTCCAGGGGCTCTGGCTTCTCAAGCCATGGGGCAGATATGGGCAGATGAGGAGCAGCCTCCTTCAGGAGGTTGGGTACGAGGACCGACCAAACGTTCTCTACCCCGTTGCGGTAGCCTACCTGCGGCAACATCTGCAACGACGGGCAAGTGGACCGATTCTTCGGGAGCTCCTGACTTTGTCACACTCCTTGGACTTGCTGCTGAAAGGCAAGGTGTCATCAGCGGCAGACACCATGGTTCAGCGGATAAAGAGTATAGAGCAGAGCCTCACCGGGAGCCACTGGTCAATCGCCCAACGGTTGGAGGTGTTACCACCCGACTCAGTCACTTTGACGGCGGTCCCAGAGGCGGTGGCTGCGCAAAAGGAGATCTACGAAGAGTCCAAGGCGCGGTGGTATGCGTCGATGCCCGAGGGAAAAGGCATTTCAAAAGGAGACAAAGGCCGCGGCAAAGGTCGTGGAGATGGAAAGGACAGGTTTGGCCAGCATGGAGACGGAGGCAAGAAAGGTGCCAAAGGTGGAGGAAGGGGAGAGCCCCCAAAGAAGAAGAAGGAGTAAAGGAGACGAGCCCTGGAAGAGAAGGAGGAAGTAGGCAGAAGAGCACATCGGGAGCACAGGCTCCTGAGCCAATTGGTGCCAAACTTTTTGGCGATGGATCGTATGAGGGAGGGGTGGATCCGGCCTCCCGATCCTGTCTTGCCCCTGGCACCGGGGTGCAACATAGGGATGGGCCTACATCCCACTATGAGCTGCGCCCCCCAACTCTGCATGCAGCTTTGGCGAAGTCCGGAGAATGTGGAATTCATTGTCAAGAAGGCGCGCGGGATGAGCCCGATGGCCCAACTTTTGCAGCTGCTGACTTCAAGATGACTGGCAGCTTCGTTGGCCGTGCGCGTGAAAAAGAGAATGCGCTGACCGCACCTTTGGAGAGGACGTTAGGAACATGTGGGCATGTTTTACTCTCTAGGCTCCTAGAAGTCTTTTCACTTCGCAGCTTGACCACGGGTAAGACCAAACCCAAGGAGCTTTTTCCCTTACCCACTTCTAGCGAGGTCCTAGAGGGGTTGAAACCTGACCTAACTGAGGATGAAAAGTCTTGGCTGACTTGTTTGTGTTTTTCGTTGAACTCCCTCTGGGGAGGCGAGGTGATCAATGACTCAACCCCAAATGTTTGTCAGAAGAAATGCCTGGATGAGATGGCTGTCCAAATCAGACGGTTCTGTGAGCTGGAAGGTCAAGTTGATGAGCTGGACTGGGCAGATTTTTTCCGGGTTAAGACTGTTGACTATTGCGGGGATGAGGTCAAGGTTGGTCTATGGTTTACATGGTCCAATATTTCACCTGCATTACCTGCAGAGGTCGGAAGAGTTCCCCTTGAAGACGTCTGCAGTTTAGGGAGTAAACACTATCACGAAAGCCAGCCGCTAGGCTAGGCGAAGTTATTTTTGCGAACAAAGTGAGTTAAGGGGGTCTGGGGGCAGAGCGCCCGAAGTGGGATAAAAATGCGGAAAATAGGTGGTAAAAAAGGTGGACGCAGGTAAACTTTTTTAGGGTTATGTACCAGGTGGCAATTGGGTGACGTTGGGGTATCGATTCCCCCCTGGTCCGCCCTCCGAGGTGGATCTGGGCGGGAAAATGATGTCGAGCAAAACTATGGAAAAGCACTGGAAAAAAATGAAGGTTTCTGGGTGAAGAGTCTCTGGGTGAAAAGTATATGGGTGAAAAGTATGTGCAAGAAGGGTTTCTGGGTGCAGAGTCTCTGGGTGAAAAGTATATGGGTGAAAAGTATGTGCAAGAAGAGTTTCTAGATGAAGAGTCTCTGGGTGAAAAGTATTCTCTGGGTAAAAAGTATATGGGTGAAAAGTATGTGCAAGAAGAGTTTCTGGGTGAAAAGTATGTGCAAGAAGAGTTTCTGGGTGAAGAATCTCTGGGTGAAAAGTATAAGTGTATGTGCAAGAAGAGTTTCTAGGTGAAGAGTCTCTGGGTGAAAAGATTTGAAAACTATATGGGTGAAAAGTATGTGCAAGAAGAGTTTCTGGGTGAAAGTATATGGGTGAAAAATATGTGCAAGAAAAGTTTCTAGGTGAAGAGTCTCTGGGTGAAAAGTATATTGGTGAAAAGTATGTGCAAGAAGAGTTTCTGGGTGAAGAGTCTCTGGGTGAAAAGTATATGGGTGAAAAGTATGTGCAAGAAGAGTTTCTGGGTGAAGAGTCTCTGGGTGAAAAGTATGTGCAAGAAAGTTTCTGGGTGAAGAGTCTCTGGGTTAAAAGAAGAGTCTCTGGGTGAAAAGTCTGTGCAAGAAGAGTTTCTGGGTGAAGAATCTCTGGGTGAAAAGTATATGGGTGAAATGTATGTGCAAGAAGAGTTTCTAGTTGAAGAGTCTCTGGGTGAAAAATATGTGCAAGAAGAGTTTCTGGGTGACAGTATATGGGTGGAAAATATGTGCAAGAAAAGTTTCTAGGTGAAGAGTCTCTGGGTGAAAAGTATATTGGTGAAAAGTATGTGCAAGAAGAGTTTCTGGGTGAAGAGTCTCTGGGTGAAAAGTATATGGGTGAAAAGTATGTGCAAGAAGAGTCTCTGGGTGAAAAGTATATGGGTGAAAAGTATGTGCAAGAAGAGTTTCTAGGTGAAGAGTCTCTGTGTGAAAAGTATATGGGTAAAAAGTATATGGGTGAAAAGTATGTGCACGAAGAGTTTCTGGGTGAAGAGTCTCTGGGTGAAAAGTCTGTGCAAAAAGAATTTCTGGGTGAAGAATCTCTGGGTGAAAAGTATATGGGTGACATGTATGTGCAAGAAGAGTTTCTGGGTGAGTCTCTGGGTGAAAAGTATCTGGGTGAAAAGTATGTGCAAGAAGAGTTTCTGGGTGAAGTCTCTTGGTAAGAAGTATATATGGGTGAAAAGTATGTGCAAGAAGAGTTTCTGGGTGAAGAGTCTCTGGGTGAAAAGTCTGTGCAAGAAGAGTTTCTGGGTGAAGAATCTCTGGGTGAAAAGTATATGGGTGAAATGTATGTGCAAGAAAAAAAATTGGGTGAAGAGTCTCTTTGTGAAAAGTATATGGGTGAAAAGTCTGTGCAAGAAGAGTTTCTGGGTGAAAAATCGCTGGGTGAAAAGTATATGGGTGAAATGTATTGAAGAGTCTCTGGGTGAAAAGTTTGGTGGAAAATAGGGGTAGATGGGATGCTGGCTTTCGTTCCCCCCTTCTCAGGTTCTTTTTTTCAATCTTTTTGACATGTGTGTGCGTGAGCTCAGGAACAGTCAGGTTTTGACATTCCTGAAGACATGAGTGAGAAGGCACCAGAGCCTCATGAATTGAGTCCGTGGCTTTGCACTTCGCAGAAGCTGATGGAAGCTGCAACTTGAACTTCAGGTCGTATGCGAAGCTGCCGCTGCCATTCAGGTCGGGCTGCAAGATTTTCCAACATGCACTGCAAACAGTTGGTCCAAAAGTGATTTCGCTCAGGAGGAGTTGAAGTGCACAGAGATGGTCGCCAAGGTGATGTGCCAATGCCGTGGACTAGATAGATGGATTCACCTGACCATCCCAGGATATGATGCGGTGCCCCCCAACACTACGTATAATTATGGATGGATGTATATGGAAATCTACCACGTGCTTGCAGGCTTTGGCGCAGGATGTCATGTCAAAGGAGATTGTCGAGGTTCGGACTTGGTTGTCATCATGTTTGAGACATTAGTCTTTAGTTTGAGACTTGAATCTTTAACCTGGTGCTTCAACATGTTTTATCATAAACCAGTTTTATCCGGGTCATGTCAAGTTTGGCCGGTTCTTGACATGCAGCTTTAATCACATCGTGTGTTGACCTTGCGCCGCGGACAGGAGGTGGACCCTGTGGCCATTGCATCGCAGGACACGTTGATTTGGTTTCCCAAACGACACATCCAACTCAGTCAGATAGAGTGAAGCATGCTGCGCCAGAAATTGAACTGATAGTGACACAGTGCAAATCCAATAGACTGCTGCGCAGGCTTTGGCTCTGGATGTCTTGTCCAAAGAGGTGGAAGTTGAGGCATGGCCTGCTTGATGTGGCGTTTCCAGCAGCTTCAATCAACACATGCATTTGATTGCATTGTATCTTTCATGAATCGACTGGACAGGAAGAGGTTGACCCTCTGTCCATTGCTGCAGAGGACAGCCGTTTGATGTGGGCACTGTTTTGTGTGGTATTGCAATGTATTGCAGTGTAGAATCAGACCTTGGGGTTGTGGCAAGCCATCAGCAAGCTGGCTGGGGGGCAGGTGTTGCCGACAATTTATTTAAGGGCTGCCGCCCCTGCCGCCGACCCCGGAAAAGAATGTGAAGAAGCTGGGGAAGGCCAGAGACTTCGGACAAAGTGACATAGTCGGTGGATTACCAAGGTCACAAGATTGACCTAAATATTCTTCAGTGCTTCGCACTTTCAGGCCCCCCCTTGTTTATATGTATATTTCATAAGGTACATTTAATATTTTTGAATGCAATATATTTGACAAGATATTTTGATATAGTAAGAACACCCACCCACCAAACCCCTTCACCCCCCTGAGCAGTTCCTCGACGACTTCAACCAGAGTCTGGGTCTTGAGCTCGTGAATTATTAAATAAACCTTCCCATTAACCCCCCCCCGTCTGTGGCAAGGTGCAGTGTTGTGCCATGGCAAGGCGTAGACACGAAGAAAGACACACAGTATGCATAGCATCCATTATTTCCGGTACTAATAGTTCAGGTATTCTATTCAAATTATAGGGATTTGGTATCGCAGCTTTAGGGTTCTTGGTGTCCAAAAAAGATGTGGGAAAATATGATGGCTGGACATGCTCGGCCATCGTATTTTCCCACGTCCTCTTTTTCTGGGTCCCATGGAAGCGCGGCAAAATCGGGAAAAAAAACAAACACACAAAATTGCAAACACGGAACAGAAGACACTTTCATGGTATTTGGTGTTTTCAAAGTTTCTTGGTGTCTTCAATTTTTTGTTGCATCTATATATATGTAAATATAAACATTTGCATTAGTTACAGATATATACCAGGACTTTGTCCTTGAAAATAAATACCATAGCCAGGACCATGACATGCATGAAACAGTAACTAGTCTGCCGAACAGGCAGTGTCCTGAACAGGGACGTTTTTTTTCTTTTAAATACTAAACATATGTAGTCCAGGACTCTGTCTTTGGAGTTAAATATATATATATATATATATAGACCAGGACCTTGTCCTTGGAGTTACATATGTATATATAGCCCAGGACTCTGTCCTTAGAGTTAAATATGTATATATATATATGTATAAATATATATATATATACCAGGACCTTGTCCTTGGAGTTATACAAATATGTGTAGCTTAGTTCCACTTTAATAAACATGAGTCCAGATTTTTGTCCTTGGAAATTTCTTACCATGTCTTCTGTCCTTGCAATTTGATGGACTTTGGCTGGTATGTATGTATGCAATGTAACGTTATGTAGTGTAGTGTACTGTACTGTAAATGTACTGTAAATGTACTGTCATTGTATTGTATTGTAACGGAATGTAATGCAATGTAATGTATTGTAATATGTATTTATATATATATAAGTATTGAAATATAATATATATATATATATGTAAATAGAAACATTTCCATTAGTTACAGATGTATACCAGGACTTTGCCTTGAAAATAAATACCATAGCCAGGACCATGACATGCATGAAACAGTAACTAGTCTGCCGAACAGGCAGTGTCCTGAACAGGGACGTTTTTTTTTTTAATACTAAACATATGTAGTCCAGGACTCTGTCCTTGGAGTTATATATATATATACCAGGACCTTGTCCTTGGAGTTACATATGTAGATATAGTCCAGGACTTTGTCCTTGGAGTTATGTATATATATAAATATATATATATATATAGACCAGGACCTTGTCCTTGGAGTTATATTTGTATATATAGTCCAGGACGCTGTCCTTGGAGTTAAATATATATATATATGCCAGGACCTTGTCCTTGGAGCTATGTATATATATTTATATAGTCCAGGACTTTGTCCTTGGAGTTATGTGTATATATATATATACATAGACCAGGACCTTGTCCTTGGAGATACATATGTATATATAGCCTAGGACTCTGTCCTTAGAATTAAATATGTATATATATATATATGTATATAAATATATATATATATACCAGGACCTTGTCCTTGGAGTTATACACATATATGTAGCTTAGTTCCACTTTAATAAACATGAGTCCAGATTTTTGTCCTTGGAAATTTCTTACCATGACTTCTGTCCTTGCAATTTGATGGACTTTGGCTGGTATGTATGTATGCAATGTAACGTTATGTACTGTAGTGTACTGTACTGTAAATGTACTGTATAGTAAATGTACGGTAAAAACCCTCAGTTTGCCCGCGCCAACGCCGACGACGTGTCCGAACATCAAAAAATACTGCGTTTTGTGGGACAAAATGCACATGTCCATGATCATGGCTTTCATCTTGCAACGCACAGCTTAGCTACCTGTGCGCTGAATGTTACAACAACATCGTCATCATCATCATCATCATCAGAATCATCACCATCATCATCATCATCAAACCCTTATTGAAGATCTTCAATGAATGTAGAAGTTTAATGGGGTGGGAAAACTAAACCCTTATTGAAGATCTTCAATGAATGTAGAAGTTTAACAGCGGTGGGAGAATTGACCCCTTATTGAGGATCTTCAATGAATGTAGAAGTTTAACGGGGGTGGGAGAATTAAACCCTTATTGAAGATCTTCAATGAATGTAGAAGTTTAACGGGGGTTGCAGAATTAAACCCTTATTGAAGATCTTCAATGCATGTAGAAGTTTAACGGGGGTGGGAGAATTAAACTCTTATTGAAGATCTTCAATGCATGTAGAAGTTTAACGGGGGTGGGAGAATTAAACTCTTATTGAAGATCTTCAATGAATGTAGAAGTTTTTAACGGGGGTGGGACTGCAATATTCCCTGCTACCTTTGTTGATTTTCCCAATTGAATGTAAAGTTTAACGGGGGTGGGAATTTATATTCCTAATACTCTGGTTGATCTTCCCAATTGAATGTAAAGTTTAACGGGGGTCGGAATTTATATTCCTTCAAAATCCCTAAGAAGTTGTGTGGGCGAACTGGGGGGTTTGCGCGTAAATGTACTGTCATTGTATTGTATTGTAACGGAATGTAATGCAATGTAATGTAATGTAATATGTATGTATGTATATATATATATAAGTATTTAAATATAAATACATATATATATATATATGTATGTAAATAGAAACATTTCCATTAGTTACAGATGTATACCAGGACTTTGTCCTTGAAAATAAATACCATAGCCAGGACCATGACATGCATGAAACAGTAACTAGTCTGCCGAACAGGCAGTGTCCTGAACAGGGACGTTTTTTTTTTTTAATACTAAACATATGTAGTCCAGGACTCTGGCCTTGGAGTTATATATATATATACCAGTACCTTGTCCTTGGAGTTACATATGTAGATATAGTCCAGGACTTTGTCCTTGGAGTTATGTATATATATATATATAAATATATATATTGACCAGGACCTTGTCCTCGGAGTTACACTGTGGTCTAGGTGAGCAAGGCGCAGTATTGTTAGTGGCAAGGCGCAGCAGCTAGCTAAAGCGCACAGTATGCATTCAGGTATCCAAGTGTCCAAGTTTGTCCAAAGTTTTCTCGTTTCCCTGTCCGGAATTCTATACTTGCAATGATCCACATCAAAGTTTGGCAATTGCAACGATTTCAATCGATTTCATATTTATATATACATGACATATAAAGTTTCATCTATGCACCCATCACTTTGAAGATGCAGAAACCACAAATAAAACCGCACAGAAACTTTAAATGATAATTACCTCAAATGACATCCTAAAGAAATCCTAAATGATACTTTGAAAAAAAAGACATCAAATGAAACCTGAACTGAAACCCTTGAACAACTGTAACGAAACTCGAAATGAAACCTTAAGTTGAAACCTTACACGAAACCCGAAAGAAACCCTAAATGAAATCCCAAATGAAACCCTAAAGAAACCCGAAACGAAATCCAAAAGAAACTCCGATGAAACACTAAATGAAACCCTTACTGAAATCCTAAAGAAGCCCTAAAGAAGCCCACTTGAATGTTTAGAGATCGTGAAAAGAAGTCCTGAAAAGGAACCCAGGTATGAAACCCTAAGGAAAGCTTCAATGAACTCCTGAATGAACCCTTACGTGAAAACCGAAAGAAACCCTAAATGAAGCCGTAAATGAAGCCCTGAATGAAGGTCCAAATGAAACCCAAAACGAAACTGTAAATGACACCTCCATCAATCCATAACAATGCGATTTTTCTTCCATGGGGTCTGTCTGCCTGAGAAACCCCAATTCGACTTTTCGCCCAGGCGTTTCAGCTTCATCGTTGTATATAGTAAGTCCCCAAAAAGGATGGAAACAAGAACCTACCTACCCATAAAAATGATGTTTTTAGTCATGGGGGATTCCCAACTGACCATATCCACGGTTTCAATTTTGGATGAAACATGCAGGTATCCCTATTGCAGGAATTCCCGATAGTGTTTCTGACATATCTGTTGGTCCATTTTTTTAGGGTAGCCAGATTTTTTTGGGCGATCACAAGTCTACGATACTCTAAGATGTGCCTCAGCAATTTGATGTGGCCGTTGAATGCATAAGTTTTCCTGAGGAAATCCTCCAATGGTTTATATGGGGTATTGCAAGTTTCGGATATACACTACAAGTTTCTCTTGATCAAAGGATGAAACAATTCTATATAGTTCATAAATAAATAAACAAATATATATATATATTTGTTTATGTTTGTTTTTATGTGTATATATATATATATATAAATACGCACATAGGGGCCGAAGAAACCTGCTTCCAGGGAAGACGAACCGGAAGTAGAAGGAAAGAAAAGAAGAGCCATGAGGGGCCAGCCAAGGAAGTTGAAAGATTACGGCCTTATTTATTTATATATATACTGTGCATATATGTATACACATAGTATTTTTTCAAATCAGCTACGCTGAGTGTTGCGTTTGAAAACACCAAGTCCAAGTACTTTGAGGGCTTGCGGCTTGTTGCACCGAAACGTTTAGTTTTTTTGGTATAGATGTTTGTAACAACTTGGGCCCCTTGTGGGCCAAGGTATTCACCAAATTGAACAAACGATTTGTTTTCAAATGACACGAATCAACAACTTGGATCGCAAATTTGGATGCGCGTGTCTATATACATGTACATATACACATATATCATATCACCCAACAACTTCATTTGAACATCACACGGATCTGCAGCCGTCCCAAAGATTTCAAGTGGCATTGGGTGCAAGCCCCAATCAACAGGGGCCAACGCGAAACAAGGCGAGGTTGAAACATTTGCGTGCGCGGTTTTAGATACATATTTTGAGTATGTACGCGGTACAAAAGTTTAAATGTCATTCGGTTTGCTCTCAATACAATTGTATTGCTTTGTGCATATCTATCCATTCCTGGTCCTGTATTTGACTGGTGCATTGCTGTGTAGGTATGGCCCGGGACGGCTTGAGCAACATGCGAGAACCAAAGGTCTTACCAGCTGACCTTAAATGCTGCGAGTGCTTGCAGGCCACTTTAAAACCTGCACAGTGGAGGTGGCCCACTTTGAAAAAAAACCACCATCGAAATCCAAACTGACAACGACGATGACGACCTTACACAGTGGAAGGACGAGGACATCAAGAACGACGACCATAACAGTGTTCGATCTCTGGGCTGCCTTTGTCAGTGGGGTGTAAAGGGAATGCCAAGTGCGCTGTCATGTGCATGCATCATGAAGGATTGTAAACCATGCTGTTACTGCCGCCGGGTGACATATGCCAAGGTTTGTGTTGCGTCAGGGGGGTTCAGTAGTGTTCTCAGTCGTTGGCAAGAGTGGTGTGCTCCATTTTTGTTTGCTTCGCGGGTTGCAAGTGCAGCGCACACCATGGTTCTAGTTGAAAACGAAATGAAAACGATGTTGGGTATGATGCATTCCCCTCTGAGATGCTTGTGCCGTACAGGGGCTTGTATGCGAAGCGATGTGAGGCAATGCACATGTGACACTATCGAATTATATGATTCGTCAGTTGGTTTGGCAGACAACGGCAAGCACAACCAAAGCAATGCCCGACACATGCCGGAACCCATATCCAGCCAAAAACGGCAATGCACCAGCAATTTAAAACAAGACGAGTCCAGCCCCGTTGCTCGCAACAGTACTGCTTTTACACCAGGTCAGGTAAAGGCTAACTGTAAAAATCTTTCCAAGGATGCGCGCGGCAAAAACAAGGTCATGAGTTTGCTGTGGCAAGTAGCTGTCCCATGCCGTAGGGTAGGGCGCCGACGCATGGGTCAACCGAGGTGCAACCAGCTAACAAAGATAACGCCAGAGTGGAAGAGAAGGCAAAGGAAAAGCAATGCAAGCCTCAGATGTCAGTTGTTGAGGCGAAAAGTGCATGCAAGTGTAACCACAACAGATGGAGACACCCACGCGCTTCCTTATGCAGTGAGGTCGGCGGATAAGATACAAGCAAGGCCAGCAAAACACAATGCAAGGCTGAGATGTCGGTTGTTGAGGCAAAAAGTGCATGCAAGTGTAACCACAACAGATGGAGACATCCGCGAGCTTCCTTATGCAGTGAGGTCGGCGGATAAGATACAAGCAAGGCCAACAAAACACAATGCAAGGCTGAGATGTCAGTTGTTGAGGCGAAAAGTGCATGCAAGTGTAACCACAACAGATGGAGACACCCACGCGCTTCCTTATGCAGTGAGGTCGCCGGATAAGATACAAGCAAGGCCAGCAAAACACAATGCAAGGCTGAGATGTCAGTTGTTGAGGCAAAAAGTGCATGCAAGTGTAACCACAACAGATGGAGACACCCACGCGCTTCCTTATGCAGTGAGGTCGGCGGATAAGATACAAGCAAGGCCAGCAAAACACAATGCAAGGCTGAGATGTCAGTTGTTGAGGCGAAAAGTGCATGCAAGTGTAACCACAACAGATGGAGACACCCACGCGCTTCCTTATGCAGTGAGGTCGGCGGATAAGATACAAGCAAGGCCAGCAAAACACAATGCAAGGCTGAGATGTCAGTTGTTGAAGCGAAAAGTGCATGCAAGTGTAACCACAACAGATGGAGACACCCACGCGCTCCTTATGCAGCGAGGTCGGCGGATAAGATACAAGCAAGGCCAGCAAAACACAATGCAAGGCTGAGATGTCAGTTGTTGAAGCGAAAAGTGCATGCAAGTGTAACCACAACAGATGGAGACCCCCACGCGCTTCCTTATGCAGTGAGGTCGGCGGATAAGATACAAGCAAGGCCAGCAAAATACAATGCAAGGCTGAGATGTCAGTTGTTGAGGCGAAAAGTGCATGCAAGTGTAACCACAACAGATGGAGACACCCACGCGCTTCCTTATGCAGTGAGGTCGGCGGATAAGATACAAGCACGGCCAACCAAACACAATGCAAGCCTCGGATGTCGGTTGTTAAGGCTGCAGACAAAATTGGGCACCCCAGGCCCATCAAATAAAAACAGTGATGCTAGAGTCGATGTTCCAACAGCACAATGCGGTTGCTCCGAAAGACTAACGGGAGACAATTGCAATGATACTGCAGCATGCCAACCCAGCTTGTGTAAGGAATATCGGTTTGTTGGCGGTGGGCTGGTTCCAGCTTCTACTTCCCCTTCCCGGTCAACTGATTCAAATTCTGCAAGCTTGCCAGTTTGTATTTTATGTTTGCGTGATGCACCTGACTATGCACCGTTCGGGTTTCAAACAACGTATTCGGCAAAGTGCGCAAGTTGCAAGCGAACAAACTGCAATCAATGCGGAAGCTGGGAAGGCGGAAAGTTCTTTTGCAAGTGGTGCTTTGACGAAGGCATAACGCCATCCGTAGAAGCCATGCAATCATGGAAAGCTGCGCAACAAACATGTAAAACCATGCGGCAGCAAACGGAAACGGCAAATTGGGACGACATACTCTACTTTGTGTTGCAACAGACAAATACGCCTGCCGCAAACTGTACTAGCGATTTGTACTTTGACCCGAAAGAAGTTGTGACTGCAATATGCTTATCGCACTTTCACGATGGCAATTTCGTGGAAGAACTTCTAGCGCAAGAGTGGGTAAACACATGGTCTGGTTGGGCAGAGATTGCTGACGATGCGTCAAATGCAGTTTGGGAGGCTTTAGCTGAACGCTTCATGAGACTTGCCATGGAGCACATGCCGTCGAGCCAGAAAACCAACGCACAAAGAGTGCGAGAACTGCATGAACAAGGCTTGCAGTTGAAACGTGCCTCTGCGCATGGAGTGAATAATTGCCTCATTAATGCACTCTTGCTAGGATTGCTGGATGCTGGTCTCGTTCCAGAAACCATGTCTCTTTCGCAGAAGCAACGTCGTCACTTGTGTGCTGCCTGCCGCTTCTTCTTGTACAGTGAGCATGGCACGCCACCAAGAATTTACTTGGATGCGCACCGCGATGGGCCACGCATTTTGGACTTCTTTTTGCGGAAGAAATGGCCACAGGATGTTGCTGTGCGCATTTGGCTCTACAATCGGTTTGATCACCTTGACAATGGTTTAGGCACAGACGACGCCTTGCGGTGGATCGACTTCGAATGTGCTACAGGTGCCGCGGTAACACGTTATGCACTCCACGTCTACAACCAGACAGACGCAAATGAACGCGGCTATCATTTTGACGCGTTGTTGGCGCGACGCGAGGCAATGCACCAACACGGTTCGTCGGCAAGCAGCAGGAGCAGCAGTGACAAAACAGTTCCAACAAACATAAGGCACGCTGCGCCTGAGACATCTGAGGACCAGCAGCGTTTGCCTAAAAGAGCAAGGCTGCTCCATCCCAACACCATTGTTGCTCTGCGTGTCTTACGCCAAAATGGCTGGCAGTTGCATCCCTGCAGCTGGCCGAAGGCTCAAAACTCCCTCTTAGAAGCCATGCTGCTGGCATTAAGTTTCCATGAATGGATTTCGCATGCGTATGGACAGCTCACCTACGCAGCTGAAAGGCAAAAAGTTTGCAAATGTTTTCCTGTCGCGCAGCATGAAAGTTCTGGCGACAGCCTGGAGGCATGGCGCAACCGTCTGGAAGCTGCGGTGTGCTTTGTGTTGAAAGAATGTCAAGGAGATACGCAACGTTTGACGACAGAAAGTCTCGTGATTTGCATTCATAAAGGGAGCGCCGTGGACGTAATGAGTCCGGCGCATACTATTCATGTCGGGAAGGGTGCAGCATTGATTTCGAGTGTCGTGCGGCTGCTCGAATACGACCACATATATGATCATTATGATGCCTTGCTTCCTGTTCCGCCAACGGTCGAGAAAGCAGATTTCGAACCGGGCGTAGAAGAAGTACAAGGCAGATTGGGCAAGGGCTCAGCTGCGGGCTGGAACAGTGATAACGTACCTCATGTCGAGCAGCTGGAGGAAATCCTGCAAAGGTTCTGTGATCACCGCGGTGCCCATATACAAGTGAATGAGGTAGATGCAAGAAGAATGCAGACAGCCTGGAACGACCGTGATGCCACCGGAACCGTATTGCACACCTTGCTACAAGCAGGGCTGATGTATGCAGATGCCGGCATGCACCATGCACGCCGTGTAGCAGATCAGTGGCGCGGTTTTTACACTGCGTGCACTCAGGGGCAAGGACGGCGCTTACGAGCCGACGTGCCCCATGTGTCGCGACCTTCGGTAGAAGCGACTGCTAAATCAGAGTCAGAACAAAAAACACACCAACAAAAGGATACAAATGCTGAGGCTAAGACGGAGCAGTCCCCAAAAAGAAAAAAACAAGATTCGCAGACAACGGGCCTGGAAACTGTCAAAGCAGGTAGCGCGCCTGGTGGCAGGCAGCAGGCTGAACCAAGGCCAAACGATGGTCCGCCCATCCGATGCTTACGAAAAAAGACACCAGCAGCAGAAGTGGAGCGCGCCTCTGTTGGTAACGCGGAGCCAAGAACAGGTCCAAAGCAGCTGGAAGAGACGGATGAGTCCGACACTGACGTCTACCCCCTCGGCGTGTGGCAGCCAAAGCATGGAAACAAAGATCCGCGCATGGAACGCGAGTGTGCCGTCCGGACAGCCGCGGATCTATTGAGTAAAACACCTACACTGCCATGGAACATCAGCGCAGAGAATGCAAGGCGGCGGGCATATGATTTGCCAAGTTATCATTGCGCTTTTCGCGAATGCGCCTTTGTATGCCAGACATCAGAAGAACTTCAAAGCCATTTGTGGAACAAGCATGCGCCTGCTTTGCTTACTGTTGACGCGCATCCGCACGCAACACACCTCAGCGCAACACAAGCTGCATATGAAACATATTTAGAGATTCTGAGTTGCCGTTGCCAGCAGAATGCACCCCTCGCAAACTGTTCTTTGGATCGGCGTTGCTTACGTCACTTCCGAGAAAATCTCAATCAAAGACGCGTCGCGGCTGCCATTTGTTTCGTTTGCGCGCGGCGGTTTCCATTCACGGAAGACTGCGGCCATCAGCAAATATCGTGGGTACAAGCCTACGATGGAAAGCGGCATCGCGTACTTGGGCAAGAGCCGGACAAGCTTGAAGCGCTGCTCGGGTTACAGAGGTATGAGGAGCAGTACGTGAGTTCCCTTGCTGCGAACACGCGTACGGCCTTTCGGCATGAACTTGGAACATGGACCTGTCAAGTAGCTTGTCCAGAGTTCGCTGTCACTTTAGTAGCTTGCCCCGAGGACAAAGTGTGCGACGGCCCGCAACATTGCCCAGCTAACCGCATGTGTGCGCATTGCCGTGTCCCCATTTGCGTCGCGTGCTGTGACTCGTTGTATCGTCATGGACAGAAGCCGGCAGAGGCGCTGACAAATGATATGTTGCTCGGCTACCCGCCGCGCGACCTTTACGCGCTGCAATGTACGGTCTTAGAAGTTTTGAGTGCGAGTCCGTGTTTGACAGCGTTGACATGCTTCAGCATTGAATGGCGGTACCTGTCGGGCCGCAGCTTGGCGCAAGATGCCTTTATGAACCGCCACCGCCTATGCGCGAAAGGAAATGCCACGACCTTTCCGCTGCAATGGGAAGATCTTTTGTCCGAACTCGAAAGGTTGAATCCTACCGCGGGCGCGGCCGCAACGTGCCGTCTGCCACATGTCGGAGACGAATTGCGCGACAAGATTGCTGTCCTTATCAAGGTTGGAAACAAGCAAGAAGGAGCAACCGTGCCGCAAAGAATTATTCACCAAGCTGTGGTTCGGCGTCACGTGGTGGTCGGTTTGATCGCAGCCATGGTGTCACGCGGCCACCCGGCATACAAAGGTGTCGACATGGATGCCGTGACACTACGGGCCGAGCAGTTGCCAGAAGACGGTGTACCGGCCGAAATTGTCGCCTTGTTCGCGAATGATGGCACTTTGGCGCAAGTGCAACGCCAGAAAGCAGCAACGCCTGTCAATGACGCAATGACAGAGGAGCAGGTTGAACGCGAATTTACTCGCTTCCTGAAGCCAAATGCTGTCGTTTTGGAAAAATCAAGCGCAGGGTTCCATGACATTAACGCACGGCACGTTTCTGCAATGGAAGACATTGTGCACCACAACAGCGGAACCGCAGAAACTGCGCTACCCGAAGTCGTTTTGTATACCGGTACAAAATTGTTGGACCAATTTCAACCTACATACTTCGGATTGGCCTTTCCCTTTGTGTTTCCGTACGGTGTCGGCATGCCTGATCCACCTCGGTGGAGCAAGCAACCTAGGCACCGACGAGCGGCCATTGAACCGCGCGTCGAACTCAGCACGTGGGTTCGCGCGCTCGCGCGCCGTGTGGAGGCGCAAGTTAGTCGAGATTGGGTCTTTGGCTTCACATCGTGGAATCTCCTTTTCCGGTCTTCATTAAACCTATCACGCACAACAGATGCGTACTCCCGCATGTACTACGACGAAGACGAAAATGTTTGGGTGCAGCCGACTGGACACCACGTGGAGACGGCTGCAAAGCAGTTACTTGATGCTTTGCGCGGCTCGTACGTGGACGTCAATGGACAACCGCGTCCCGTCAAAGGAGACATCACAAAATTGCAATACGTCCGCGGGCTAAAACCCATGGCTCGGAAGCTTTTGGCAAATATGCGTCATACGGCGCACGGCTTACCAGGCACGCAAGAGGCAAGGAAACGCATGCGCTTCGAGATCCAAGCCATGCGTATTCGATACGGCGTTCCTCTTTTCGTGACGTTTACGCCAGACGAAGCACATCAGCTGTTGTTTATTCGGATGGCACGTGTTCGCGCATCCGATCCTGTGCGTTCGGCTTCCATCGGTCAAGATTTCCCGGCGGGGTCAATAGAATTTCCATCTTTGAGAGGCACACCAACAAATTCACCATTCGAGCATGAATTTGTAATACCCATGGCGTGGGCAGATCGACGTGAGGTGTTGGCCCGAGACCCGCTGGCCGCCGTAGATGGTTTTCGCGTTCTCACGCACTTCATGCTGCGACATTTATTCGGGGTCCGATCTTGCCCTATGTGTCCTGATTGCAACACATTCCCCCGCGGGACTGCTGAGCCGTGCCAAGATCGTTGCGGCAGCAACGCGGAGCCTGGCGGCGGCATCTTCGGTCGCGTTGATGCAGTGTACATTTCCCTTGAAGCGCAGAAAAGCACCGGTGGCATGCACGGTCACGCTCAAGTTTTTGTGCAATGTCTTCACCAACACACATCGTTACAAGAAATTTTCGAGATGTGCGAGGCTCGTCTCGACGAACTGCGGCGCGCGTACGAAGAATATCATGGTCATGTCTGTCACGCGTCCTATGCCGGGCAAACTGCAGAAGACATGGAGCGTAGAATTCACGCGGCTGAAGCGTCCTGGCCAGACCACGAAGAGGATGTAGCTATGACGGCCATCCCGCAGTATCAACTGCAGCGAGCCCGGGCGCAAGATGTCGAGGCAGAGGCTGCTGAGTGGCGACGTATCTATATGGAAGAAGATGTTGTTGCGTTGCAACTGGTCAAGCAGCACCATTATCATCCATACAGTGAAGCAGCACAAAGCCGTGTACCATTGTCGGGGTGCCAAAAAAGTGATCGCCCCGGAGTCTGCAAAAGTGATTTTCCACGTACGCAATGGCTCTGCCCAGACGCGACTGTCTTATGCCCATGCAAATTGAAATCCTTCGGCATGCCTCTAAGCGGTCGCAAGAACCGACTCGGAGCTTTGCACGGCCCATGTGGGAACGAGTGGTTAAATGGCTGCGCGCCAGCTATGCTTGCAGGGCTCCGTGGAGCAAATTGCGATGTACAAGTGCCGTACAGGCTCCCCTATGCTTGCAACGTATGTGGGAGTCACGTGACGGCAAAAGAACGCCGACTCATCGCATTGGCTGCGCAGCGGGCGCAAGACGCGCAGACAGGGTATTGCGCAGATTATTGCTCCAAAAGTCAACCGATGGGTTTTGCCGAAATAAAAGAATTTCAAAAAGGACACGAACAACTGCAGGCCCAGTTGCACAATAAACGTTCGCTAGACGACATTGGCAAACGTCATGCAACACGGTTCCTTAGTGATGCATACCTGAAAAGCGTGGTTCGAGGTCAAGTGGAATGTTGTAATCTACGCGCAGAACACCACGACGCAACCGTCGTGGCAGCCGAGCGCATTGCAACGACAGCGTTTGCCAGCTTGTCCGGTGCGGATTTTGTGCGCGCTGTCTTACGAGTGACTTCACCTGATGCAGACGTGCTGCCTGCTCAAACGCGCTCCGGAGCGACGCGGTGGACTCGGCGACAAAAGTCCGGCGTGCGACATTTAGCAACAGTGAACGTGGCAGACGTCTATGGGCATCGACCTGTTGGGTCAGAGGTATGGTGGCTGTCTCCATATGAGTCCACCGCTGCATGGCGTATTGCTGTGCCCCGCGTGCCAACAACACGTCGCGAATGGGAGTCCGAAGAGGCAGCAAGCTGGGACGTAGAGCTGACGCACGCAGGGGTAACGCTAATCAACGACCAAACGTAGAATCAACGACCAAACGGAAGAGGACAAAGAGCTACAGTTGAAACCGGGTCTACATTATCAACTCAGCTTGAAGCCATCGGCTGATCGAATTCTACTGGAAGCCGGCACTGCAACAGAAATCTTACGGCACCGATGTTATTTGCAGCGTCGCATGCGGCCCTGTTGTCCCCATTTCGAGACTTCGCCGGTGCCCGTGCACAAGGCCGACGCAGCGGAAACGAATGCCCGCCTAACACTGACATATTTTCGCGCGTGGACGCTGAATGCACCTGCAGCCTCAGCTAATGTCCCTTTTGCAGGTCGCTTGAAATTGCCAGATGAAACCTGGGTCGCGGCCATGCGCTTGTGGTTGCTGTATCTCCCATGCGAAGAAACAAAACGATATGTCGGTAATTTTCTGTCTGTTTACCGCGTGCGGCCCACCAACGTCGAATTTGCAATAATAGCGACGACAGTGGAGTAGATGAAGCTTTGGTGGTCACGCCTGCCACCTTGCCTGTCGCTATGCAAACGTCGTTTCGGCAAATCGGCGCGCGCGCTGCAAATCCAAAGCGTAGTGCTGCAGCTGCTACGGAGGATCCCTTGCTTGCGAGTTATCAAGCGGCAGCACAACAAGCTGAAGCAGCTTGGCAAGCCCCGCCCGCTGCAGTTACTGTTTCAGGCAGGAATCCATATGAAGCACAGGCACCGGCGATACCCGAAAAGCTTTGAAGACGTTAGGCAAACGCAGTCAAACGCCGACACCACAAGCAACAGCACCGACTGCCGGATCCTGGCAAGCGGTTGCTCATGATACCGTGCAGAAAGTGGACCAGTTCCTCGTTGACATCAACAGTCGCGGGACATGCAATCCGGAGCAATTCGCATTCTTAGAAACTGTGTGTGCGAGAGTAAAAGCAGAAGCTGTGACTGGGCAAGATCGTGGCGGAATGGCCGAAACCAACACGGAGGCATTGCGGTGGGCTTTACACGGTGGACCCGGCACAGGGAAATCCTATGTTTTGAATTTGTTGCGCCGCGAATTGTTCGAAAATTGCTTGGGCTGGCGGCAAGGTGTTGAATTCCAAGTCGTCGCATTCCAAGCGGTGAACGCTGAACCCTTAGACGGCGAAACGATCCACAAAGCATTGGGGTTAGCATGGCATGGAAATGACCACAGCATTGATGCGCAACGCATATTGGATTTAGCAAAAGAAGCGGTGAAATGGCGTTGGTTGCTCATCGATGAAATCAGCATGGTAAGTGCGGAAATGCTCGCACGCCTTGAAGCGCGCTGCCGCCAACTCATCATGGATCTATCAGCAACGAAATACGCAAAAAAAGGCGACCACTGCGTAGCACCTTTTGGTGGACTCAATGTTATTTTTTCCGGCGATTTGTGGCAGCTACCTCCGCCTCGTGGAACTTTCCTAGGCCAAATCCCATGGCAACTTGTCACCGGCATTTCGTCGAAAAAATTGCCTCTGAGCCTTCAAGGCCAGCAACTCGTTTGGGCAAGCAGCACCCAAGGCGGAGTGCAAGGTGTCACGGAACTGACGCGTTGCGAACGCACGCAAGATGTTTGGCTGCAAGAGCTTCAATCGGAGTTGCGACATGGACGCTTATCTGAAGACAATCATGCCTTTTTGCATGGCAAACCAACAAAGGTTTGCGGTAGCTGGTCGACCACCGCCGCGCAAGCGTCATGCGGGCAGGCTACTTGTCAGCGTCTTTCCGAATATGGATCAACGCCAACTACCATCCAAGCACTCGAGTGTGCGACTTGCAAGGCGGAGCGCGCTAGCAAGCAGTTGGTTGCGAACGGCCCCAATGACCCTCGCTTCGATAATTTGGAGTTGGCGCGTGCCCTTTTCCACACGAACGGGGTTAAATGTCATGCTAACAAACAACGCGCCGAACGCTGGGCCCGAATGCATAAGCAATGTCTACACTATGCTGTCGCCACGGATCGCATTTCGTCGCAGGCCCTTCACGAGAAACCCGACATCGCGCAAGACAAGCTCACGTGGTTGCAGCGCAGCGATGCCGACTCTGGCAATCGGTATGGGATCCTTCCTCTGTGCTTGGGTATGCCCGTACAAGCACGCGAGCATCTTCATCGCGGAGGCTTTAAGATTTTGCGCGGGTGCCGCGGGGTCGTGTGTGGTTGGTCTGCACCACCCACGGAGACAGCAACGCCCGACGGTAGCGTCATTTGGAATACGTTGCCTGAGTTCGTTTTTGTTCGCTTCCAGACACGAACGCGCTGGACAATCCCTGGGGTAGACGCAGAAAATGTTTTCCCAGTCAGCGTGCAAAGCAAGGACTGGTTTCTGGATGCTGGACGCACGACGCCAAAGCTCAAGGTAACACGGTATCAATTCCCGCTGGCACCGGATTTCGCTGACACATTCCATGCCGCACAGGGCAGTACCGCAGAGCCGGGCGTCATCCCCGATCTCTGTGGCGTGGATCCACTTGCCGCGTACGTCGGCATGACGCGAAGCCGTACACGACAGAAGATTTTGATCTACCGTCCATTCCCACTTGGCCCATTTCCAACTGGCCTCCCTCTCGGACGGCAACTTCTTCTTGACGTGTGGAAGCAGGAGCCGGTGGACTGGGACGCGTTGCGCAAGAAATACTTGGATGAAAGGCCATGTCACGAGTGTAGGGAGATGAAGCGCAAAGACGCATTCACCAAAGCGCAGTGGAAGCAGGAGACCTATCGTGTGTGCAAAGAATGCACTGCGCAGAAGCGCGAGGCCGGCACGCCATATCGATGCACACAGTGCGGGCTGTGGCATGCTACTTGTCACTTTGCAAGCAAGCATCAAAACCCCCGGTGGAGCATGTACCGCGTTTGCTTATCATGTGATGCTGTCAAGCATTGTTTTGCCTGCAAAAGAAAACAAACAAAGGAATATTTCTGCACTGCAGCGTGGACAGCCAGAAAGCCGAATCGAAGAGTGTGCTTGCAATGCCAAACAAGAACGCGTGGGTTTTGGACTTGCGCGGCCTGTCACCAACGGCGGCCACAGCTACAATTTTCGACCTTCCTTGTCAAGCGGCCTTCGGGAGAAGATGGAACTCAGATATGTAACGCTTGTCACGCAGAAATTGCGCAGAAAGTTCTTCGCAAGCGTGCAGTGACAGCCACCGTTGCACGGTTGGAACCGCTGCGTAAAAGAATTCGCCGTGCTGAGGTTTTGCGAGAGACATGGGAAGCAATTGCCCAAAAGCGAAATGCACAACAACTGCAGCCAATCAAACTTCCTACAGCGCCGCATACAATGAAGCATGATGGCACGCCGCGGACTGAGCACCACGCACCACGCGCGGCAACTGCAGCACGGCCAGTCTATCAGTACACATGTCCATTCTGTGCAATCTCTGTAGCCAGCAGCGTTCGCACAGGCCAAGTTGATCACCGTCATGCCTGCGGCCACGAGTTTCGCGTTCATGCTGGCAGTGTTTCTGGCCGCACTCACAAACACATATGCCCTAGATGTGGGACCATCGTCTCGTCCTCGCAGGCAGCCGGGCGAATACAAGTAAAACATAAAACTCCTTCTGGCAAGACCTGCCGCCAAGAAAGCTGGCAAACATAGCCATGTCTAGCGTCAATCATGTACGTCCCGCCGAGACCGTGCCCAAACTTAGCCAGAAAAAGTGCCTAACGTCCCTTCTTAAGTCCTAGAAAAAGTATTCGACTTTGCTGCTTCTTTGTTGTTGTTGTTGTTGTTGTTGTTGTCGTCCCCTCGCCACAGCAAGACAGCATCTAATTGTGTGCCGAAACCGTGGTCACACTTAGCCACAAATCTCCCTGTCATCCCTTCTGAAAGCCTAGCAATAATATCCTTTTCTGCCTCCTGCAGCTGTTGTTTGGTGGCTCCAAGCTGCAAGCATCAGGCCTCCAGAACGGACCCCTCCTCACAGCAAAATAGAAACTAATTGCGTACCGAAACCGTGCTCAAACTTACCCACAAAAACTGCCTAACGTCCCTTCTGAATTCCTAGAAAAAATGTTTGTCTTTTTCTGTCTCCTGCAGCTCTTGTTTGGTGGCTCCAAGCTGCAAGCATCAGGCCTCCAGAACGGACCCTTCGCCACAGCAAAACAGCACCTAATTGCGTGCCGAAACCGTGCTCAAACTTATCCACACAAACTGCTTAACGTCCCTTCTGAATTCCTAGAAAAAATATCTTTTTCTGTCTCCTACAGCTGTTGTTTGGTGGCTCCAAGCTGCAAGCATCAGCCATCCAGATCGGACCTTTCGCCACAGCAAAACAGCACCTAATTGCGTGCCGAAACCGTGCTCAAACTTACTTAGGTGTGCTTTGGAAGTTGTGGCAATTTTAAACAGCACCTAATTGCGTGCCGAAACCGTGCTCAAACTTATCCACAAAAACTGCCTAACGTCCCTTCTGAATTCCTAGAAAAAATGTCTGTCTTTTTCTGTCTCCTGCAGCTCTTGTTTGGTGGCTGCAAGTTGCAAGCATCAGCCCTCCAGAACGGACCCTTCGCCACAGCAAAACAGCACCTAATTGCGTGCCGAAACCGTGCTCAAACTTATCCCCACAAACTGCCTAACGTCCCTTCTGAATTCCTAGAGAAAATATCTTTTTCTGTCTCCTGCAGCTGCTGTTTGGTGGCTCCAAGCTGCAAGCATCAGCCCTCCAGAACGGACCCTTCGCCACAGCAAAACAGCACCTAATTGCGTGCCGAAACCGTGCTCAAACTTACCCACAAAAACTGCCTAACGCCCGGCCCCTTCTGAATTCCTAGAAAAAATATCTTTTTCTGTCTCCTGCAGCTGTTGTGTGGTGGCTCCAAGCTGCAAGCATCAGGCTTCCAGAAGGAACCCTTCGCCACAGCAAAACAGCACCTAATTGCGTGCCGAAACCGTGCTCAAACTTACCCACAAAAACTGCCTAACGCCCCTTCTGAATTCCTTGAACAAATATCTCTTTTTTATTTCATTTGTTTCCTGCAGCTGTTGTCTGGTGGCTCCAAACTGCAAGCATCAGGCTTCCAGAATGGACCCTTCGCCACAGCAAAACAGCACCTAATTTCGTGCCGAAACCGTGCTCAAACTTATCCACAAAAACTGCCTAACGTCCCTTCTGAATTCCTAGAAAAAATGTCTGTCTTTTTCTGTCTCCTGCAGCTCTTGTTTGGTGGCTGCAAGTTGCAAGCATCAGCCCTCCAGAACGGACCCTTCGCCACAGCAAAACAGCACCTAATTGCGTGCCGAAACCGTGCTCAAACTTATCCACAAAAACTGCCTAACGTCCCTTCTGAATTCCTAGAAAAAATGTCGACTTTTTCTGTCTCCTGCAGCTCTTGTTTGGTGGCTGCAAGTTGCATGCAAGCATCAGCCCTCCAGAACGAACCCTTCGCCACAGCAAAACAGCACCTAATTGCGTGCCGAAACCGTGCTCAAACTTATCCACAAAAACTGCCTAACGCCCCTTCTCAATTCCTGGAAAAAATCTATCTTTTTTTGTTTTTTTGTTTCCTGCAGCTGTTGTCTGGTAGCTCCAAGCTGCAATCATCAGCCCTCCAGAACGAACCCTTTGCCACAGCAAAACAGCACCTAATTGCGTGCCGAAACCGTGCTCAAACTTATCCACAAAAACTGCCTAACGCCCCTTCTGAATTCCTAGAAAAAATTTCTTTTTCTGTCTCCTGCAGTTGTTGTTTGGTGGCTTCAGGCTGCAAGCAGCAGGCCTCCAGAACGGACCCTTCGCCACACCAAAACAGCATCTAATTGCGTGCCGAAACCGTGCTCAAACTGACCCACAAAAATGACCCTTCGCCACAGCAAAACAGCACCTAATTGCGTGCCGAAACCGTGCTCAAACTTACCCACAAAAACTGCCTAACGCCCCTTCTGAATTCCTAGAAAAAATTTCTCTTTTTTATTTTATTTGTTTCCTGCTGCTGTTGTTTGGTGGCTCCAAGCTGCAAGCATCAGGCTTCCAGAAGGAACCCTTCGCCACAGCAAAACAGCACCTAATTGCGTGCCGAAACCGTGCTCAAACTTATCCACAAAAACTGCCTAACGTCCCTTCTGAATTCCTAGAAAAAATGTCTGTCTTTTTCTGTCTCCTGCAGCTTTTGTTTGGTGGCGCCAAGCTGCAAGCATCAGTCCTCCAGAACGGACCCTTCGCCACAGCAAAGCAGCACCTAATTGCGTGCCGAAACCGTGCTCAAACTTATCCACAAAAACTGCCTAACGTCCCTTCTGAATTCCTAGAAAAAATCTCTTTTTCTGTCTCCTGCAGCTGCTGTTTGGTGGCTCCAAGCTGCAAGCATCAGCCCTCCAGAACGGACCCTTCGCCACAGCAAAACAGCACCTAATTGCGTGCCGAAACCGTGCTCAAACTTATCAACAAAAACTGCCTAACGTCCCTTCTGAATTCCTAGAAGAAATTCTCTTTTCTGTCTCCTGCAGCTGTTGTTTGGTGGCTCCAAGCTGCAAGCATCAGGCTTCCAGAACGGACCCTTCGCCACAGCAAAACAGCACCTAATTGCGTGCCGAAACCGTGCTCAAACTTACCCACAAAAACTGCCTAACGCCCCTTCTGAATTCCTAGAAAAAAATCTTTTTCTGTCTCCTGCAGCTGCTCCCTGTTTGGAATTGGCTCCAAGCTGCAAGCATTCATCTCCTGCAGCTGTTGTTTGGTGGCTCCAAGCTGCAAGCATCAGGCTTCCAGAAGGAACCCTTCGCCACAGCAAAACAGCACCTAATTGCGTGCCGAAACCGTGCTCAAACTTACCCACAAAAACTGCCTAACGCCCCTTGTGAATTCCTAGAAAAAATCTATCTTTTTTTGTTTTTTAGTTTCCTGCAGCTGTTGTCTGGTAGCTCCAAACTGCAAGCATCAGGCTTCCAGAAGGGGCCCTTCGCCACAGCAAAACAGCACCTAATTGCGTGCCGAAACCGTGCTCAAACTTACCCACAAAAATGACCCTTCGCCACAGCAAAACAGCACCTAATTGCGTGCCGAAACCGTGCTCAAACTTACCCACAAAAACTGCCTAACGCCCCTTCTGAATTCCTAGAAAAAATCTTTTTTTCTGTCTCCTGCAGCTGTTGTTTGGTGGCTCCAAGCTGCAAGCATCAGGCTTCCAGAAGGAACCCTTCGCCACAGCAAAACAGCACCTAATTGCGTGCCGAAACCGTGCTCAAACTTACCCACAAAAACTGCCTAACGCCCCTTCTGAATTCCTAGAAAAATGTTTTTCTCTTTTTGTTGTCTCCTGCAGCTGTTGTCTGGTGGCTCCAAACTGCAAGCATCAGCCCTCCAGAACGAACCCTTTGCCACAGCAAAACAGCACCTAATTGTGTGCTGAAACCGTGCTCAAACTTACCCACAAAAACTGCCTAACGTCCCTTCTGAATGCCTAGAAAAAATATCTCTTTATTTGTCTCCTGCAGCTCTTGTTTGGTAGCTCCAAGCTGCAAGCATCAGGCTTCCAGAAGGGACCCTTCGCCACAGCAAAACAGCACCTAATTGCGTGCCGAAACCGTGCTCAAACTTACCCACAAAAACTGCCTAACGCCCCTTCTGAATTCCTAGAAAAAATATCTCTTTTTTTGTGCATCAGGCTTCGACTGGCTGCCTGCTACCTGCTTCTTGACTGCTGGCCCTGCTGGCTACTCGCTGCTGGCTGCTACCTAGAGAATCCTAAATCCTAGAGAATCTCTTCGGGAATCCTAGACTACAAAAACGCGGGCCCCGGACTGCGAAACATCATATTGCTGCTGCTGCCTGCCTGCTGCTTACCCTTATAAGTACAAGCTGCATGGCTTTGTGACTGCCTGCTGCTGCCTACTGCTGCCTGCTGCTGCCTGCTGCTGCTGCTGCTGTTGCAAGCTTCCAAATGGTCGGCGGAAAATGTCTTATTCCCTGGCGCGCTCCCCCTTGCGTCGGCCGGGGTCAACATGGCACACGGGTCTGCAACGCATGTCATGTGGCCACAGTCCAAGCTGCCATCCGCAAGCGTGCCGCAGCGTTGAATGCAGAACCCCAAAAAGGGCCTAACGTCACTTCTGAAATCCTACTATAAAATTGAAACTTTGCCGCTGCCTGCCGCTGCCTGCTGCTGCCTGCTGCCTGCTGCTGCCTGCTGCTGCCTGCTCCTGCCTGCTCCTGCCTGCTGCTGGCTGCTGCTGGCTGCTGCCTGCTGCTGCCTGCTGCTGCCTGCTGCTGCCTGCTGCTGCCTGCTGCTGCATGCTGCTGGCAGAAGCTGCTTGCTGCCTGTTGCTGCCTGCTGCTGGTGCTGCTACTGGTGGCTGCTCCTGCTGCTGCTGTGGTGCTGCTGTGGTGCTGCTGCAATCAAACAGCCTCCAAAGCAAGAAACAAACAGCCAGACACCCTTTTCGAAACACATCCGAAAGAGCAAAAACGTAGCAATGGAACCCCAAAAAAGGGCCTAACGTCACTTCTGAAACCCTACTATAAAATTGAAACTTTGCCGCTCCTGCTGCTGCCTGCTGCTGCCTGCTCCTGCCTGCTGCTGGCTGCTGCTGGATGGGAAAACACCATGGCAGTGAAGGACGGAGAAACCCCAAAATTGCACCCCATAAATGCCTAACGAAAACGCATAGAAAATGATGATTTTGGTTGCTTTTTCCTCTTGCTGCTGCTATGAATTTTGGCTACCTTTTCCTCCTGCTGCTGCAGAGGCTTTTGCTGCTGCTGCTGGTCCCCGACCCGTTGTTGTATTTCTTGTTGTCCACAACCTCTCTTCCCTGACGCGCTCCCCCTTGCGGTCGGCCGGGGTCGGCGGATTTGTTACATAGCCATGGAAGTCATGGCCCATAGAAATAGATGGTTTACCGTTCTTAATAGCGTGGTGGATCTTTCCATGGCAAACTGTAACAAATAACCAGATGGTATAGATTTTTCATAACCAGATGGATCATCAGATGGTTTGTCACCATCATATGCTATAGATTATATATAGATCAAAACAAAAATCAGATGGTGTCATTAATTATTATAGATATTCTAGATATTCTATCTGATTATTATCTGATTATCCATAGAATATCCATTAATTATTATTCTATGGATATTCTATCCTCAACCCCCACTGCTTGATGGTGCAATAACCCCAACGTCAGGAGGCCCAGATCAGCGCCGAGACGCTTCTGGAGCTGGCGGAACGGACGCGAAACGATCGCCTGCGGGTGCTGGGGAAACCTGGCAGCGTTTCGATGGCAACGGCATGGCAACAATGGCAGCTGGAGCTTTACCCTCTGGTAAACTAACATAGCTATTGAACATGGCCATAGAAATAGTGAGTGTTCCCACCAAAAATGGTGATTTTCCATAGTTATGTTAGTTTACCAGAGGGTAAATGATGATTTCCCAGAGGGGAGCTTTGAATGATCAGATGGCGGTGAATGTGATTTTTGTTGGGATTTCAAGGGGAATTCAACATGAAATTTGAAGATAAGATGTTGATACGTTGTTTCTTTTTGTGAGGAGGTTTGATTGAGTTTTTTTGGCATTGGATATTGAGAAGAATCGGACAAAAACATCTAATCATGTACACAAAGTTGGTTTTTCATGGGTTTTTCCGATAGCTCATCATCCACGTCCAACACATCTCCCGTTGATCTCCGTTGCTTCCAAGGCTCTGCAAATCCGCCGATGCCCTGGTGGCGCAGCAGGAAATCTCGCAGCAGTTGGCCAGTGAGGCGGAGTGGCAGTTGTCACTCTGATATCACTACCCTCTGGGAAACTAACATAGCTATGGACCATCACCATCTTTAATAGGTAAATCAACTATAAATGGGCCATTTTTATCCATTTTTCATAGCTATGTTAGTTTACCAGAGGGTAGTTTTAGTTGGACAACATAGGATAACAATATAGTTTATCGATGTTCATCAGTGATTAGTAGTGACACTAGTAGGAGTTTGTTTTGTGTTCACCATTGTTTTCGGGGTTGCCATACCACATGAACAGCAATGATGTTGTGTATATGCATGTGTATTGAAACCAATAAAAGGTGTAGAAGATGACATCAACAAAGAACGCCAAACTTTCAAGCAAAAGTATATCACGAAAACTTGAATAGTAGCAGTACAATGGGCAATTGTGCATAGCTGTGCATTATTACAGTTTTTTTAAAAACTTGTATTTTTAACCGGCGCCAATCTGGAACCTTACCCTCTTTGGGCTTCTGCCGAATAATTCATCCAGTGAACGACATGTTGAGTACATTTCAAATGTTTTCAAATTAGATGTCACATCAATACTGAAAGCAAAGTAGTGTCAACAAACGCGTGTAAAAGATGTGCATCTTATTTGAGTAGCTCAAGACAAAGCTCACAAAAACAAACGCACAATTCTTTTCATTCACACACATCAACAAACAATTTCGGGATTATATAATGTTGTATATATATATCTAACAATCACTGGGTGAACCATTCATGATCATTTGGTTGGTAGTTTGGAACATGATTTTTGTTGACTTTCCATATATTGGAAATGTCATCATCCCATTTGACTTTCATATTTTTCAGAGGGGTAGGTCAAAGCCCGACCATGAATAAAAGCCAATCATCCACAAACATCACCAAACATTAACTGGTTGGTGGTTTGGAACATAAATTTTATTTTTCCATATATTGGGAATAATACTCCCAACTGACTTTCGCATATTTTTCAGAGCGGTAGGTCAACCACCAACCAGATTATGATTAACCATCATTGACCATATAATAACCATCATCATTAACAGTATATTTACAGTATATTACCCACAATGGTAGGTCAACCACAAACCACAAACCATGTTTAATGGGTAAATCCACTATTTCTATGGCAATTTTCAATAGCTTTTTGTTTGTTTACCAGAGAGTATCCCCATATATTCCCATGATTTTCCCATAAAAACCATATAAAACCTCCATTTCTATTGGATATGTCCTATAAAACCCATGGTAAAACCCAGCATTTTTGTTTCACCGGGCTGGGTCTCCATGCGGTTCCTTCGTTGAACGCGACGCGTAGGCCATGTCTTTGGTCCGCGAAGCCCAGAGCTTGTGCGAAGAGTTGGACGACTTCGAGGTGCGTTTCACTGATATTTCTACCGCTATATCATGCTATATCTATCTTCCTTGATAATTGATTTTCTAATATATATTATATATATATTATATATATACTGTGTATATATCATATCATATCATATTATATTATATTATAATATATTATATTATATTATTTATATTTGCAAGCTATGGCAAGCCAGAAGTTTAGGGAATGAAGCCGCAGGGATTACAGGTATCATGAGGTTAGCATCTGGCGATGGCGACATTTGGCGACCAGAGTTACACCCATTGTTGGCAGCATTTCATGTTCAGCATTTTTTCGCCACAACCAAATGATTAAGATTCTGAACATTGGTTGTGGCAGCCAGGAATTCTGAACATCAGCCAGGAATTGTGAACATCAGCCATCATTGTTCTAAATCTTTTCAGCAATGATGTCGGACACTTGGCCTTGCAGGAAGGAGAAGCGGCAGCATCTCGGCTGAGATCAAAACCACCATGGCCATAGAATTCGTTCATCAGCCGTGGGTCAAGTTCTAAAAAAGTGTCCCGAAAAAGATCCAATTTCACCATAGCAGATCTTATTTTGTTGGTTTCATGTGTGTTTTCCAAATCCTGAAGTGAAACAATAGTGGCTTGAGATGGTATCGACATGTGAAAGGGTTCCCAAGTGGGTAAAGGTCAAAGATAGAGCACAACATATGCAATCTTGAACATTAGATTCATTAGATATGCTTCTTTTTTCTTTGTGTGGCGCATTGATTTTGACCCGGACATCATTTTGACCATGAATTGATATAAACAAGTTGTAGTGTCACTACCATCCTCCGGTGGTAGAACGTTTCTTTACAACAACCCTGCATCTTCCTGACTGCTCATATGTTTCTGACTGTTCAGTCTGAGTTTTTTTGCTTCTCCATTTTGCAAATTTATATAGATATTAATTATTAAAACTAAATGCACATGTTGAAACATATATTTGTATAACATACACGATTTGAATGGTTGCCCCATTGTTTTTTTAAAAAAAAATCTCATTTGTCTATCTCCAGTGGCTGGCGTTTTCTAGGTGAGCTACGCCAGCGCGCGGTGCCACTTGCGCTACGGCAGAGGTGACGAGGAGATGCAGGACCACTCGGGACGCCTCTGGGGCAGCTGGGGCAGCTGGGTTGGCTCAGGGTAGCAACAAAAATAGGGACAGAAAAGAAATATTGGGATTTCACGGATTTCACAGATTTCACAGAAATTGGGATGGAGGAATTTAACCACCCAAAATGCTGGCGGTGATAGAATTGGATGTGTTTAGGGGATTTAAGCAGCAAATCCGTGGGGATGATGCCAGCATCAAAGGTGATTCACCGCAGAAATCTGCAAGAATCATGAAAAGAATTCAGTTAACCATTCATCAAAGCATACATTGAACCATTCATTTAACTTAACCATTGTGCGATTGGGTACCTTGGTACCATGTGGGGCCCGTTCGATAGCTAAGTTGGTGCCAATAACTCCAATTTCACTATGGTTTATGGTACTTATAACATCTTATAACATCTTATAACTATAGTTACTGGGGCGAATCTAAACCAACTTTCACATCACTGGGGGGCCTCACATTGTACCATGTTTGATGTTTGGTACCACATTTCGTTTGGCCTTTTGGTGCTGTCCATCAGGACAAGGCCCTGGAGGACGGCGCCGAGGCAGCCGCACTGTGCCGCACCTCGGCATCGGCAAAAAAACGCCCCTGTGGCGATGATTCGTTGGGGGAGATGGCACCAAGATCTTGGGGAAGAGCTATGGAAAATCACCATTTTCAATGGGAAAATCCACTATAAATGGTCCATTTTCAATAGGAGGAACACTTTTGTGGGAATATGATTCATATCCCATGACGGATCCATGGTGCTGGGAGAAATTAATGCTAACAGAAATGGGTTTTTTTCTTGATGGGATCCATGGCACACCATATATAGCAGCACCATGGATCCGTCATGGGTGTTAATATTGTTTGATATTCAGTAAAAAACTGAAAGTAGAGGAGTCTCCCGAAAATTGGGAGGTTTACCATGGTTTATCTTGGTTGATCATCGATTTCCCCCCGGGAAACTGCGGTCAATTTAGCGGGTTTTCATAACTGTCCCTTCCGCAGACGGCAGTTTGGGGTGTTTGCAGTATCATCAGTATCTTTGTTGCATGAGTTTCTTTTGGTTGGCTCAGGCCGCATTCTTCAATAGATCATTTGCGTTGCTTGTCCAAAACAGCATGGAGGTATTCCCTTGTCTTATTGTTTACATGTCTATTCCAGTCTTCAAGCTATTCTCGTTGGCGGTTTGGAACATGAATTTTATTTTTCCATTCAGTTGGGAATTTCATCATCCCAACTGACTTTCGCATATTTTTCAGAGGGGTAGGTCAACCACCAACCAGATTATGATTAACCATCATTAACCATATAATAACCATCATCATTAACAGTATATTAACAGTATATTAACCACAATGGTAGGTCAACCAGTAACGTTCGTATTTCTATGGGTTGTTGGTTGTTGGTGAAATAACATGTGAGTTCTCCCTGGTTTAATCCCTGGTAAAAACCACATCATATTTTTTCGCTTTTTGGTGATGCAAAGTCAATGGATATCTTCACAAAAGGCGCCACAAAAGGCCCCCCCGAATACTATAGTATTATATATGGGTTACATCCTTACTTAGATATAAGAATAAAATGATAAAAATGATACACCCTCCAGTGGCCCTCCAGTAAATTAGCAGTTCGACCCTGGCAGTTGTCGGGGTTGGAAGACTCATTTCCACTATGAATGGGTGATTTTCAGGGTCAAACTCTTAATTTACCAGAGGGTAAGTTAATTTTGTTTCACCCATTCAGCTGTAGATGAATATCCACCAGACATCCAATACTCAATTGTTGTCGTGAAACTAATGTTTGACATCACTACAGGTTATCCTTATGATATAGTTTTCAAAGCACCAACAATTTCCCCAAGGTTTCTCTCATTCTCCATGAAATATACAGTATAGTTACAGTATGTTACAGTATAGTTCTTAGAATGTGCTTAAAAGATCTTAATAGATTCATAGCTGTCAACCCAATTTTTATCATTAACCATTAATAATAACCATCATCATCAACAGTCATCATTAACAGTATATTACCCACAATGGTAGGTCAACCAACCACCAACCAGTATCAAGTTATATCCCACCATTCAACTGGCTGCCACCGGACCGCGGTACCTCGCGCGAGGCCTCCTGGGTTCCAAGAAGGGCGAAGCCTTCTCGTTGCTGACGGTGGGCGACGCCTACTTCGTCGGCAAGGCGATCTGGTGGGAGGAAAACAGGGATCTCAATCCTGCAATTAGTGAGGCCCCCGGCCGTTCGAGAAAGCGTTCAGTTGGTGCCAATAACTCCAATTTCACTATGGTTTATGGTACGCAAATAACTATAGTAACTATAGTAAATTAACAGTTTGACCCTGAAAATCACCAATTGTTAGAGGAAACAAACAACTTCCAACCCCGACAACTGCCAGGGTCGAACTGTTAATTTACTGGAGGGTAAATCCTGGGAATAAACCGAAATGGCTTTATTCAATCAGATGGGAAGGATCTACAGCAACCACAGGAACCACATGAAAAATTAGCTGATCCATGCCTCAGTGACATGAGTCAAAATCCATCGAAATCCATCACCAAATATTGCGTCTTTCTCCATAGTTGGCAGCCTCTCAGGTTTCTGAAGTTAAATATGTTGACATCCAAGGTATATCTCGCATGTTTAGAACTAGATGGTATACACACCTTTACCCTCAAAGTACCTTCAAAACTGGGTAAACATACCAGCAACACGTTTTCTGTGAAGGAGAAACTGAGGGTCTAGGGAGCCTAAAAAACAACACTCATCGTTGTACATTGGTGGATCACCAACTATAGGATTTAATGGTGATACTACTATGATGGTTAAATGATGGTTAATCCTGATAATCTATATGATTAACCATCATTTGACCATCATTTAATGGTGATACTACTATGATAATCTGATATGATGATTGATATTTTTCTATAAGGCTTCGTCTGGAAGAAGGTCAAAAATCCCACAAATCCACTGGTCGATCATCATAGAATACCCCATCAAAACAGCATCAAAGAACCGTTATCGAAAAGGTATACCCTCTGGTAATTTAACATAGCTATTGAAAATCACCATTTATAGTGGATTCATTGAAAATGGTGATTTTCTATAGTTATGTTATATAAATTACCAGAGGGTACCATAAAATACCCCCATATATTCCCATGTTCAACTGGTTGGTGGTTTCAAACCATGGAATGGAGTATGTTCCATTTTCTAGATGGGATGTCATCCTTCCCATTGACGAATTCATATTTTTTTGGAGGGGTAGGTCAACCGCCAACCTGTTCCCATGTTCAATCATTTTCAGACAAAGCCACATCTACAATGTGAGGCCCCCGTTCGATAGCGTTCAGTTGGTGCCAATAACTTCAATTTCACTATGGTTTATGGTACGCAAATAACTATAATAACGAACTAGTTACTGGGGCGAATCTAGTCACCAACGTTCACATCACGCTTGGGGGCCTCACATTTAGTAAGTGGGTTATAACCCCAGTTATAAGTGAATTAACCCTACAAAAATCCCATGTAAACCACTGGGATTATAATCCATTTACTAAGTGGGTAGTTCGCCACATCTATAGGCTGCATAGCAATCATCCCCTCCACGATGATTTCCCCAGGAGGCCGACCGGGCGATCGAGTACCACCGGCAAGCCGCGGCGGTCTTCAAGGACGATTCGTCCATGATGTCCTGGGGAAGCGAATTTTACTGGGGGAGATGCTGGGTCTGGATACGTCATGGGATTTACCCTCTGGTAAACGTTTACATAACTATGGAAAATCACCATCTTATTTATAGGTGAATCAACTATAAATTAATACTATAAATGGTGATTTTCAATAGCTATGTTAAATTACCAGATAGTAACACTTTTGTGGAAATATGATTTATATCCCATGACGGATCCATGTAATTATGGTATGTATGCTAACATGACTGGGGTATATTGATGGGATCCATGTTAGCATATATACCAGCACCGTGGATCCTATGGGTGGGAATATGATTGATATGATATGAGGATTAAAAATCATCTTCAGCATTGGTCGATTGATGAGGGGCTCTCCCCTGTAAGCGCGAATTCGCCAAGCATTTTGTGATAGAAACCAACTGATTGGTGGTTTGGAACATGAATTTTATTTTCCCCAAGAGTTGGGATGATGATCCAATCTGACGAACTCATATTTTTCAGGGGGGTAGGTCAACCACCAATTAGCCAATGTTCCTATCGATCTTCCCCTCAACCAATCTGTTTTTTACACCGCCTTTGCACGACGTGCAGGACATGGGTGACCAGCTTCTTGGACCGTGAACGAGCTTGAGCTGCTGAATTGGGGTGACGGCTGACGGTGGATTTTTTCATAAAGGTCTTGAAGCATTCTGAATGAGGGAGTCTGTGTTACCCTCTGGTCATGACTAACATAGACACATAGCTATGGAAGCCATGACCCATAGAAATAGATGATGTACCGTTCTTAAAAGTCATGATTTTCCATGGCTATGTTAGTCATAACCAGATGGTAAATTCTGGGGACTTCTATGTTGAATCTAGCCGCAGATCGTCTCAAAATATTGAACAGAATCTGGTGCCGCAGATCGAAATTTTCTGGTGAAGCTGGTGTCGCCGATCATCATTTTAAGGACAGATACCTAAAAACTTACGCATGGAACACCCAAATTCACCGGAAATCCAAAGGGACATCATGTTCCAAGCACCTTTTTTCGTGGAATAGAGATTTCGTGGATTTTCAGGGCTGCAATTCCTGGTTTTGATGGTTCAAGATCCTGGGAAGACAGCCATTATCCAGCACTGATTAGTACTGTTAACCCAAGATGAATAAGCACCCAGTTTATTGATAACAGGATAACAGGGGAGTACCACTTATTAATTGTACATTATCATTACCCTCTGGTTATTTAGCATAGCCATGGAAAATAGCCCATTTATAGATGATTTTCCCGTTAAAACCTCCATTTATAAGGGATTTTCCATGGCTATGTTAAATAACCAGATGGTATTTTGGGGTAACCACCAACCACCCCACTTAACAGTCAGGGTTTATGAATCCGGAGTTGACATTGCACAAAGATCCGCCCCGGCTGCAGGCTGGGCTGCGGCTTATCTTACAGAAAGATTGCTGAAGACTTTCTGAAGGCGTAGCGTGGTCGCGTCGTGTTGATGGTGCTTCATGGTGAAGATTCAAAGATCGAAATGTTCTAAAGGCTGTTCTAAAGGCTGAGTAGTGGGGGGAATACCCTCCAGTAAATTAACAGTTCACCCTGGCTGTTGTCGGAATTGGAAGATTAGTTTCCTCTAACAATTGGTGATTTCCAACTTTTGAAACCCTTTTGCTGGATGATCAGCTGACCATTGAACCAAGATGAATTGAACCAACCAAGCACCGTCATTGAACACATAGACATGTTGGTCCAGCCACTGGTACCATCCCCATCTTTCGAAGCATCCCCAGTTTTTACTGGTAACATGGTAACATCCCCAAGTGACCTCCCCAATTCTTGTGGTTTATGGTTTTCAAATGTTTTCAATCACCGAAGATGTCTTTGAACATCGCAACAAGACAAGCACGGAAACACTGCAAAAAGACACACCCAGATAGGGTCGCACTCTCCAAAAACATGAGGTCCAAGCTGGTTTCACCCAAAATCTTTCGTGGGATTTTTGCACATTTGTTCCTTAAAAAAGACACCCAACGACTCAACGAATCAGAGAAATACTATGGAGCTAGGTAAATTATAACGACCTCACTGTTCTCCCTCACTGGAATCATGGTTAGGATTCGGGAATCATCCCCTTTTATGGCCTTCATTAATTCAGGTTAGTGAAATATTTTAATTTACCCAGATGGAGCATAGATGGAGCACTTGGTGATGGGCTGCAACTCCGGTGATACCATCGAGGGACGAACATGGATGAACTATGCCAGATGGTACCAGGACACAAATTGCTCCACATCAATAAACAATGATTAACTTAAAAAACATTAGAGATGTTCCATTGCCACCCTAGACATTTTATACAGCTGGTTGGTGGTTTCAAACCATGGAATGGATTATTGTCCATTTCATATATGGGATGTCATCCCAAGCCCATTGACGAACTCACTCCATCATTATTCCAGATGGGCACAGCCAGCACCACCCACCAGATATTATTATTGACCATCATTAACCATCATTAACCATTAGTAACTATTATTAACCATGGAAATCCCATTAAAATCCCATGGGCACATTGCACCACCAACCAGGTGGTCAAAACCGACTGTTTTTGTTGGGTTCACCCCGGGATTTGGGACACAGTTAAATACCTCGTCGTTCGATTGAACCGGCAGTTGAAGCGTGACGTCAAGAAGGCGGCCACGAATGGCAAGCGCGTCACGTGGCGCCGGGTGCTGCGGCAACTGCGCACTGCCGGGATGATTTTTGCTAGAAGGATACGTGAAATTTTGAGATGTAGAACATCTTTGAACATCTTTGAACCATTTCTTTGGTAACTAAGAAACAGCGTTCTGCCATGTTCTACCTGGACATTTGGAGGGCTGCAAGTTCAATCGGTTTATTTTGGATCTCGAAATTTCATGAAATTTCCAAAGTATGATGGGCGAATTGGGCTGTATGAGGTGAGCAAATCAAGGCACTCAGAAATCATGATTGGGGATCTTGTATTTAAGTTACATCGAATAGCAATGATTTCGCAATCGAATCATAGCAACCAGTGACATGCCCATCATAGTTTCACCATGTTTCACCAATTTGATCAGCAGTTGAAACAACCAGATCAAATTGGTGAAACATGGAGAAACTATATGAGATCTGGTGTTTTTCACCAATGCTGCAGTTGATGGGCATTTTTTTCACCAGATCTCGAGATAAAATATCTCGGCGCCCCAGAGGCTGTTTTTTATCGGTCCTGAGGCTGTGTCGCTCTTCCAGGAGATTCAAGATCCGCAGGTGTGGAAAATCCCGTGGGAAAATCTCTAAGAGTTGTTAGTGTTTTTGAATGGTGGGAAATCTAGAACTACCAATTTTAGAATGTTTTCTTTATGTATACCACTTGTATACCACTTATACCATGAAAAACGCCAATTTTGGGATGGTTTATATATACCACTTATACCATCTTATACCATGAAAAAATGGTGATGACATGTGATGACTGATGGTGGCAGGAAGAGGCGAATGGCTGGCACATGCTGGCGGAGATCTATGCGGCCGAGGGAGCATCTCGTCACCAGTTTGATCCCAGCCGGGGCGTTTTAGAAATCTGAGGATAGGGTCCATCACACGTGGAAAGTGATGATAACTATGAGATACTATGGGAAATTAATACTTCATAGTTTTAGTCAACCCTGTGTAAACCATTTCATGGACAGTATCAGATGGAAAACACTTGCAAATCTGTAACTTTGCGATGAACGGTGACATATTACTGCATAGTACATCATATTATATACCCATAGCTGCTACCTATCTATATCTATATCTATATATCTATATATCTATATATCTATATATCTATATATCTATATATCTATATCTATATATAGATATATATATATATAGGTAACAGTTATAGGTATATAATATGATGTACTATATCTATCTATATCTATATATATATATACCTATATAACATCCTGGAAGAAATGCTCCTTCTTCAGGGCTTCCTGACCGCCCGCCCCAAGGACCTGGCTGAGGCCTCCCAATGTGTTTCCAACGCGCGAACGCTCTGTCGCAGCTTGAAGGACGCCCTGTGAGTCCTGTGCCAGTGAAATCATGGTGAAATCATGGTGGATCCTACAATGTGAGGCCCCCGTTCGATAGCGTTCAGTTGGTGCCAATAACTCCAATTTCACTATGGTTTATGGTACGCAAATAACTAGAGTTAATGGGGTTTATAAACCAACTAACATCACTGGGGGGCCTCACATTGTATGAATCATTGTTAATTTTAGGGATGATAACCTACGGTGATCCCCGAAGTAGATATGGATTAGGTATATGGAAAATCCATTCCCATGGATGAACAACCCCAATTTTCCATATAGCCATGGTTTCATTTCCCATATCTACATTAATCCATGTTTATATTCTTCATAGATTTTCATGGTTCATGTATGTTCATGTCCCATTGGAAATGAATGGCTGCCGCTAATCTTAAATGGTGAATCCAATGGTGAGTCTTCCGACCGAAATCCAGTGGTGACCCGGCCTGGTCAACATACAGAATAGCTATTGAACATGGTGATTTCTAGTGGGTTTTCCCATTGAAAATGGTGATTTTCCATAGTTTTTTGTATGTTTACCAGAGGGTAATCATCATTCTCCCTGTTTTTAGATGGCCATGTGCTGGGAAAAAACCATCGATTGTTTCTGGGTAAATAAATCATCACGACCGAGCCCTCCGACCGAGCCCTGGGAGTCATGGTTTTTATAAGGGAAATCATCCCCTTTTATGGCCGCAAGATTCAGGTTAGTGAATGATTCTACCCAGATTGTTTGACAAACTTGTGGCAAAAATGCTGACAAAAATGCTGTGGCGGATGGACCTTTAATTACTGTTTGTTCCCAGTAAATACGTGGAGCCCACGTCTCAATTTTCACGGCGGAAGTTTGAGATAGAGCCATCCTGCATGGGCATCCTCCAGGATGAACAAAAGATCAGTTGCAATCCCATTTTAGCCCCAAAAATGAGTTTTGATGAGTATAAAACCCATGGTTGATGATCACTGAGTATAGTCAGTACTATTCATAATGATTCATTCTATTAATTCCCCAAATCACAAAATAATATCAATACAGTCAATACATATATCATTGGGAATATTAAACCTACCAGTTCGGGATGGTAATCCAACCAATCTGCTTAGCCCATGAAAAAAAATGGTCATCACTCCATGAAAAAAAGGAATTTATTTCTACACATTACGAGTGGATTCCCAATATGTAATGGATCCCTATATATAAACCATACAACTATATATTGTGTTGGTCAATTATGTATATGTTATATCCCATTAGATACCCGTTAAATTCCCATCATTGTTGGTTAAATCCCCTTGTCGGGTTTTTGTCGACAGTGTGACAGGACCATTTGGCGGAGACGAAAGCCATGGAGTGTTTAGTGCCCCTTGGTCGCTGTTAGCGACCAGGTGACAAGGCTTGGTAAACAATGTTTTGGAACGACCCGTTTGAAGTTTGAGAAAAATTGGAAATCTGAAATCTGGAAATTAAGGGATAGAAACATCTTTCTGAAATCCTGGTTTAACCCCTTTTCTATCTTTTTTGGGATCCCCAAAAAGGTAGAAAACCACCATAGTTTGGGATATCATGGGGATAAAACGGCATACCTTTGGGGTCAGGTTGGCCAGTTGTCGAACTCCACGGAGATTGGTAGCGGATGAATCATCAACCATTTTGATGGATGAAAATTGTGCCGTTCTTTATATGGAAAAATAGGATAAAATAGGTGGGAACAAAGCACAAGGACCATCACTGGTTTGTGGTTTGGAACCATGGAATTTTATGACTTTCCATTCAGTTGGGAATGGAATAATCATCCCAACTGTTACTCACTCACTGCATTTTTCAGAGGGGTTGGTTGAAACCACCAACCAGATCAGTTTGAACTTCAGGTCTTTGGTCTCTTTGTGGCTCGCCAAATCAACAGCATGTCAGACATGTCATGTGCGTTGGCTTTCTGACTCGTTTTTCGAGCATATCGGATAGACATCGACTCGAAGTTCCCATTAGATACCCGGCCTGGTAAACGTACAAAAAACGATGGAAAATCACCATGCTATTAATGGGTAAACCATCTATAAATGGGCCATGGCTTCCATGGCTATATTAAATAACCAGAGGGTACCCATGAAAAAATCCCGTGAAATTGTTGGTTAAATCCCCATCAATGAGGGTTACTCGAGTCACTTTGATTGGTGACTTACTACAGCAGCGTGCCGAGGACAGCATTGCTGGAGCATGATCAGTTCCAGGAAGGAATCAAAGTAGCGAAAGCTGCTTGGCTGCGATCTGTTTTCAAGTTGGGTCTTGCTTGCGCAATGAGTGGTATAGTATATTGGGGAAGTGCATACACATATTATATACATACATTGTATACCAATGAACGGGATTGAAACAACATTAACGGAGTGAAACGACGAATCCAACCATCGACGCCTGGCAGTTCACCAGAGTCACATTTTGGGCTTGGTAAGTGACCAGTGCAGAGGTAGTTGTGACCTCACTTCAGAAAGGGTAGTAAGTTAGTCACTTCGAGTGATATTATAGAACTGTACATATTTAAGATAACATATACTGATTGATGGTTTGGAACATGTTTATTTTCCAGATATTGGGGATAGTCATCCCAACTGACTAATATGTTTCATAGGGGTTGAAACCACCAACTAGTACAACATATTATTCTTCCGAGTTCTGTGTATATATACATAAACCACCCGGGGGGATGGTGTGTGTGCCCAAACATTGCCAAGCAAGATCCGTAAATTATGATGGTTTATAATGTCTATGTCATCTATATGTATATGATATATATATATATATACATATACACTGTATATTAATGATATATATATACACTGTATATCCAGAGAAAGTGGAAGGTGGCCACGGTGGCCTTGGCCACCGTTTTCACAAATAGCGATGTAGCAACTCAATTTGTTGAAAAACCAGATTCAGTAGAGTCATTAAATCACATAGAATATGGATGAATATGGCAAAGTTTAATATCTATTTCATGCGTTTTTTTTTCGCTACGTTTGTTCGAACATGACCTATTAATAGACCTAGTTCATCCTAGTTATATGTGTGACATACGTTGAATCCGGTACGGTTTTCTTTGTATGGTGAAATATGTGGAAAACCCCGGTGAAAAAAAGTAGGGCATTTCAGATCGACAAGAAACGCTACTATTCCTTCTGGATAAAGGATCTACAAAGGATCCAAAATATATGGATTAGATAGCTCTGGGACTGGGATATCCCTCCCCAATGCTCCATGTATGCTGGAATATTTACCAACACTTTTGAAACAATTATCCCGAAATGTCGGTACAATATTCCATAGATGGAGCATCCCTAAGACATCCCTAAGATACCCTGTGGTAAACGTTTACATACTATGGAAAATCACCATGTTTAATGGATAAATCAACTATTTCTATTGCCATTTTCCATAGTTTTTTGTATGTTTACCAGAGGGTATCCCCATATATTCCCATGATTTTCCCATAAAACCCATGGTAAAACCCTCATTTCTAGTGGATATATCCTATAAAACCCATGGTCAAACCCAGCATTTTTGGTAAAACACCGGGCTGGGCCGGGCTGGGGCTGCCCTAGGAGATCGTCAGCGTGCACCATGACGCTGGAGACAGAGAGCGCGAAGGCTTCGCGTTGATCTCCTTGGCACAGCACCTGCTGCGTTGCTGGGTCCAGTGCTGGGGCATGGGATGGCAAAGCCATAGGAAAACCCATAGGAAAAACCATAGGGAAAATGGTGGATCTTTCCTTTGTTCGTTTTTTGTTAACCCACGTTTACCAGGCCGGGTTTGCTACAACATCATGCCATGGGTGAATCCATCATCCATAAAACCAATGATCCATCATGAAATCGATGTGAACGTTTGAAATGAGGTAGCCTGAAATAAACAGGCTGTACCCTCTGGTTATTTAACATAGCTATGGAAAATCACCATTTATAGTGGATTTTCCCATTAAAAATGGTGATGTTCAATAGCTACGTTAGTTTACCAGAGGGTAGCCTGAAATAAAAAGGGTGTAATGATCATCATTTTCCCAGTAAGGTGGCGAGAAATGGATTAGGTGTATGCGGAAAGAAACATGGTTTATGCATGTTTATCATGATTGTCCCAATGAAAAATCAGAAGAGATGAGCGTGTCCCTCCGTTTGATAAATGTTGGTTTCTGGCGCATCTTTATTTCATGTTCTGGGGATAAATGGTTGGGTAATGGGTTTCAAAAACCATTGAGACGGTTCAACGTGAGGCCTAAAGTGCAAGTGGACAGGAATTCGCAGAGGTCTTGACAAAATCGGATGGGAGTTGGTTTGGCATGTCATTTCGCACATCACATGCCACATTGTCCACATTGCTGTATGATGCTGTATGCATGTGCTCAGGTTTTTATGTGCCTCAGATGCAGTCAGGGCGTAGCAGGGCAGGTGGACTCGTGGACAGCTCTCTTCCCAGATTGGAAATCATTCAGCCCCATGCGTTTGATCCCAAAAAAAACGTTACGTTATGTACATTATGTACCACACAATTTGATAGCATTTAGATTAGCAGTACATACTATACTACTATACCAATGGCTGACAACCAATGGCTGTTGCTTGGCCCTGTTCCCATATGGCCAACCTCTGGCAGCGGCAGCTGATCCCGAAAAAGGACTTTGCGAACGCCGAAAAAGTGGCGAGCGCGGCGGACTTCATCTTCAAGAGCATCCATGACAAGGTCCGTGGCAGAATGAATTGGTTGGTTGGGGGATGTTCGTTCCTGTACTGGTTGGTGATTGCTGGTTAAATGGTTGGTGAATGGTTGGAGTATTGGTGAATGGTTGGTAAATGGTTACTGCAATGGTTGGCGAGACTTCGGTGAAGATGCCGCAAGCTCTAGCTGAACTGGTGTAGTTTAAATGGATTCTTATCCAACAACCAACGGCCATATGAACCATCATCCTCATTTCATATCACTCATGGCCATAATATATGGTTTAATACCATGGGTTTAATAATATAACATATATCAACCATATATATATGTCATCATAATATATGGATTTCTTGATAAAAGCCAATTTTTTTCATTTTTCATCACATCCGACGTCGAGCCATCCGTTGAATCCACTATATATATACCCTCTGGTGAACTAACAAAAAACTATGGAAAGATCCACCATGCTATTCATGGGAAAATCCACTATTTCGACTGGGCCATGTTCCATTGCTATGTTAGTTCACCAGAGGGTATACCATGGTAATGTTCAATCATGAATCCTTAACTTTGATGCCTATGTTGGGTCGATGTTTGATGGCGATTTTTCGTCAAAAAAAAATCCTCTGGTTATGACTAACATAGCTATGGTTAAGCCATGGCCTATTGAAATAGATGGTTTACCTATTCAAAATGGTTATGACTAACATAGCTATTGAAAATGGCCCAGTCGAAATAGTGGATTTTCCCATTAAAAATGGTGATTTTCCATGACTATGTTAAATTACCAGAGGGTACCTCATTTCAAACGTTCACATAGATTTTCCATGGCGAACTGTTAGTCATAAGTCAACTTCTGCCAGGAGGGTGTGCGAGTGTCTCAGCAGCTCAAGGACTGAACAGCCACATTGGTCCGCATCGGCTGAAGAGAATGGCCTTGGAGCATTTACAGCAAACCCTATTGTATATGGCTATGGATCAATACCTATTAATACCATTTTTAGGGGAATGAACATCCATAAATCCCAGCTATTTTTAGGGGTTCACTAGGTACCAGGGTTTTGACCCATCCCCATATATTCTCAATGGGGACTTTCAGGCTTGTGAATTAGTAAGTTCGTTGCACATCTTTCTTAACCATGTTAGTTATAAGTTAGTTGCTTAGTGACATAGTTCGATGTTAGTTCGTTAGTTGTTTCCTTGGTTCGTTAGTTACATAAAGTTACTTCGTTAATACTGTAATAGATTGTAATGTATAATAATCTGTAATATATAATGATAGTACTGTAATATACAATGACATGGTTACTCTGTAAAATTACTTAGTCTGATTGATGCTTTGGAACATGGTTGGAACATGATAGTAGGGATACATAAAGTTACTTAGTTGATCACTAATATTCACTAATATATAGATGTATACTTCTAATGTATACTATGTAACTAATATGTTACTTCATATGTTACATAAGTTAGTCACTATACTTCTATGGATGTTAGTCATTGGTCACCCATCATGGCATCCGCCACGGCTGGCTGCGCCAGGATGCCGCCGAGCACGGCATCAAGGCGGAACACGTCCAGCAGGCCGTAGCGCAGCGGCAGGAGACATCGATCGTTGCGGAGGTCCTCTTAGATCATACTGTAATAGATTGGTATATATTACCCATAGGATCCATGGTGCTGGTATATATGCTAACAAAAATGGGGTATATTGATGGGATCCATGTTAGCATATATACCATACATGGATCCTATGGGTTATTGTAATATATAAGAATGTTACATGTATGACATGAGCCTTTTTTATAAAGGGTTATATTGTAATCAATATTCACTGGGATATATATATATATAATAATAATAATAGCATATATAGTAGCTGGTTGGTGGTTTGGAACACGAATGTTATTTTTCCATATATTGGGAATAATCATCCCAACTGACTAATATTTTTCAGAGGGGTTGAAACCACCAACCAGATAATATATTGAAATATATTGAATATCAATGTAATAGTAATAGTGTTTTATATATCAAACAGATATTACATGATGGTAATAGCATATTGCATAACTATCCCAGATTTTCTTTTACCTAGAACACTATTACGTAGCATATACAATATTTCTATTGAGTTATTGGTTAATTGCACATATTGCTTCGGCTGCCCCAAGGGTGTTTCTCGTATTGGATTACTGGATTACTATGCCATCTTAGATTCAAAAAAGGCAGATTTATTCCATAGTACCATACCTATGTCTTCTAACAAATATTGTTGGTGTTTTACGAATCTTGTGATTTGATGTATAATGTCAACCCTGGATTAATAAACCCCTAGGCTGTTTAATTGGGAAGGTACCATTTCAGTATCAAATCATAACTATTGGGGGAATACCCCAAATTTCTATAAACCATGGTTTAGCAAAATCCGGGGTTGACATGTTTTCGGGGAATAGATGTTGATCATATTGGACGGTGATATGAGGGCGACTAAGAACACCATTGCAATCAGCTGATGGGAGACTGCTGGGATTCAGCCGACAAGTTTCGATTCCAATGGATTACTACAATGTGAGGCCCCCCAGTGATGTGAACGTTGGTTTAGATTCGCCCCAGTAACTAGTTCGTTATTTGCGTACCATAAACCATATAGATATTGGAGTTATAAACCAACTTAGCTATCTTGGGGACCTCACATTGCCATATAGTATCGAAATGGCCTAACTTGGGGGGTATCTTCATTTGCAGACACGCCCATATCCCGTAAAATGTACAGAGTTCTTAAAATCCCACAAATGCATGGTTATATTATATAGTCATAGAGTCATATCAATGATATATTCCATATTGTCCCATCAAAATTCCAATGAAGTCCATATTTTGGATGCTCAAAGCCGTTCTTTTTTCGACCGTTTCTGCCGCAGGAGTTCTTGAACCTGCCTCAGCCTCTGATCATTGATCCCGGCAGGCAGGGTGTTGGGGTCATGATGAATCGATGGAAGCCATAGCCCATAGAAATCGTTGATTTACAGAACTTAAAGATGGTGATGTTCCATTTCGCTATCTTAAATTACCCATGATCTGGTTGGTGGTTTGGAACATGAATTTTATGACTTTCCATATTTCAAAGTGGTACAATGCTGAATAATGAGCAGTTCCGATGGATCCGTTAGTAGGTCCTTTTCCGCTTTTCGACCCCAGCTGCAGCACTTTTGCCACAGGAACACAAGGATGCAAGAAGGGTTCACGGCAACTTGGTGGGAGAAGAGTGCGGTAAAGATCAAAGATTTCAGCTGGTGGCTGGCTGGTTTAGTACATTCAATTAATTCTTTGTTCTTGGATATTCTTGGATTATTTTTCTCCACCGACTTGTTTTTTTGTTGGGAGTATTTATTTTACGGACCAGCCCTTTGTTATGTCAATCTGGTGTAGTCTGGTGCATTCGAGAATGGTTGGTTCTCATTTCCAGTGTTGAGCTCCTGTACATTAATATTGAAGGACTTCGATGTAGTTGTTTTCCTTCCATTGTTGCATTCCCATTTACGAAAACTGGAGTAAAATAATCAACTTGCATCTCTCAAGTATCTGATTTAGTATAGTCCTACATATCATAGATCACATAAGGTCTCCATATTTTCAGAAAATGCTATATCACATCTCCAGGATTCTATCATGTTTCTACAGAACTTGTGTCCCTTCCACCGGTCCCTTTTTAAAAAACGCCGGCCGAGGCCTTTGCAAAAGCTGCGTAAGAGAATCCGAACTGAGTTGCGGTGAGTCTTCCACGGGTTTTCATCATGTTTAAATCAATGGTGAATCATTAGGTTAATCCAATGGTATATCTATGCCATGGTTTAGTAAATTGTAATAATATGATATGGTTTAGTAATATAATCTGGATAAATTTCATCACGACCTCACTGTTCTCCCTCACTGGAATCATGGTTAGTATTGGAAATCATCCCCATTCATGGCCTTAATTCAGGTTAGTGAAATATTATAATTTACCCAGTAATATAATGTGTTTGCCTCTTATAATCATGGTTGGTGAAAATTGGTCAATGACAATGAGTCAGGATTATTGTTGATAACCATCCACTTTCCAGTGAAATGGCAGCAGTTTAAACTGGCAAGATTTATTTTATAGAGCAAACATTCGAAGTGTCCCGTTTTTTCATGGGGTATTTGACGTTGGTCATGGCAGTTTCCAATCCTTGCGGATTGTGACATCCAGATTATCCAGATTCACCATGGATTGTGAGTCCATTGTCAAGTGCTTGGAACTGGCGAACGAAGCGCGGACTGTCAATATTTTCCCAGCAGAAAACAGATGGGCTACTCAGTTGCTGTATATTTAGCCCAAATTTTACGGAGTCATGCAGGCGAAAAGATGATTCACCTCACATTTGAATAGTCCAATTCTGTCCAATTCTGTCCAATTGGTGGCAGCAAGCAGATAGAGCCTTCAGGTACCATAAAGCACAATTACTGCAGTCTTGGAAAACATAATTGACATTTATATATATATATATGATTATAGATGGAAAATGGAGCGCCAAACTGGCCCAATGTTAGTTTTCCCAAAGTCCCAGAATCGGACGAAGAGAACATTTGCAGGAACACGAGTAATTCTGAGGAAAAAATAGTTCCCTTCAAAGAATCCCTGGAACCAAGGTTAACCCCACACAGATTCTTCGGACTGGTTCATTCTTTTGAAAGAAGCTCTTGGATTCACTGAGTTCTCTGAGGAAGCGTTGCGCGCGCAGAAATCGCGACAGCAGCAGGGTGGAGACTTTTGATTTCGGATCATTGAGAGGGCACCAAGCGTGGCCCAGCAGCCTGATTGAATTTGTCCTATAGACATTTTGGGAACCAACTACCCTCTGGTAATTTGTTACATAGCTATGGAAAATGACCATTTATAGTGGATTTACCCATTGAAAATGGTGATTTTCCATAGTTATGTTAGTTGACCAGAGGGTAATGCACATCATGGCACATGTGATGGTACTTGAATTATGCATATTCTCATGATGGAGTATGTGGTGGCGCAACCTCCCCGGCAAGTGGAACTTGGATTTTCAGAGGAAGGTCCGGAGACCGGAGACCGGATGGCTATGACCCATGGTATGCGACGACCCATGACCCACATTCCCTTACCTCTTAAATTTCAATCTAAATCTGTACCCCTTATCTTAAGTTGGTGTTTTCAGTTGTTTTTTATTCTATATTACTTCAATGACTTCTATGTAATACATCCTGAAATGATCCAAATCGATCCAAATCGACTAATATAAAGATTCAGATTGTTCAGGGCTTCGAAGCACCAAGCAGTACACATTGAACCCAACTTAGACCCAACAAAGACCCATATTGAGCTAAAGTTCTGATGGATGGATTCGCTGAGATATGAGATCAAGCATTTGTAGCGTACAATACTGTAGACATTGAGCTATTTATACGATATTTGTGGATTAAACGCCGGGAAATACTTCATTATACTCAAGATGAAATCCCACGTGTCTTCTATAAACCTAGTGTAGATGGGTAAAATGTTGTTTCACAAAAGCCTGGTTACAGATGGGTAAACCTGTTACATCCCGTTACATAAATCCACGTGAAACCCATTTCCATCTCCTGATTCGACAGATCGCCCAGCTAGCGATGTGACTGAGCCTCAAAATGTTGTCAAGTGATGCAGACTCTACAGCTTAGGCTTAGATAACCTTACATAATTTTTGTGATGCGTAATTATGCGTGTTGGGTCCATTCTCTACCGGTGCAAGATGCGAAGATGGACTTCAGCAAATGCCCAGTGAATATGGTTGATGAAAGGCTATAACTTCACCATGACATGCAGAAAGCGATGCTCCGACGATTTTCATGTGACTTTTCATGTGATTCTTTTGTGTTGCTTTTTCGATTTTGAGATGCTTTAACCATGGTTAAACCACCTATAATATCTATAACTGAGTGTTTTAACCATATGGTTACAACTATAATCGGATAAATATCAAATCTATCATATTTCATCGAGTATAAAATATCTATATCCGACTGTTGATCTCTTTGAGGTGACTACTTCCATCATTTTTTTCCAAGGGGAAGTGCTTCAACTCAGCATGGCATCGGCAAAGCCCCGAGCCACTCGCGTCAGCATGGCGTCCCGAGCCGCGCTGGGCGTCAGCGTCGGTTGTTTGCTGATGCTGCCTCTCGGATGGAGGGTTTCAACATATTTCAACAACACATCTGGGGGATTGAAACATCAGAAATATCATTAAAAACGGATTTATTTGATGTAGAGAAGTGGGGAGTTTTTAAACCTGGGATCTAACCATGAATTTCTATGGAAGTTACCCTTTGCGTTTGTCCAGAAATGGAGGTATACTTCAAAAACGGGCAAGTTTGATGCTGAACATATGCAATCTCCCGAATTGATGCCTATTGTAGGGAAAATCATGGTAGGCCATGATAAATGATCATAAACCAACCATGTTAAACCATGATAAACCATTAACCAAGCATCTAAAACCATGTTAAACACTGAAGACTCCTGGGATTTAGTGATTTCGAATTTTGAGAAAGGCACCACTGCGCCACTTTACCCGTCAGCCCGAGGTTCCTGAGAGGCGACCTGGGCCAATGTGCCGTACCAAGGTGCAGACAGCTGTATCCTTAAAACAGAATGAAGTAAGAAACAGCAAGAATATGTGTTTCTAGTCCAAGTACCCATAGGATCCATGTATGCCATATATGGTAACATTTACCATCAATATACCCCCAATGTTAGCATATATTCTATACATGGAGCATCTGGGGTATAAGTGTTTCTTTTGAAATTGGTAATTGGTATTTTTTTGTATTTCAGGAAAGAACGCACTTCGACTTCAATGATATTTTGCATGTTGACTTGACATGTTTTATGAAGGGATACTGTAAGTTTGGCTTCGAAGTTTTTGAGATGGCCGGGATATTCCAGCCTTTTTCAGAAAATTAACATCCCATAAAAATGTACCATGTTCCATGACCCATAGGATCCATGTATGGTATATATACCAACATTTGGGGTATATTGATGGTAAATGTTACCATATATAGCATACATGGATCCTATGGGTGACGTTTTTCCATATTTTTAGGACGAGCGGCAGCGGCTAAACCAGCTAGTTTGATTTGAGAAGCCACGGCATTCCTGCACAGGTCCGCCTTTCGGCTTTGCGCCACGGGCGGCGTCCCTGATGCACGTGGAGATGGGCGAAATGGAAGGTTTTGGGCGATGTGTCATTTTCCATGCATCCAAGGTTGATACCCTCTGGTGAACTAACATAACTATGGAAAATCACCATGTTCAATGGGTAAATCCACTATAAATGGTGATTTTCCATAGTTATGTTAAACTACCAGAGGGTAGTTGATTTGTAGGTAGTTCTCTTATGACACCGCCTAGAAGTAATCTCGGGACAGAGGTCACCCCATCAATTGCATAGATGTATGTTTATTAAACCGTCATCAATCTGCCATCCCCATTACATGCTGAAAGGGCTTAACTCTCTGTCAGCTACCAACGATTCACAAACTTAATTTGGAAAGTATATGTTGAACGATGCCTCACGATTTTGATAACCCACTATATCGCAGTCATACTCTAACTCTGTAAGTATCTACTTCAAATAACAAAAAGATGTATAGCATTCTAGTTACCCTCTGGTTCTTTGACATAGCCATGGTATAGATGGCCCATTTATAGATGGTTTACCGTTCTTAAAAATGGGTGGATCTTTCCATGGCGAACTGTTAGTCATAACCAGATGGTACATCCCTACAAGGTGGTGCCCCATAGTTAGCTAAGTTGGTTTATAACTCCCATAACTATGGTTTATGGCAGATATAACTATAGTTAATGGGGTTTATAAACCAACTTATAACTGGGGGGGCACCATCCTGTACCCCCCCTACCATTTCTTGCACCATTGAGTCCCCATCAACGTCCCAGGTTTCGCCCTCGCGCCGCTCTCCGCCTCAGCAGCGCAGCTCCAAGCCTTGCTGCAAAAGAGGACGCGGGACTGACGCGGACGGCGGTTGGACATGTGGGGATGGATCCAAAAACCATGGCAGGAAGGGGATGAAAGCCAGAATTGGGGTGAGAAAAATCGTAAATTATGGGGGAATATACATTATACTAAAAATATATGGGGGGGAATATTAGCCCTTATTTTTTTTTGTGACCCACATGGAATAATAATGGGATGGAATTACATGGATTACCTGTTCTACTTTTGGGGGGATGAACAGATGAACATCCATCTTTAGCTGATATTATGGGAGATATTGTCAACAATATGAAAGTTGGACGTGGAACATATGGAAAATGATGAATTTGATATTTCAGGACAAGCCCATTTGTTTGTCAGGGAAAATTAGGTGTTTTTTTTGTTCGCCAGACAATATTTAAGGAGATGTTCAATCCGAACATGTTCGCGAACATGTTGATTTGACATATATATTTAAACTGCCACAGGTTGGGATTCTAAATCACAAAAAAAACTCATAGCGGTTCAACAAAATCACATGAAAGTGGGAGGTTCATCGCTTAAAACGTTTCTGTTTGTTCAGTCGCTTCGAGATGGTGCAAACACTGTGGCAGGAGTGGAAAAGATCTCACTTCACCAATCTTCAACATTCCGCCGAAGCAGCAGGTGGGAGCCGGTGGTGAAAAACGCCATGATTCCACGGGTGAATCATTGCAAGAAATGAAGATGGGTCGTGTTCTGTAGCCATGTTGTGGTTAGCCAGGAAATTGCTGAATCATCAAGATGTTGTTATTTCCTGGGATGTCCGTAACGGTTACATCAAAGCCCACCTCTTGGACCGTGAACTGTTTCCTTTCTTGAATCACCCAAAATTCTTTTTCCCCCTCCCAACATCCCAACATATCCCAACCCCCATCCCCATCCCAACCACCCAACCCCAACCCCCGGGGCCTCCATCCCCATCCGCCAGGTCTACCCCAGCTGGTTGGAAGGCCACTGGTCGGTCCTCAGTCGCTTCGTGGGCTTCGAATTTCCCACTCTTCCCAGGCAGCAGGTGATGCGCCAGGCGCGCAAGTCATGGGTGCCATGGAAAGGGCGTTGTTTTAGGGGGCAAAAAATGGTGGGGAAATGCTTGGAAAATGGAGATATCTATGGAGATTATATTTATATGCGATTTATGTAGGATTTGATGGAGATGATATGGATTGATATGGGATTTCATGAAAAAAGTCCGATAAAAATTTCAGCACATCATAGCTGGGGAAAGCATCCAACAATAGTAACTATAGCTGGGGATTTTCCAGCAAACCATGGACGCTTTCCCCACTTCTGGGAGATGTCTAGGAGGATGTGCCGGGTTTCAAGACGTGTTCCATCATCGACTTCGCGGACGTGGGAAAATCGCCCTTGGAGTGCTCTAACCGTGGGAGGAACGCTTCGGATGCTATGTTACTTGGATAAAGATACAGATTTTGGATATGTTTGGATTATGAGTTTACACATGCTTTATGATGTTTTATGATCATGTTATGTCGAAGTGTCTTCACTGATTGATGAAAGCAGGAGTTATTGATATTTAGATATATGCATGTGCACATGTTTGCGTGTTCATTCCTCTGTTTGTCCTGAGTGTCAATCAAACATGGCCCCATGGCACATTCCTTTTGAAAACCTCATCCAAACTTGCTGGTAGCTAGGCTGCAAAGCTTGAGATGCACTGGATGGAGGGCCTGGATTGCAGGTACAACCTGACCTATGTGCGAGATGACAATGTTGGAGGCACTACTGCCGGGTTGAAGTGGAGTATATATAGGTAGTCGCAATTGAGTCCAGGGTCAAATTTCAACCCATCTTGTTGAATACCCATATGCTCCATGTATGGTATATGCTAACAAAAATGGGGTATATTGATGGGATCCATGTTACCATATATAGCATACATGGATCCTATGGGTTATGGTTGCTTCTTTGAACATTAACAACTGCTATCGTGTAGAATCATGTACTAAGAATATGTTTCACCTATGGACTATTTCCGCTTGTTTTGGTGATCCGTTAATTTAAGTGTCCATGTCGTACATTCTTATCCTCTCCTTTTTTCACCTGGTAACATGTCCATTATCTGAATTGGATGAAAGGAAATCTATAGGACACCTCAATATTTTTGGTGCAAAAACCATGGTTTCCGTTCATTTGTTTAAGATTTTCCTTTGGACCAGTCCATTCACCAATTGGTGAAGGTTAATTATACATAGATCTTATACACACCCAGTTATAATTGCCAAATTCCTCCCAGGTGTGATCTTTATGTGTTCCTTGTAAATTCACTACAAAAATTCCACGAATTGTCCCTAGAAATTCCCATAATCCCCTACTGGTTGGTGGTTTGGAACATGAATTTTATTTATTTTCCATATGTGGGATGTCATCCTTCCCATTGACGAACTCCATCGTGTTTCAAGATGGGCACATTGCACCACCAACCAGCCTATAAATGGAATATCCCCAGATTCCCAGAATTGGATCGAGTTGCAGGAAACCCAATTCTGGTTATAGCTTGCAATTCCCAACAAGTTCCACCCAATTGTCCCTGGAAATCCCATATTTCCCTACTGCTTGGTGGTTTGGAAATGTTTGGAACATGAATTTATCCCTGCTGATAACTATAAATTGTCCCTATATCCCCTATAAATATCCCAAATGTCGAAATTCCATAGCTTTATCCCCAAAAAAATATCCCAAAAAAATACCATCATATAAATGTCCCTATATTATTTTATAAATGTCCTTATTTACCCTCTGGTAAACTAACATAACTATGGAGAATCACCATTTTTAATGGGTAAATCCACTATAAATGGCCATGTTCAATAGCTATGTTAGTTTACCAGAGGGTAGATGTTGGAATGTGATTTCCGCGCGACTGCGGTGGGAATCGTGGATTTCCCAATCCCAATCCACAGATGTAGAAAGAAAAACATCTATAAACCTATCCTTTCCCCTAATTTATATGGTATATGGTATCCATCTAAATCCCCTATAAATTGCTGGTGATATCTGCCAGGCGTGGTGGAGGATTGGCCGCAGAATCTGCGCTCCACGGTGGCAGCGCACCTGTCACCGGGCAAGGGCCGGGTGACCAGCGCCCTGGCGAAGCTGGGGAGGTCTCCAACCTCCAACCTGCAAAAGAAGTAGGATACAGCCACAGATATTCAATATATCTATATATGTAATAATAATAATAATAATAATAATAATAATATATATATGTATACATGTATGTATATGTATATATATATATTATACATGTATGTATATATATATATATTATACATGTATGTATATATATATATATTATGCATATGCAAATACAAGTATATATATAATTATATATATACTGATTATATATGCATATTATACGTAAAATGTATCCATAATGCATTATAATAATATATTATGTATTAGTCCAGAAACCTGAAGTGTATCCGAAAAATGGGGATGCAACAAACAAACAACTTCACTTATCTTCACTATCCTATCCTAAACACGGTAAAATTGGCATGTAACACTTAGATACGATTATCGATTAGTACTATATATAGGTGGTTTCAACGTGTTACATGCTAAGATACAATTAGTACTAACAATTAGTGTTCACTTCGATAACTATGTAACATTGGTACTAACAATTAGTACTTTAGATACAATTATATTAGTTTTCACTTAGATACAATTAGTACTAACAATCAGAAAAACCGGTTGGTGGTCTCAACGTTTTTTGTTCATAAGCCACAGTTGGGGATGATGATCTCGGCCCAAAAAAACGGGCTTTGGAATCAACAAGTCATCCACCCAAGGCTTTGGAGAATATGTTGAAAGTTAATGTAGAGCCATGGTTTCAAAAGTGTTATTATATAGACCTTTTTTGACAGTTTATCACCTGCATTTTGTTTGACTTTTTTTTTTGGTTTGGAACTACCCTCTGGTAAACGTTTACATAACGAACTGGAAAATCACCATTTTCAATAGCTATGAAAATGATAACAAGTCATATAGTGGATCTATAAAATGGTTAATCTTTGGCCATTACCCATTTATGGCTTTTCATTACCCATTTTCAATAGCTATGTTAGTCATAACCAGAGGGCCAGAGGGTAATGAGACCAAGGATCTACCGCTTCGGTGGGTTGCGGATTCATCACTGAGGTGTGGACTACACACCGAGCCAGGACCCCAACCGGCTCACCATGAGGCCGGTGGCTATTAACGGTAGAAGGGTCGGAGATTATGGTAGCTAGATCTAGAAGATTTGATCATGGTGGATTGTCCAATTATTTTTTCTATTATTTTCTATAATTTTGTTTCCCGGCCTGGTAAACATACAGTTAAAGCCAAGCTATTGAAAATGGTCATTAATAGAAATCCTGGATTTTCCCATTAGCATGGTGGATCATTCCAGTTCGTTATGTAAACGCCCGCTGACCGGAGGGTAGGTCATGTTATGTCATGGTTTGGATCCGACCTGTTTGTTTCACCCATCCCATCGAGTTTGAATAGCTCCAAAACTCCAGAGTGGAATGCACTGGATCTAATCACGCCGACTGGAATCCTCTTCGGTGGTTCAATCATATTGACTTCAATTTGTTCATAGATTATGGGTATGATATTATGGTAATCCCCACCATTTGTTCATAGTAGATATCGATTAATAGATGGAAAATAGGAAGTTCATTTCATAGATGTTCATAGATCTTCATGGTTCATGGTATTCATGGTTATTCATGGTTAATGGTGTGTTTCATGGTGTGTTTCCTGCTGGATGCTGAAGTTCCTGTCATCTCACCAGGCTGGTCGCCTCCAAAAACGCGGAGCGGGTGGAACTCTTCGTGAATTCCCGGGACTCGGAGCAACCCAAGGCGCGCCTTCGTGCGTTGCATCCACCGATTGGGGCACCTTTTTGGGGCTCCAAAAAGTTCAGAGAAAGCCACGTTTTGGGATGCGTTAAATATGTTAAATGGTGCAAGATAGGATTATTGATTATAGATCCCTATATTTAAGGATTTGTTAGCTGATCATGTGTGTATGTGTTCGTGTTGCTGTTTGGTTGTTACTTGCGTCTTTAGATCCTGGTTGGTGGTTTCACACATTTGTTGTTTTCCATTTCATATATGGGATGTCATCCTTCCCAGCTGACTTTCACTCCATCATTTTTCAAGATGGTTATTGCACCACCAACCAACCAGATATGATTATTAACCATCATTAACCATTATTAACCATTATTAACCATGGAAATCCCATTAAAATCCTAGTTCTTTCAGCCAACCAATTTATATGACACTTGCGTCGATGACACGCATCTCCGGCGACTTGGAGGATGACCTCTTTCTGTGCAGCGAGTACAGACGTTCCTTGGCGCTTTTATCAGCGGTTCTGTGCGGTGATAAACGTGGCTGGAAGATTTTCCAGATGACGATCCGAGACCCAAAGAATGTTGGAGGAAAAAACAAGTCCAAAAAATATCACGAATCTTAGGTTGCCTATGGTATGAACTTAGCTCACGAAAACATTTCATATATAAATACCACATAATACCACATAGATCCACATAGGGCATAGGGTTCCCTCAACATGCTGGAATTTCTTTCTAACGTGTTTTGTATAGGTTCCCAAGTTTCCAACTGACCTTATCCATTTTGGGGTTTGCTAACAGAATTGCCGGATCCATAGGTTTCCAACGTTTCTATTTGGGGATTGCTATAGTTATGGGTCAAAGCCCTCGTGCCCTAGGTACACGAGAATAGCTGGTTCATGGATGGTTAATGGATGGCTATTCCCCCAAATATGGTAATTTCATATGTAATAAAAAAACGGTAATTCATAGGTTTTGACCCATCCACAGATACCATCTGGTTATTTAACAGTTCGCCATGGAAAATCCCTGAAATAAATGGAGGTTTTTATGGGAACATCATCTATTTCTATGGGCCATGGCTTCCATGGCGAACTGTAACAGTCATAACCAGGCCGGGTATCTCCATTAAATCACCATGAAATCCCATTAAAACCCATGGAACATCACCATTTTCCGATGTAACAAATAACCAGAGGGTAAATCCCATTAGATTCCATTAAACCACCATAAATCCCATGGAAAATCACCATTAAATCCCATGTCAAAACTTCATCCCGCCATACCCTGCCATCTGCCAGGTCAGGTGACCTTTTCCAGCCGAGTGACCCAGGGCTACAACTGCAACTACCAACACTTCAAGACTTTCCAACGCGCCTCGACCAGGGGATCCAACAGAGCTGAAACCAGAATGGATCGAATAGGGATATGTATGGAATATGTCAGCAGGATGGGTTGTTGGGGATGCTTTTTTCCATGCGTTTTTTGGTTGTGAAGGGTTGGTCTATCAGGGTTGTGCTCAAACAGCTTTGTAACTTACCAGTTTTCGTCATTTGATGATGGGTCAATACCTATAGATACATTTTAGTGGGATGAACATCCATTTACCAGCTATTTTGGGGTTCATCAGGGGTACAAGGTTTTGACCCATCCCTATTTAAGACATGACAGCTGGTCAATCTCGGTTTCCGCATCACCATGGTGCGGTGTGTTTCTGCCAAGGAACGGACAAGGGCGTCCGACTGAATGTGTTGACCGCGTCGTACTTTGATCCCTTGAGCCCGTTGTACTTTGATACCTTCGACAAGCCACTCGCCTCGCGATAGATGAGACAAAATAAGCATTCCCGCTCAGCGGTTCCTAAACCGCTCCAAAAAATAAGAACTCCTGGTAGAAGGTCATGGGAAGCGAACGTGGTAATGATGGTCCCATTCTGTTTATGGTCCTGGTATGGTGGTAACACCGACAGGTAGATAAAGTCCAGAGTCGTTGACCGGGCTACAGCTGGCGGGCACGTCCAAAACTGGAAAGCGTTGGCGGAAAGTAATACCCGGCCTGCTAACATAGCGAACTGGAAAGATCCACCATGCTATCAATGGTTAAATCCACTATTTTTATGGCCATGTTCAATAGCTATGTAACAAATTACCAGAGGGTATATATGTAATAACTTTGACTTGGGTGGACATGAGCACCAAGCAACCTAGATCCATTCCGAAAAATCACCAAAACACCCGGTGCTGGTTTGGTGGTTTTTGGATGGTGTAGGGCGCCACCCTCGATGTTCACCCGGGTTTACATGATGTGTGGTGTCTACATCCAAGGCCCGTGGTGGTGTTTGCACATGAACTGGAGCTGACGCCACAGCTTTGATTCGAAAAAAAGTGGTCGTCGCGGCGGGCGGAAGATATGTGTGGTAGCCTTGAGGTTTTCATCCGTGAAAGATGAGGTTTGCCAAAAAAAAATCACAGACCCAAATTGACAAAATTGACTAGTTTCAGGAGATTGTAGGGGTCGGTATGTTGGTCACTGAACAAGCCTAATTGACAGAGAATCAGTTGTCATTTGCTATAATCCCATCTAGAGCATCTCATTGAAAGTCTGGTTTTCACTCCAAGGTGAGGTGAAACTTGTTGGTTCCATTGCAGATGTGTTTCCTAAGGCTAAAATTCGCAAGATGTGGTATGGGTATGTTTTTGACCCAAATAAAATGGATGGTTGAATGCAACAAATGACCACAATGACAAATCGTTTGTGTGCGTATTGATTTGCAGCCTGTTTTTTTTCAATCACTCCCAACTACATGGTCCAACTTGTCCCACCCTGTGCATCACTCATCATCACTCCATTTTTTGGGGTTGCCATTGTTGCCATCCCGCCTTTTTCCGAGGTCTACATGGTGTGGGACTGTCAGTTCGCCTGTGGCGACGGTCTCGTGATTGGGGAGGAGAAAAAAAACGTCGCGCCTCAATATGTGCCGATATTTGGATCAGCAGTGGATGCCAACTGGGTATAGTTTCTTTTAACAGTTGTTAATGAGTTGGGTCTTTTTTATTTTGCTTTTGGATGTTTATGGATAGTAGCAACTATTGTGGTTCATAACGTCTCTGGTGATTACAAATGTTTTATTGCGTTGAAAACTCTTGCTTTACAAATGGATGATTATGGTTGAAACATGTTAAAAAGGTGCAGTCCATATCCCGTTGATAGCGACGATGTTAACAATCATGCCAGCCAAAACTGGAAATGATTGTAGGGTAGTAAATGATGATAAATGATGCATAATTCTTCAATTCAGGATATCTGGTTGGTGGTTTGGAGCATGAATTTTATTTCCCATTTCATATATGGGATGTCATCCTTCCCATTGACTTTAACTCCGTCATTTTTCAGAGGGGTAGGTCAACCACCAACCAGATTTATATTTCGACAATCATCTAAACATCATCATTGTCTATATGGCTATGGATCAATACCTATACATACCATTTTTAGCGGGATGAACATCCATTTACCAGCTATTTTGATGTTCACCAGGGGTACAAGGTTTTGACACACTGCCATATCATTTTCATGTATTTTGACAACATTGTTGGGTTGTTTTTATTCGGAAAACTATGCAAAAGCCAACTTTTGGGCAGGAGGAATGCGATGATGGCGGCTTAGATGCCTTCGATGGCTGCGATGCTAACTGCAAGGCGACATTGCGTTAATGGTGGTTTGATGATGTTTGATGTGTATGGTATCCACTAGAAATGGATGTTTTATATGGTTTTATGGGAAAATCATTGGAATATATGGGATACCCTCTGGTAATTTAACATAGCTATTGAACATGGCCATTTATAATGAGTTTTCCCATGAAAAATGGTGATGTTCCATACTTATGTAAACATTTACCAGAGGGTATATCATATGATGCTTTGATGATGCTTAATGGTGTTTGATGTGGTGTTTGATGTAAGATGGTTTTGTGATGTCTGATATCATACCATCCATGTACTTGTATGGTACATGGATGGTACATTTAAATTTACATACATGTAGCATCATTTGCATCCAGAAATCACCTTAAAATAGATGGGTCTTTAGATGGGTCTATTATAGTTTATCTGAAAATTGTGGTATATACCCCATTCATCCTAATTTTTTGATATATACCACATTAGATTTCCATCAACCAGTGGGCTCATCCTCATTTTCCCAACATGAACAGATAGTCTGCTGGTTCGAAAAGAGACAGCCAGGTCGAGCCTGGCTTTGTTTGCAGCGGCGCAACTGGGACGGCGCCGTCCCAGTGGGGATCTCAGCCATGAAGGGACTGAAGGGTTCAAAACCACTGGCGAATTGGTTGGGATTTTACATGAGTTAACCATGAAATCTGGGTTTTGACATGGTTTACTGTAACACCGAAAATCGGATATTTTTTGTATGATGACCGGAACACTCTTTTATCATCATGAATGATTCATCATTTTTTCCCATCTTTTGACCATGGCTAGAGTTTCCTTTAAGAACACCATGGCCAACTGAAGCCCCCAACGTCCCGGTCCTCGTGGGTCCCAGGTGTCGTCCGGTGGGCTGTGGAGCTTTACCACATCCCAGTCCCGTGGCAGCTTGTGAGGCCATCGGGGGCCATCGGGGCATCCCCTCAACAAATGCTTCGTAAAATGCTGAGTAAACGATGAGGTTAGATGGTACCCTCTGGTGAACTAACATCGCAATTGAAAATGGCCATTTATAATATTTATAGTGGATTTTCCCATTAAAAATGGTGATTGTCCATTGCTATGTTAGTTCACCAGAGGGTAGTTTCTAAGCTAGTTACTGAGGATGGGTTACTAAGCATGGCGCCATGGGATGCTATAAATGCATATATAAATTGCGATGTATCGGGAATTAAAATGAACAAGTTCATACCTCATGATCAGGTTTTTGTTGGGTTAATTTATACCAGTTCTTCCAGTTCGTTCCAACCACAATCACCGTTTTCGCGGGATATCTTTGGGATCTCGGGATGAACCAAGCATAATATGGGCTGGTGGCAGAACAAAAAATTTGCATCCCCAGAAGTAACAGGAAGACTACTTTCCGCAGAAAATTGGCGATGTTTGACTGGAAAGTAATCTTCCTGTTACTGGAAATATCTGCAAATTGGGTCAATTCCACCTCCAGTTTTGGGTCTATATTGATTTTATTGATTGACTGGAGGCTAGCAGATGTGGATTGGATGTAGCGGATCCGCGCATCCGTGATGTCGATCCAGTGGTGCTCAACAAATCGATCCAGTCGCGTCCATAGTCCCCAACATAGTCCCCGTTACCGAACCACATGGTGTTTCCACCATCACAAACTGGTTGGTGGTGACTGGAACCATGGAATGGATTATGACTTTGCATATATTGGGAATCATCATCATCATCATCATGATCACCCCAACTGACGAACTCACTCCATCATTTTTCAGAGGGGTAGGTCAACCACCAACCAGCTAAAGACGGTAGATCTTCGATGATCTTCGGAGCACTGCCGCAGGATGCTGAAAGCAGCCCTGCAGCTGTCACATGTCGCAGGTGGGACACTGGATCCTTGTGGATCCGCCTAAAATCATCCCACATCTTTGGAGATTCCATGCAGCTTTTTTAAGGAAGACATCTTTGGAAAATCATAGGCGTATAAGTAAGAATACTTACTGTATATAACTATAGTATAAGAATTAGGATAAGTATATAATCATTGGCTTTCGAAAATTATATTAACATATTTCGAATACTTATATATAATTCTGTTTGGGTCCCGATGTTAAACAACGAATGCCAAAATGAGATGTGACAACCATTTTACCCCAAACAAATGAATGGTATTTTGGGTTCTAGATCCCATTATTTTGGCTTCAGCTTAGGGTTTCATGGGTTTTGAGCCGAACGGCCATTGCTGCAACTGTGAAAGATGGTCCAAGATTTGGTTAAAGACAAAACCTATCAACGCAAGCAATTTAACAGTTATCATAAGTTATCTATTGAAAATGACCCAGTTGAAATCGTTAGCTATTTCCCTATGAAAAATGATGATTGATAGTTGATTTTCCCCATGAAAATGGTGGATCTTTACCTATGAAAATGGTGATTTTCCCTATAAAAATGGTGATTTTCCCCATGAAAATGGTGGATCTTTCCCTATAAAAATTGTAATTTTCCCCATGAAAATGGATGAAAATGGTGGATCTTTCCCTATACAAATGGTATTTTCCCCATGAAAATTATGATTTTCCCCATGAAAATTGTGATTTTCCCCATGAAAATGGTAATTTTCCCCATGAAAATTGTGATTTTCCCTATACAAATTGTTATTTTCACCATGAAAATGGTGATTTTCCCCATGAAAATTGTGATTTTCCCATGAAAATTGTGATTTTCCCATGAAAATTGTGATTTCCCCATGAAAATGGTGGATCTTTCCCTATAAAAATTGTAATTTTCCCCATGAAAATGGTGATTTTCCCCATGAAAATGGTGGATCTTTCCCTATACAAATGGTGATTTTCCCCATGAAAATTGTGATTTTCCCCATGAAAATGGTGGATCTTTCCCTATACAAATGGTGATTTTCCCCATGAAAATGGTGATTTTCCCCATGAAAATGGTGGATCTTTCCCTATGAAAATGGTGATTTTCCCCATGAAAATTGTGATTTTCCCCATGAAAATAGTAATTTTCCCTATGAAAATTTTGATTTTCCCCATGAAAATGGTGATTTTCCCCATGAAAATAGTAATTTTCCCTATGAAAATTGTGATGTTCCCCATGAAAATTGTAATTTTCCCTATGAAAATTGTGATTTTCCCCATGAAAATGATGATTTTCCCCATGAAAAATTGTGGATCTTTCCCTATACAAATGGTGATTTTCCCCATGAAAATGAAAATGTGATTTTCCCCATGAAAATTGTGATTTTCCCCATGAAAATTGTGATTTTCCCCATTGTGATTTTCCCCATGAAAATTGTGATTTTCCCCATGGTGGAAAATGGTGATTTTCCCCATGAAAATGGTGATTTTCCCCATGAAAATGGTGGATCTTTCCCTATACAAATGGTGATTTTCCCCATGAAAATTGTGATTTTCCCCATGAAAATGGTGGATCTTTCCCTATACAAATGGTGATTTTCCCCATGAAAATGGTGATTTTCCCCATGAAAATGGTGATCTTTCCCTATACAAATGGTGATTTTCCCCATGAAAATGGTGATTTTCCCCATGAAAATTGTAATTTTCCCTATGAAAATTGTGATTTTCCCCATGAAAATTGTAATTTTCCCCATGAAAATTGTAATTTTCCCTATGAAAATGGTGATTTTCCCCATGAAAATTGTAATTTTCCTTATGAAAATTGTGATTTTCCCCATGAAAATGGTGATTTTCCCCATGAAAAATGGTGGATCTTTCCCTATACAAATGGTGATTTTCCCCATGAAAATTGTGATTTTCCCCATGAAAATTGTGATTTTCCCCATGAAAATGGTGATTTTCCCCATGAAAATTGTGATTTTCCCCATGAAAATGTTGATTTTCCCCATGAAAATGGTGATTTTCCCCATGAAAATGGTGATTTTCCCCATGAAAATGGTGATTTTCCCCATGAAAATTGTGATTTTCCCATGAAAATTGTGATTTTCCCCATGAAAATGGTGATTTTCCCCATGAAAATGGTGATTTTCCCCATGAAAATTGTGATTTTCCCCATGAAAATTGTGATTTTCCCCATGAAAATGATGATTTTCCCCATGAAAATGGTGGATCTTTCCCTATACAAATGGTGATTTTCCCCATGAAAATTGTGATTTTCCCCATGAAAAATGGTGAATCTTTCCCTATACAAATGGTGATTTTCTTCATGAAAATGATGATTTTCCCCATGAAAATGGTGATTTCCCCCATGAAAATTGTGATTTTCCCCATGAAAATTGTGATTTTCCCCATGAAAATTGTAATTTTCCCTATGAAAATTGTGATTTTCCCCATGAAAATGGTGATTTTCCCCATGAAAAATGGTGAATCTTTCCCTATACAAATGGTGATTTTCCCCATGAAAATTGTGATTTTCCCTATACAAATGGTGATTTTCCCCATGAAAATTGTGATTTTCCCCATGAAAATGGTGATTTTCCCCATGAAAATGGTGATTTTCCCCATGAAAATGGTAATTTTCCCTATGAAAATTGTGATTTTCCCCATGAAAATGGTGATTTTCCTATATGAAATGGTGAATCTTTCCCTATACAAATGGTTTCCCTATGAAAATTCTTGATGGTTTTCCCCATGAAAATTGTGATTTTCCCCATGAAAATGGTGATTTTCCCCATGAAAATTGTGATTTTCCCCATGAAAATGGTGATTTTCCCCATGAAAATGGTGATTTTCCCCATGAAAATTGGTGATTTTCCCCATGAAAATGGTGATTTTCCCCATGAAAATGGTGATTTTCCCCATGAAAATGGTGGATCTTTCCCTATACAAATGGTGATTTTCCCCATGAAAATTGTGATTTTCCCCATGAAAATTGTGATTTTCCCCTATGAAAATTGGTGATTTTCCCATAGTGATTTTCCCCATGAAAATGGAAAATTGTGATTTTCCCCATGAAAATGGTGATTTTCCCCATGAAAATGGTGATTTTCCCTATACAAATGGATGAACATGGTGATTTTCCCTATAAAAATGGTGATTTTCCCCATGAAAATTGTGATTTTCCCTATACAAATGGATGAACATGGTGATTTTCCCTATAAAAATGGTGATTTTCCCCATGAAAATGGTGATTTTCCCTATACAAATGGATGAACATGGTGATTTTCCCTATAAAAATGGTGATTTTCCCCATGAAAATGGTGATTTTCCCTATACAAATGGATGAACATGGTGATTTTCCCTATAAAAATTGTGATTTTCCCCATGAAAATGTGGATCTTTCCCTATACAAATGGATGAACATGGTGATTTTCCCTATAAAAATGGTGATTTTCCCCATGAAAATGGTGATTTTCCCTATACAAATGGATGAACATGGTGATTTTCCCTATAAAAATTGTGATTTTCCCCATGAAAATGCTGGATCTTTCCATGGTTTTGGATCTAAGGCTTTCTCCTTCCATCATTTCGGATCATCCCTGGCCATCCCGCCATCCGCAGCAACGATGAGCTCGGCGCATGTGGAAGTCTTTCACCCCCGTCGCTGTTCGTGGGGTCAACCCAGCGGATCGGTGGGAAGAAGGGGAAGCAACCTGAGATTTGGGATGGATGATAGGATGATAAGATGATAGTTGGATTTATATATGTATATATATATATGTAGATATTGGATTATGTTAATATATGTATCATTGTCAAACAAATATATATACATATATTAACATACCAGATGATGTTTTTAGAAAATAGTGCTTTATGAGTTGGGGGAGTATGTTGCAAGGAATCTCAAACACTGGATACATATGTTTGAGTTTGGGAGGGTTCTTGAGCAATGTTTTAGTATTGAAAATCAGCATATTCCAATGATTCCATCCAACACTTGGATGAAAATCGCCACATTCCAATGATCCAACATAGAAACCATACATCCGAAATGTGGTAAACCACCCAATAATAAACCTACCATTTGGGGATGCTTACATCACATTTGTGGTGATGATTTGGAGGATGGTAAACATCATGGTAAACATCATGGTAAAACATTCAAGTGTAGCATGGGACATCAAGATTTTTTTTTGAGTCCAATCGCCTGCAAAACAGGCAGCCTGTCCTGGCCAAGCCACACAGCGTCCGACATCTCGGTCGATGGAAAAATGGGGGGAGAAGCCAAGCATGATATGATGATGATAATGGCTAAATATTATATGCTATTCATAGTTATCATATGTTAGTAAATATTATCATAGCTAAATATTATCATATGCTATAATATTATCATTATCATTATTAGTAACATGTTTTTTTTTCATAGTAACATAGTAACATGATATGATGATAATGATAATCTATATAAATATATGTTACTATGTTACTATATTATACTAGATATGTTACTATGTTACTATGAAAATGTTTGTTACTATAATGGTTTCCCCATTATACTATGTTACTATATGGTTTCCCCCAGTAACTTATATGTATAATGAGAAACCCAGAATACAATGTTAATATAATGGGGAAACCATATAGTGGATCAATCGGTTTTAATCATAGTACAATGGATCAATTGTGATTCAATATAGGATTATGGTTACTGGGTGGCTGGGTTTACTGGGTTTATCGGTCTCCATCAACATTGTTGATACTGGGTCAACCGTGTCTAGCATTCATATATTTCTTGGATGCGGTTTTGGTTGCATAAATAATGGTTTAGTTGCAAGAGAAAATAGATGCCGAAAAATGGAGAATGTTGTGGGGTTAATACCTGAGAATGTAGCAACAAGTATGACACCAACGTGACTGAGTACAGGTGTAGGGAATGATGTTAGGTAAACCTATCAAAATGCTTGCCGAAAATAGATGAAGTTTTTGCCGTAAATGGGTTAATGTTTTATACCATGAAACAGACTTGTTTGGATGGTATCTAAATGAATCTAAGATGAATCACACAATACACAATGATTTTTTTCTGGTTGGTGGTTTGGAACATGCATGTTATTTTTCCATTCAGTTGGGAATGTCATCATCCCAACTGACGAACTCGCATATTTTTTCAGAGGGGTAGGTCAACCACCAACCAGAAAAATTGTGGTATATACCCCATTCATCCTAATTTTCTGGTATATACCACATGAGATTTCCACCGTTTCCACCAACCAGTATGAATTGTGGTACTCATTTTCCAGTGGATTCATCCTCATTTTCCCAACAACGGTCCAACTTAGCTTGGGGATGACCCCAGCAGTGACCGATGAAAAAATCGGGCTGGAATCGAGTGATTTCTACGGTACTTTATCTGGTTAATGGATGGTTAATGGATGGTTATTCCCCCAAATTTCTGGTAATTTCATATGTGGTAAAACGGTATTTTTTAATAGGTTTTGACCCATCCACATATACCATCTGGTTATGACTAACAGTTCGCTGGCTGGAAAATCCCTGAAATAAATGGAGGTTTAGCAAACGCTGGGAAAATCATCTATTTCTATGGGCCATGGCTTCCATGGCTATGTTTGTCACAACCAGATGGTACTTTATGGATTGTTGTTGGGCATTTTGAGTTGTGAACAACTCCTGATTTGTGAAGGGGTAGAAAATGCTAAAAACCAATGAAGCAGTTGATGTGTGGTTATCGTAGGGGGGGGTTCTACCCATGTCACCAGCCATTTCCTCACCATTTTAGCTGCCATTTGGGAAATGTAGAAAACCCACCTCAGGCGCATCAAGACCCATTTCTTTCTCGTTGATCATCAGGTTGTGAAGCGACTATTTCTCGGCCGCAGGACAGAATGGTGACCGGGAGAGGAGCATGGTGTTTTTCCGGGTATATATTGCGGATTTTTCGTGGGGATATGTGACCGGATATATAGCCAACAATAACCATGTGATTATGGCGGCAATTTAAATCGGGAAAGTTATAATTCATCATCAAGTTTTGGGATGCCTATTTCAGCGAACCTATAGTATATCAATATATCTACCTTCGAAAGTGGGCATGGGGTGGGTTTGACATGAATGAAATATTCTTTAGCGTAACTATCATATTCGAGGAAGACACAGCCTTTTTTTTGCAGTTTTGCAGTGAGAAAGTAGGCTTTTTGTGGGTGTAATGTTCCCTGAATCAGTAGTGGATGGCAATGTTTTTTTTTCCCACGGGCAGAGGGAATTGGTGCTAAAGTTATCAGGAGTGAACGTATTTATTTAGTTTATATTTGGATCATGGACACATCAACAACCATTGTTGGTTATTTGGGCGTTTGTACAGTTTATCGAATCACATTTGTACAGACTGAAAGTGGAAATTTGGCACCCACCAGATACCGGGTTTTCATCCCCAGATGTCGTGGGCAGGCGGTGCTAGCACAACTTGTACATGGGGGCAGTGCCCTGATGCTAGCCTTTGATACAACTTTAGCCGAATTGGATGGTACACCCAGCCATGCTTGAGATCGAAGGGAGAGGGGTCGGCAGGGTCCAACAGGTTGAGTTTCTGAAAAATCCATTGGATTTTTAGTCTGGATTTTTAGTCTGATCATGTACTGATCCTTTCTGAAATTGAATTTTGTGGTGCCCACAGGTGGTCGAAACACATCCTTTATCTTGCAATGCGTGGTGTCCTCTCTCTTCTGTTGAAACCTCGCCAGGTTTGAGTTATGGAACGGAGCTGAATTGCTCCAACGTTTTTCCCCCAACGACTGCCGCCAACTCAGGGAGTGTGGTGCTGGGAGTCACTCAAGTGTAGCTGCAACATGAGAAAAGGTTGATGCTGATTATCATATAATATCATATAATAATATTATGAAAACATCCAGTTCAAGAACCATGCCAAGTCAATCTGGTGTTCCGCGCACACTTTTGGGCAGGATTATATGGATTATGGCAATGGTCCCGCATGGCCCAGGCACATTCCAGCTCAAAACAGCAAGTTCAAGGTTCACTCCCTTTGTCCTAATACATCCATATACATCCTAATACTATACAGTGATCTTCCAAATCTCATCATAGATGTTTCGTGTTCTTGGCCTTCCAAATCATCAGCTTCCAAATGCTCAAGTGCGTTCAAATAGATTCTCTGGACCACATTTCCAGGTTTTGAACTACCGTGGTGAGGTAGCAGAACTTGGGGACGAAGCACTTTGCCTTCAGGGCCAGAACCTTAGATCTTCCAACGTGCCTGGAAGTTGGGGGTCCCGACTTGCACAACATGGCAGTGATGGCAGGTGATGGTGGAAGATGATGGTAAAACTATCACAACTGGTTGGTCGTGACTGGAACATTTGGATTGTTTTTCTATATTAATTGGGAATTTCATCATCCCAACTGACGAACTCGCATATTTTTCAGAGGGGTAGGTCAACCATCAACCAGTCATAATTAACCATCATTAACCACTATTAACCACTATTAACCATATGGATAGGTCAACCACCAACCAGACAATGTTGGTATCATTTTCGTAAGATGCTCGCTTTGGTAGCTTTCGATCGCTAAGATGCTCGCTGCTCACCTGGTGCTCCCCCGCCTTGGTCATCATCCTTTCTACGGGGCCTTCTAAAACTTTGTCCAAGTAGTGTACATTTAATCTTACTGGTGCTAAACGCAGGGAATTTTCGGGAATGATCCACTGGCTAACTATCAATAATCATCCCAGCAACCCCCAGCAACCCCCAGCAACCCCCAGCAACCCATCCATTCCCTACGTAAAACGCACCAGTAAGTAATATATGGAATCCCCAAAAAAGTGGCCATATCCTCTTTCGGAGAAACATCACCTACCATAGAATCATGCTGTCTTGATGGCCCAACTCCTCATATATTACAATCCAAATACCCACCATTCACCCCAAGAATTCGCCCCATTTCGGCTGGTTTTCAATGTCTGATTGCTGTTGATGAAATGCAAAAAAATCACCATGTTTTTTGCTAAGATCAACTCCTGATTCCTGGGCACATGAAAATCTCATACTTTTTTGTACCATGTTTAAAAAAAAAAAACAGCCAAATTTTCCCACATGATTTTATCATGGTAAAACAGCCATTTCTCAATATTTCTGGGTAATTATATTATAACGACCTCACTGCGACCTCACTGGAATCATGGTTAATAAGGGAAATCATCCCCACATGGCCTTAATTCAGGTTGGTGAATTATTGTAATTTACCCAGATATTTCTCTGGTAGAATGGCCTCTGGTATTGGAAAATCCCATCCTTCGATGGCTTTGAGAAAAAGCCCAGGAGAGTTCAGGGATTTCTCAGCCAGACTTCCTTTGTAAAGTCCACTGAAATCCACCTATTTTCCCGTATCACAAAGTAAAACAAAGTGCTAAGTAATGTTAAACATCCATGTTCCATGATTTTCCATGATTTTCCATCATGGTCCATCATTTTCCATCATGTTCCATGATTTTCCATGATTTTCCATAATTTTCCCCACTGAAAACCAGCATTTTGGGATATGTTTTGGTTGTTCACCCACCATTTCTTGGCCGTTCACGTCATTCACCAAGGCTCTCCGCGGCACATCGTGGTGCGCCTGGGCTTTGGCGCATCGCTGGGAACCGCCTCCACGGCTGTCTTCGTGCTGGTGCGGAACCGCGGTGTTACCGAAAATGGATGGACAATGGAGGGTTTAACAATAGGTTTAATCCATGGAACTTAGGTTTATAAACCCATAAACTATAAGCTATTCTGGTTTATAAAGTTTAACAATAGGTTTTAATGGACAATGAGAGGTTTACCCTCTGGCAATGACTGTTACATAGCTATTGAAGCCATGGCCCTAATCGAAATAGTTGATTTACCGAACTTAAAAATTCTGATGTTCCATAGCTATGTTAGTTTACCAGAGGTTTAACATAGGTTTAAGTCGCAGAAATTGAGGTCTAACATGGTCTAACTAGGTCTAAAAAATATGGGAAGATGGAGGTGTTGAATGAGCGAAAATAGAGGGTTTAGTTTAGCTAGCCAGATTGAGATTTCACTGGCAAAAATGAATGTTTTATGCATTGAACATCGATACTTTACTTGAAGATCATGATGATTCTTGGAGCATTGACCATGTATGTTTTGCAGAAAACAGACCCGAAGTGGTCACCATATTCCTGGGGAACCCTGCGCCAAATGGGGAATCACTCACATCTCAAATCATCTCTTAAATCCATTTGCAGATGACTTGCAGATGATTTGCCCATGATTTGCAGATGATTTGCAGATAGTTTTTCCTTTTCAAAGTGAAAACTCAGAAGTTTAGGCTTCAGTTCGAAGGTTTGTGAACTAGTTTAGCTGCAGGATGCGGCGCGGCAATACCAGCAGATCGATGTGCCCATCGAGGTGTGCCATGGGTCGGGAGGTTGGATTTCAATCTCGAAACCGTGGGGATGGGATTGGATGGGATGGGATGGGTAGTTGGTTAGTTAGTTAGTTCAATGTTATTTAAAGGTAAATTATACACGAAGTAGTATTACGGATAGTTGCAAAGAATGATAAAAAGGAGACATGATAAAAAGGGATGGATTGCACTCCAATACAATAAACACATATATGCAGTTATGCAATCGTTGTAACGAAGGAAGGTTTGTTGTGGTTATTGTTCCCAGAATCATTCCCAGAATGTCATCACATGTCATCACCATGATTCTGCAACCTGCCACTCATTGATGTGATAACGACATTAGTGGCCGATGTCACTTAACGAATGATGACTAGTAGGGGCAATCAGGCTATCATCTCCAAAAAAACAAACAGTTCACAGCAAGAGAATAAAGAACATTGTCTTCCAGACCCATTTTTGGAGGAATCAAGCCAAAAATCACTATGAATCACTATGAATCACTATAATCAGTGATGTTTGTTTCAGTTGCGATGGCTGAATATGTTCCATGTTGTTTCTTTGAGTTGCGGACATGTTGAAGTTTTTCAGCTCTCACTGCTCATGTTCATTCTCAAGAAATCGGATGGTTCTTCAATATCTTGAGGTTGGTTCTTCAACCTTCCTTATGCTGGATTCGTTTGCTCTTGACTGCAGACTGTCATGGTTCAGTGATTCAAATAGCTTGTCTCTCAACCAAAAAAAAATGCATATAAATATTCTCCCAAGTGACTCACTCCCCAATGATTCATGGTGATTTTTTCGTGGGTTGGCCCATGGTGCAGGTGAGTCGTCCTTTCGAATTTCCCTCGCAGCGGCTCTTTCTGGGACCTGTCGGGAGCCAGGGGGAGTGGTCCCGTGGCAGTCCCGTGGTCCAGTGGTGTTTCTGGTTGGATGGTGATTTCACTGTCAAATCGCCATGAATTTCATTTAAATGTCATTTGCCTAAGCTTTCAGTGTTTTGATGTTCCAACTCTCTTTAAAGGTTGGTAAATGGAGGGTGAAGGGTGGGGTGACTTGACTTGAATGTCTTGTTCCGGTTGATGTCACGGGTCAAGCTTTAAAGCCCATTTGCAACTTCCCATGTCTCTCATGCGTTGTATACTCTAGGTCAATCTTACATGGATACTTTAATCCTTTAGTCTTTTGGTATTAATGGGAATATCTACTAACCAGCAAAGAATTTATTTTGTTGCAGGGTATCTAAGATTGGCAATGTACTAATCACATCTAATCACATCTAATCACCAAATCCTGGCACATCAACAGTCATTAACCATGATATTGCCAATATTGACATCTTGGGGGTAAACAAAAGATCACATATCATGAACCATCATTAGCCATCATGAACTATCATTAACCATCATTAACCATCATTAACCATATATATATAATATATATATATATATATAAACCATATATAAACCATATATAAACCATATATAAACCATATATTAGCCATATATTGGCCATCTCTGTTTGGTCAGTCCTTGCCTGAAAACACCAGGCCTTGGGAGAGACCTGGAACTTCCAGCAGCCGCAAGTGGTCCTGTGGGGCACCCGGGGACCGGAACGTGGATTAATATATGGTTAATATATGGTTATTGATGGTTATTGATGGTTAATGATAAGTCATGTGAAAATGACAACAATTGGGTTATGTTATGTCAGTTATGTCAGTTATGTGATGTTTCCCTGAAAGTGATACACAAAAAAAAACTGGCAGAATGAGTCATGCAGATTTCTGTTTTTGTTGTGCATATACTGTATATATATATGTTAACACTGCTGAATTGTTACATGATTCTACTGTGGCATCTACTTTCCAAGGGATCCCAAGGGTCCTTTCAACCAGCTGATTCTTTGCAGCTTGACCTAGACAGTAGATACCATTAGATACCCATGTTTTTGGGGACAGCGAACATATACTTTATGTTTTTGTTTTACAGTATTTTTCACAGTTGCCTGATAAAAAAAGACACCATCATCATCATTATCATGGAAAAAACAACCATCACCATCATTTGTATCATTTTGGAGGTGTTTTGAATCCAACTTTCCTCCCAAAATCAGATGACCTCCAGGCGAAAAAACTCCCCACGGCTGAGGCGTGGGCCCAGCATCTGGGGTCAGTGCGGCGATCTTCATCTGGACGGTTCCTTTTCGTTGGGCTCTGGTGGTCGGTCAGGGGGACCCAGGGTGACCCAGGGTGACCCCGGACGGGATCCAAATTGAGGATGAAAAATGGGATGGAAGTGGATGATCTATGGTGGAATTTCTGGGTGATTTTGGTTGTTTAATGTTGGATGGCAAATATCTTTCTTGGTGGTTGAAATTGGCAATTTCTTGATGGAATGCGGAATGCTACAGGTTTTTTTCTGGGTGGCTCTTGTAAATGGTGAATCATCAAGAATACCCTCTGGTAAACGTTTACATAACTATGGAAAATAACAATTTTTAATAAGAAAACTCACTATAAATGGCCATTTTCAATAGCTATGTTAGTCATTACCAGAGGGTAAAATGCAGCGCAATGGGATTTCGATTTTTCTGGAAATTGACCCAAGACTAGATGAAATCATCGCAATTGTTGCATCAATGATCCATCTATTTGGGAGGTAAGAAATCACATATGTTTTTGGTGTTTTGGGATGTTTATCCAAGTTAGGGCGCACATCGAAAAACTCTCATATTCTTTCTCTCCCAGTGATTATCCAAATTGTTGTGGAACAAAATCTTGCATGTGTGATTTTGTCTCGCAATTATCTCCCATGTGTTGGGTGAAGACTCAGTATCGTTCGTGGGTAAATACATGTGAAGATTCATATAAATACAAGACTCAAAGTTCGTGCGAAAATACATGTCAATACATTCATTATATATATATATATGTCATTATATATATATATTAGATCTATATATCATGTTGACATATATATATATATAATGATAATTACAATGCATATCCCGAATCGCATGGAGATCGCCTCGGCCATCTGAGGCCCTGGAAGCTGATTCGTTGGCGCTGCAGCGGAGATGGATCCCACTGTGCCAAGGTGCCATAAAGCTATCAGGGGATGGCTTTTTCCCACCTATTGATGATCATTTATGGAGATGATAAGGAAAAACATGGGATAGAAAGGGGATATATATATATAATGATATATATGTAATTATGTATGTATATACATATTGTATATGATATATGATATTATACATATATATATATACAATGGAATATTCATGGGATCTATATGAAATTTTCAGGTGGAAATTACAATGCAAATGGAAATACTGAAATACTTGGCAAATCCGGACTGCCTACTTTGGTCACTACTCCAGGGTTCTAGTATGCGGATCCACAATTTATGACATGGGACATGTTGATGTTGGACAGTTTTGTGAATGTTCATTCAAAGTCTGCACTTGGGGGAAGTTCATCATTTTGGCCGTTGTTTCTGGCATATTTCTATCATCAGACAATCACAGCTGTATATCCTGCCACATTGTGCAGAAGCTGTGTACTTGCCAGAATGGGTTGGAATTGTCGGGGGAAACCCCCTTTTTTTTCATCATCAAACGAACGATTGGAAACACATGATACAATTACCCTCTGGTAAACTAACATAGCTATGGAAAGATCCACCATTTTTAATGGGTAAATCCACTCTTTCTATGGCAATTTTCAATAGCTATGTTAGTTTACCAGAGGGTATATCATATTAAATCCCATTCAACCACCATAAAATCCCATTAAAACCCAATCCATTGAGTACTCCTCAGTTTTTTCAACATCCACCTTGCAGATTCTCTCCTACCTGCCCAACAGCTGTAACCAGCTCACGCGTGGCGTCCCAGTGCAGCCTCTGCACAAACAAATTCAGACTGATTGGGAGATATGGACAGGGCTACCATGCAGTGAACATGTCCAAAAAGATTAATAGTGATTAATAGTGATTAATAGTGATTTTATGGGATTTTATGGTGGTTTAATGGGATTTAATATGATATACCCTCTGGTAAGCTAACATAGCTATTGAAAATGGCCATTTATAGTGGATTTTGCCATGAAAAATGGTTTTTCCATTGTATTGGTATCTATATATTGGTAGATCTATAAATAGTTGTTTGGATGTGGGTAAATATACAAATATATACAATGAAAAAGAAATATCCACAAGACCACAACTTCGCTGAAACGTTTGACAATTCGTCAGCAGAACATTGTGACCTCTGGGTCGATTTTTCTCAGCAGGAGAGAATGTCATCTTTGATCAAAATAGAACCCGTCACTGCGGGCTATGATTCTCATACTCATAGTTTGTTGCTTAAAAGTCCATGTTGCATAATTTTGCTTCATAAGACATGCTGCAAATGCCATTAAGTTCTTCCTCCAATGCACCATATTATATATATATATATGTTTCTTGCTCATATATGTTGATCTAAAATTTCACTTATCTTCAAGTATAAAAAACCAGCATTTTACCATACCTGTGGACAAATCACCATTTTTTATGGGTAAATCCACTATAAATCACCATTTTCAATGGATAAATCCACTATAAATCACCATTTCAATGGATAAATCCACTATAAATCACCATTTCAATGGATAAATCCACTATAATCCACTATTTCTATGGCCATTTTCAATAGCAGCATGGGAAAAGTCCTGCCCAACGGAGGTTGGGCCTGGATACTGCTGGCCTGGCCGTGGGCTCGGTGCCGTGCGGCTTGCGCGCCACGATCCCGGAGGTGCCGTTTTTTGACCGACCCACGCAGGTATGGCATGGCATGGCAGGTCTCGGGTAACTTATGGTGATTTAATGGTGATTTTAATGGGATTTATGGTGGTTTTTGGTGATTTATGATGATTTAATGTGATTTAATGATGATTTAATGGGATTTAATGGGATTTAATGATGATTTAATGGGATTTAGTGATGAATCAATGGTGATTTAATGGGGATTTAATGGTGATTTTCCATGGGATGTATGGTGGTTGAATGGAATCGAATGGGATTGACCTGGCCTGGTTATGACTGTTACAGTTCGCCATGGTTAAGCCATGGCCCAATGATTTATAGATGGTTTACCTATGAAAAATGGTGATTTTCCATGGCGAAGTGTTAAATAACAAGATGGTATCTCAAGTTACTTGACTTTGATTGTGAAGATTTTGGTGTAGATAGATATTATGCTAAAGTGCAACTTGATCGCAAAGATCCTGAAACTTGTTGAGGGAAATGTGCCAAGAGGTGAAGGACATCGGCTAAAACATGAGAAACCATGGTGGAAACAGGCTGATGACATCATGCAGGTGCCACTTCACACCTGCCTGGTGGGGTCACAAAAGTCTAGAAGATGATTAAACATGGAGAGACTCATCCAAAGCCATGCATAAGTTGGATCATATCTCGTGACTCAGTCTGTGGCGATCGAATTGACCATGGCCCTGGCGAACTTAAATGTCGGTGCCTCAACGCGGGGTTTTTCACGGAGTGGTGCCTCAACACATCTGGCCCTAAATTTCGCATGGAAGATCAATTGGATGGTGTCTATTTTATGAATCGTTTTCCTATAAAGCGATATGGGTATGGATCAATACCTATTAATACCATTTTTAGTGGGATGAACATCCATTTACCAGCTATTTTGATGTTCACCAGGGGTACAAGGTTTTGACACACTGCCATATGGCAGTTTTTTTAGATAGTTTGTTGGGTATCATCCGATGGAAACCAGCGGTGAGTCAGATGTGAACCATCCTGACTTTCCTGACCATGACACTATGACTATGACCATCTGATAATATGATTTAATATGCTGGCATGGTATGAGTCAGGTATGAGTCAGATACTATGACTCATGACTATTATTCTGTTGGCTTCAAAGTCTCTGAAAAAACCAAGGATAGTGTGATAGTGTGATGAATTTTCTTCGGACATTTGTCCCCTCTTCGGTTAAGGTGTGTTCTTCTTCACTCTTATTTGCTGGAATTCTCTGCAAACATCTGCAAACTATGGAAACAAAAACTTCATAACCCATAAGACACTGTGGAAAACCCATTATGGCCCATAACTCATAACCCATAGCAGTGTCTTATGGAAACAAAAACTTCAATCCCACAGCTCAAAAGCCTCATTTTTCCCATAAGACACTGCCACACTGCCTGGGCCCTTGGGCGACCAACCCATCCATGGCAGAGTTTCCCCAGCTTCTCAGGTCTACCTGAAGCTTGAAAACGTCTTGGGTCAGTGGGACGAGGTGGGAAAACGATGTCAAGTCATCGATGTCGATGTTTTTTCGAGGGTTACCCCCAGTTTTTGCCCGGAATTCCCATGTCTTAGTTGCATATTGTCACATAGATGTCACATGTTATATGATTTTATCATATTTTATCACCCATTGTGAGGCGAATCCCGCCTTCGCAACAGAGGCGAATTTCTCAAAGAGTTACCTCAAACCTCGATGTCTTTAGAGCCGTGAAATCGCACCAAAATGCCGCATTTTTTCGCGAATGGCTTTGTCTGAACAGGTATACACACCAAGAATGATCATGGTCATAGGGAAATTCAGGCGATAAACCAGCATAAGCCAATGAATGAAATGTAAATTGGTAAATTCCAAAAAATGTGTTTGAAGAACAAAAAGAAGGGTGGTTGTTCACATCATGGTCAATTCATGACCAAATATTCAGAGGGGGCATGTTCCCATGTATGTTCCATATGTCCCATGAGAAATACGGTGATGGTCCATGATGTTCATGGTCAATATTTACAAACCCTTTCTATCATGATCCATATATTTACCACTAGTAGTCCTGTGGATATTGACATATCAATATACAAGCCTTACTATCCTTTTCTATCATCCTAATTATTTGGTTGGTGGTTTGGAACATTTTTTCATTTTCCATCATATTTGGGAAGAATCCTTCCCAACTGACGAGCATATTTTTCAAGATTGTTAAAATGAATCCACCAACCAGTTTTTCTATCATAGTCAATATTGACATATCAATATACAAACCTTACTTTCCAGATATCATATATCATCCTAATTATTCTATTCTATCGTCAATAGTAATAGTCATCCACCACTATATCCACATATCATCTCCAATCACCATTGCATACAATGTGAGGCCCCCCAGTGATGTGAACGTTGGTTTAGATTCGCCCCAGTAACTAGTTCGTTATTTGCATACCATAAACCATAGTGAAATTGGAGTTATAAACCATAGTTATAAACCCAAGATAGCTAAGTTGGTTTATAAGCCCCAGTAACTATAGTTATAAGTACCATAAACCATAGTGAAATTGGAGTTATAAACCCACCAACTGAACGCGATTTCGTACGGCCGGGGACCTCACATTGTAGTAGGGTCATCCCATCACCCATGCCCCCGTGCCGAGCAGGGCATGCACGGCATCAGCTTCACCACCAGTCGCGTTCCCGACGCCGTGGCGTTGACGAATCGCCAAGTGCTGGTGGATCAGGGCAGCAGCATCAGGCGCTGAGCTGGGATGGAAAGGGGGGATGGAGATGTGGTTGGTTAATGTTGGTTAAACCAGGGTTAAACCATGGTGAAACCATGGTTAAACCATGGTTAAACCAGGGTTAAACCAGGGTTAGACCATGGTGAAACCATGGTTAGACCCCCAAAAAAGACGGGTTGATGGGAGTTGATCGCCAATAATCGCCACAAAAAGTGCTGAAAAATGGATGAATCTAAGATACACATGACTTACAATGCCAACAGAATATGGAGGGTTGATAGATAACAATATCGAAAATCAACAGAATTAATCTAAGAATTAAACTTGATAGCCAGTAGATTTGACTCCATCTGACTCCATCTACTACTAACCATATAATTCAGTATACCAACATATTTGGATAATCTTGGGAAATTTTCAGAGACGCGGCTCAGAGCCGTCGTCCCGCGGAGATTTGGTAGGAAAGTTGGTCAATTTTTTGGAACGGTCCACGATGGTTTTGTTTCAAAAGACATGGTTTCTCCACTGGATTTTTTTTTTCCAAATGCTTCAAAGTCACAATATCCACATATCATCATATATCCACATGATTATTTTCATGAGTCACATGAAAATCAGTTTTTTCCATATGTTTCTCACCATTTTGGTCCACATTTTGCCAACAAAAAGTTCCCCATGTCCCCCGAGTTCCTGAGCTCCGCCGTTGAAAGGTTGGAGTTGTCGGTGGGACCAGCACTACCCGTCCGGAGCTTTATGCTGGACTTTATGAAAACGGTGGTAACATGGCTATGGATCAATACCTATACATACCATTTTTAGGGGAATGAACATCCATAAATCCCAGCTATTTTGATGTGAACTACAGGGGTTTTCCAGGTTTTGACCCATCCCCACATGGGGATAGAAGCTGATATATGGGGATAAATGGTGATAAAATGGGGATAAATGGGGATAGATAGGATGGGAAATGATGGGAAATATCCATTTCTCATGTTACCATGTTACCACCATTCCCATCAATACACAAAAAACACTATTTGTACACCATATGACATTTGATGATATTTGGGTGTGTCCTTAAAAATCCTTGGGATATTCAAAAGTTGCCGTGTGTTGTGATGTTGCAATGCACCGTGATTTTTTTCAGGTGGAATCGGCATGATGTGACCTATAAATGATCTGCTTGCCTTTATTAATACAAACTTCCAAACCAAACCAATTCAAACAGAGGCAACATGCATACATATTTCTAGATGTACCAATCATATACAATCATCATATTATATATATATAGAGAGAGAGCAAGTTTTTCGGCATATTTCAGCATCCACAAAAACAGTCATAAGAAACACACCGCCGAGGTTGCTTCCTTGGGCGCCGGCAGTTCGTTGGGCGGCCCATGGCCCATGGGGACTTCAGCGCTGGTAGGGTAACAAAAACCCATCAGCCAGTAGGCTAATTAGTTGATGGTTGGAAAAACCATATCTAAAAATAGTGAGCTGGTGAAATATGGTGAATATTCCATAGGGTGATGAAAAAATGTGAATATTTCCCACTCGTTTATTCTGTTAGTTGATGGGCTCAAACTTCATGGTGATTCTGATCAGTCACAAGCCGGGAGTCCACTGGCCAGCTGCAGCTGTGACATGTGTGGGGAGTGAACGACATGATTCGGTGATCCAGTGATTTTCAAAGCAGCTTGAGAAAAACCATGTGAAGATATGTGAAGATGAATTGGCCAACCAACAATAGCCTATCTTTTGCATGATTGTAGCATCGAATCTATACCATACCCCCAAATGGCTAACAGAGATATGGAAAACCAACTGTTCATCCAAAATTGACATACACCCAATGTTTGGTGGTTAAATCCTGCTAAATCTCTTTTTTCGCCAACTATTAGCCACGTTAGAATATCGATATAGAGAGCTCACCATTTTTTGATGTTTAATCATCTCATCATCCCACATGTATAAATCAATCAATATGTCTGTATATATATATATATTATATGGCAACATGGTTTGGTGGTGTCCCCTGTTCCCAGCATCTCGAGGTGTGGAGCCTTGGGTCCTGTGTCTCTAGAGTGGCGCTATGGTGACAAGCTCAGCGGGTGGCGGCGTGCCTTTGGAGACTTCGACTGAAGTTATAGGTGTGTTATGCTCTCAAACATATTACTTAATCGGGGATCTTCATAATACATATATATATATACATACACATATATCTATATCTTATATACATATATTCGATATCATATAGATCATGAAAATTTGGTATTAACTTGTCAACTAACCCAGATATGGGAATACAGTGGATGTTTCATGCTTAGTGCCTTCAAAAAGGCTATTGTACTTGTTCAATGGGGACTATGCTAGTTGGTGCCGTTCTAGTGCTTCTAGTGGTTCAAAGATGTTCAAAGATGTTCAGCTGGACGGTATCGGACGTTGGTGAGTAGCCAGTGATATGAACTGAGACATGGATAACTTCCACCGAAAATCGCTGAGTCAGACCCCAGTTATTCATGATGGACCGGTCCAACATCCCAGGGTTTCACTTACCACCATCCCAATAGCCTGCCATCAATGGGTCGACACGGTCGACACGTTTCATTGGTTGATCGAGGCTACGTTTCGAGGCTACCCAGATTTCTGTGCACAAACTCCCAATCTCTCGAAGGCTTAGATCATATACCCTCCATATATGTCAACCATCATTTTTATCCTCAGATGTTGGAACCCCAAAAACCAAACCTCAAACAGTGAGGATCTTTGGAGATGGAAATATCCAGATGTTTCAGAAAACAGACCTCGATGTCATATCAGTTAAACCATGAAAACTCAGTATTTTCTATATACCATCTGGTTATGACTGTTACAGTTCGCCATGGAACATCACCATTTTCAAGAACGGTAAACCATCTATTTCTATGGGCCATCTATACCATGGCTATGTAACAAATAACCAGAGAGTATACAATTCTTATATATGATCATCAGAGTTGGGCAGTTTTCTTGGTCCCAAATTTCCATAGTTTTTTCCATCGTTTTTTGTACACGTTTACCAGGCCGGGTAGAGTTTCCATTTTCCATGACAACTGATGGATCTTTTTGTTTCGTCCAAGCCTCTCAGGCGCTGGCACTGTGGCGGACGCCTCTCAGGCACAGATTAGGGGAGGAAGTCATCCCCAAGTGGCCAAACTAATCTAGGGAAGGATTACCCGGCCTGGTAAACGTTTACAAAAAACGAACTGGAAAGATTCACCATGTTATTTTTTATAGCTGGGTAAATCAACTATTTCGACTGGGCCATGGCTTATTGGGTTCGCAAACTGTGAATGTCATCGAACTCTCCCAGACAGCTGATGAAAATCAGATGGAATCTTCATGGCCAAGTTAGATGGGTATGTTTTTTGTTTTTGGCCTGGCCTGGTTTTTCTTGTTGAACAACCCAACCTATATGAAAATATCCCCAACTGGTTTCATGAATTCACCAATCAACCATCCATAGGTCTTCATGGCTTAAGTTGTTGATTGGTGTTTTTTGTTGGGATTTGTCCAAACAGTTTCATGGCTTAAATGACTGACCCGGGTCCCATATTTGTCCAGTCCATTCTGGAAAAAACGCGATGTCTTTTGACACATTGCAAAATCTCAGGCTGGTCTGATAATTCCAAATAATATGGTGATTTTTTGTTGATGGAAGAAATCCTGCACCACCAATTTGGGATGTTTGAAACCCTGTAAATAATGGGATAAACCACCGTTTTCAACTGGTGCTTCGGATTTCGCAATCATCCACAGTAGCAAATCCGATCTTTCCATGTTTTTTTTTGCTGGTTTTGGACATGCTCTGTCCCATCCGGAAATTGGAAACTTACTAACTATGCCTCTCCATATTCCCTATTGAATGTGGAGCTAGGGAGCTAAGAATTCAGTTTCCCAACCACATGATTTTCAGGGTCAACCAAATGGGGATGGGTCAAAACCCTATCCCCCTGGTGAACATCAAAATAGCTGGTAAATGGATGTTCATCCCCCTAAAAATGGTATGTATAGGTATTGATCCATAGCCAAATGATTAAATTTTCAGTCTCTCTATTTCATCCATGGTTTCATCGCGTTTCTTCCATCCCAAATTTATCAGTTGAACAAAAAATCCAAGTGTGTAATGTGCGCCCACAAAATGCCTTGAATTATCCAAAATTGAAGAAACACGTGGGTCAAAACAGACCCAGAGAGATCTTTTTGACAGATGTTGGTTCAATACATTAAATGACCCATTATGATCCCATTACAACCATCTCTTGTTGGTTCATACAGACCATAACAGATTCAAATAGACAATGTATGACATTCTATATCCATCAACATATTTATATGGCAGTGGGTCAAAACCTTGTACCCCTGTAGTTCACATCAAAATAGCTGGGATTTATGGATGTTCATCCCACTAAAAATGGTATTAATAGGTATTGATCCATACCCATATATATTTATATGGCAATTAAATCAAAAATTCCATCGGTTCAACGGGTTCTAAGATGTGGCTTCAACACCCATAGGATCCATGGTGCTGCTATATATTGTGTGCCATGGATCCCATCAATATACCCCCTTTATGTTAGCATATATACCAGCACCATGGATCCTATGGGACATGCTTCAAGCACTGAAGCACCACCCCCCATGGTTTCGGTCTCAGGCCTGGTCTGAGATGAGCTCCACCCCCGCCTCGCTGATTGCCACGCTGGATGCCAAGACCGCCCTTCTGGAGGTCGTGTTGGGAATGGCGGGACGTGGAACGAACGGCTTAACCTGGAAAAATGGTGGTTAAACCATGGTTAAACCATGGTGACTCTTGCGAAAATGGGCTGGGTATGGCTGGGTCTAAGCTATTTTTATGGAAATTGGTGCTGGTCATCAGCAACCATAATTGAACATTGAGATGTAAGACTAGGAACACACTATGATTCAAATCACTTAAATTGGGATTAAACCAAGAATTTGATTTGGTCATGAGCACTAGAGGTTTAGCCATCAAAAGTGGTGACTAATCAAGGGGAAGAGTGTTCAAGCACCCACGGATGTACCTATTTTCTCACTGGTTGGATTCAAACATTTAGTGGATGTGTTTAGCCTCAAAATGGTACCGTATCGGATGTATACTTACCGTACCCGCGCTTTATCGCTCACATCAGCTCAGGCTCACTCTACACGTGTGGTTTTGTTGGTGATATACCGCATTCTACATGTCAAGTCAATCAAGCAACTCCAAATTGTCTTCTCTTTAAACCCAACTTTGATGCAATCCTATTCTTGGTTGTACCAAAAATTTCCTCAGTCTATAGCCATCAGAAACCATGTGGCTGTTTCTATGGGAGATCTCCAAATCACCATGGTTGCAATGGTTACAATGGTTGTTTCAATGAGTCATGATATGAATATTGTGTGTCTTGCCTAATACCAGTAACAGTAGCACGAAGTATAGCACCAAAAAATGCACGATAAAAATGGCTCAAAATAGACTATCCCTGCCAGAAGGTGCGCCCCTTTTTATCTACCAATGAATAACTCTAGCTCAGTAACCGCGTGACCTGGCAGAGCAAGTTGAGATCAGCAATAAAAAATGACATGGGGGTGTGCAACAAACTAAGCAGTGGTGGGGCTGAAGTGAAGAAATGTCGCTCATGCAATCACACATTTAGTGCTGTCACCTGGGAAGATCGTTCAGGCAACATTTTTTCCACTCTGGTTGCCCGCTGGGCTGTGAGAGAAGTTTGCACACAGCATGCCATCTTTCAAGATACCAAGATACAACATACAGTCAACAGGCTGACCGAAACTGGCTCATTGGAAGTACATTGGTCTGGTCTGGTGATAGATTTGACTTAGGGAACAAGCGGTATCAAGCAATAGGCATGCAGGTGCATTGGGCACGATCTGGATATTCAGAATATTGTCATCCATGACGACTGGATGATTTGGGGTACCCCTATTGACATAACATATAACATAACGAACTGGAAAGATCCACCATTTTATAGCTGGGAAAATCAACTATTTCGACTGGGCCATTTTCAGTAGCTATGTTAGTTTCTATGGCCATTTCTATACCCATTTAAAATGGTGATTTACCCATTAAACATGGTGATTTTCCGGTTCGCTTTTTGTATGTTTACCAGGCCGGGTAGCCGTCGACACAACGGAAAGCTCCGGATGTCGCAGGGATTCCTGGGCTCCATGGACGTGCCCGGCAACAACTGGACCGTGGTGGCGCGCTGGGCACCTGGAGGGTTGACATCTTGACCAAATGGGATTCCAAGTGGATTCCAAATGGGATTCCAAATGGGATTCCAAGTGGATTCCCAGTTTTTGAACCTAAGATCCAGCACTTTTGACTGTCCCTTCTTGTTCGACCCCATTTTGTCGCTTCCCCACGAGCTCCAGCGCTCAGGTGTCTTTCACACGGCAGGGGGAGAGTCGGTCTATGTGCCCTTTTTTTTGGCTGTGAGGCGCCGCAGAAATTGGTGGGTCATGGGATGATCTAAAAACTGATTTCGGACATGTGGTTTTTAGATATGGTAAAACCATATGGTAAAACCAAGATTTTATCCAATTTTATCCAACCCAGTCTCAGAATCAACATTTGTTAAATCATTTTAGGAACAGTTAAACTGGCTGCTCTGATTTCGTTCGTTCCTTTTTGCTTGGATCCCGTTGCGGGCCAGGCCCCAGCCTCCTTCCATCAGTCTGGACGTTGGCACCTCAGTGGGCCTGCGATGCTGTGCCAACGGTTCCCAAAAACACTGACTGAGATGATATTTGAATATTACCCTCTGGTAAATTAGCATAGACCCTGAAAATAGCCTAGTCTTAATGGAAACTAATCTTCCAACCCCTATCTGCCAGGGTCTATGTTAATGTACCATAGGGTAAGATTATTCAGGGTTGATTGGATTTCAAGACTCCCCAATTATATCATCTTCTTCCTTGTTGCGTTTTATGGCATATGGATTCGATCCCCATCATTTTGCTACCAATGTCTGGCCAAACATCGATGCTGAAGTCCTGGCTCATCAATTTCATACTGCATCATACTGTTTGTTTGGGATCTAATACAGATCTTCAGGATGGTATAGTATCATATAGTATAGATGATATTTATATACCGCATATGTATGCATATGTCCAGGTTTCCAACTCTTCTATCTATTTTGGGATTGCAAAAAAACCAGAAACATGAGGTATTTAAGCAACAGATGTCACGAACACAGGGTACAATAGGTCTGGTGCAGACTTACTGCAAAAAGTCGGATGAAATGTGTATTCGGCGTTTCAAAACGATGACGGTAGCACTAAGGTGGCACCTTGCCTGAAAGTTTCCACACTCCAAAATAGACCATGCAATCGAGGATTTGGGGGCTGCCAATTCTTGGACATACCCAAAGTCTTCCCCGACAAATGGCCTGATCATGTCTACTTGAAGCCTATCATGATTGACAAATACTGCAAATTGAGTCCATTCCAGATCTAATTTTTCCATTTGCAAGGCATCTTTTCCACACATAATTTTTCAGATCGTTTTTTTCCATACAGGTCTCTCTTGGCATCTTCAGATCAAACATACTTGCGCAGCTACGGAGGTTTATATCAGGAAACCTGCAAGACAGTGGTGATCGAACATCTCTTCCATTCCAGATCTACCATTTGGTTATTTAACATAGCCATGGTAAGCCATGGCCCATTTATAGATGGTTTACCTGGGTTTACCTATTAAAAATGGTGATTTTCCATGGCAAACTGTTAAATAACCAGATGGTAACATCAGTATATCTCCCAGTGTATCCACTATAAATGGCCATTTTCAATAGCTATGTTAGTTTCTATGGCCATTTCTATACCCATTTAAAATGGTGAGTTTTCCCATGAAAAATTGTTATTTTCCATGGCTATTTTGACATAACCAGAGGGTATGTTTCCCAAAGAACACCACTGCACCGAGGCCCCCACGCAGATCTCCGACCAGTGCAGCTTCTCGGTGGTGGCCAGCAGCAGTTGGAGCGCCTGGATTTTTTTCTCGCGGCGATCCCAAACAAATTGCGGTGAAAAACATGGGAAAACTATGGGGAAGCTATGGGAAAACGATGGGAAAACGATGTTGATAGTTGTTGATCAAGAAAAGCGCTCCGGATTGGGGCTGGCTACGCCAGTTTTGGACAAGTCTAAGACTATGATGAAACGGGAAAGATGATAGTTATCAGCATTTAAGGAGAAAAAACTGAGGATGTAGGTCTAAGAATCCAGGTGCCTTCGATGCATTCCAAACTCAGGCGACCAACATCTATTTCTGATATGGTTGGCTCCCAAGGTTTGCTGTAACCCATAGATTTTACAGTCTGTTTTTTCAAAGTCCAGCCAGTTTGTTGATGGATTTGATGGCCCTTGGTGGATCACATCGCCTAACTTTTTGGTTGAATCAAAATTATGAATACGACTTACAACAAATGTGATTCAACCAAACAGGGATGTGATCTTTGAAGTATTGGATCCTTATCATGTTTTTTAATGGTAGATCTTTCCACGTCTAACAATTTACAACAAATCATGTTTTTTTTATGGTAGATTGTTGATGTTTATGAGTTTATGGTAGATCTTTCCACGCCTACAATAATTATCTTTCCACGATTCGATTCGTTCCGTTGAATCATCTCCGCAGGTGGAGTTTCTGGTGATCCCTACATCACTTGGAGATGTACCTTGGTTGCGATTTCGGAGGAGTGGAGCTATTGCTATTGGAAACATGGAGGTCCCAGGTGAAACTTTGGGATTGTTTATTGTAAGTGATTCAGAAAGTCCATGAAAAACATATGGAGAACTTTATCTAACAATTTTTTATTTACTGTCTAAGACTAAGATACAATTTAAGCAACCAGAAAAAACCCATTGAAATTGCCAAACAAAGAACGACAAAACTGGGGGATACATGGGGAATTGACTAATGAACATATGGAGATCAAACCATTGACAACGTGGAGTCATGAGGCCTGGAGGGATGATGATCTCATGAATAGATAGCCAGATGTTCTTTCTCGCCAGCGTCTCCAGCTTCTTATGGCTGATATTCCTGGGTGAAAATACACTCTGGTAAACTAACATAGCTATTGAAAATGGCTATTTTCAATGGGAAAATCCACTATAACTGGCCATTTTCAATAGCTATGTTAAAATACCAGAGGGTAGATGAAAATGGGACTTCACCCTGGGAAGATCCACTGAAAATGGCACCATCCATTGAGGCGTTTTGATGGACGTGGTGGCGGCCAACAACCAGGAAGCCTCGCTGTGCGCCGCTCGTGCCCTGCAAGAACGTGGCTCTGTGCCCGGAAGCTTAGGAGATTTCGGCTGGGTGCCTGGTTGCCTGTGTGAATGTTCATATTAATACTATTAATATCTATAACTAACCACAACTAACCACAACTAACCATAGCTCACCAAAAACATAACCCAGAAGTAACCATAACTAACCAGAATCTGGTTGGTGGTTTGGAACATGATTTTTATGTTCCCATATATATGGGAATAATACTCCCAACTGACTTTCAATCTTTTCAGAGGGGTAGGTATACCACCAACCAGATTAATATCTATTAATATAAGAAATTGTAGTAAATTTTCTGTGTTTGAACCAAGGTGTCTTGAGGGGATGTTAATATATGTCAATAACTGTTAATATGGTATTTTATTTTTGAAAGTCTCGAGATTCGAGATGTTTGAATCAACTTGTCTTGAGGAATGATTTTACGGCCGGGGCAAACCAGACTGGGTATCCAGGTTATCCAGGCAACAAGAATTGGTGTGTACTTGGTGGATCATCCCACTTAGTAAGTGGGTTATAACCCCAGTTATAAATGGGATAAGTAGGGTTAATCCACTTATAACTGGGGTTATAACCCACTTACTAAGTGGGATGAACCACCAAGTATGGCTGGTTGGTGAGTCCGGAAAAGACAAACAGCTTTCCTTTGTGCGTTTGGAAAGGCAGCCTTCTGGGGTTGGCTGAAACCCCGTTTTCCGGGCTTCCTGATTTGTTCATGATGGGGGAAGGAAAGTCTTGAAGGAAAAATACATATGATACATATATATATATATATATTCACATGCATATATATATATATATATATATAGAGTATGTATATATATAATTTATATAATTGTGAACCGGGTGTTAGTCCCCAGACCACAGGACCCACTCGGACCCGCAGGTTGAGTCTCCCTGCTCTCATTCCTGGGGTTTATCAAATTGAAGCCATCGTCCGCATGCCCAGCGCAGCCATGGGAACCCAGCGAGCCTGCCAAGAGCTGGGGACTGGAAGATTACCATGATTACTTTTCACTAAAAATCATAGGGTTTCATGATGGTTAATGATGGTTATATAATGATGGTTAATGATGGTTAATGATGGTTAATATGGGGTTTCATGATGGTTAATGATGGTTAATGATGGTTAATGATGGTTAATGATGGTTAATGATGGTTAATAATATCTGGTTGGTGACTGGAACCATGGATTTTTATGACTTTCCATATACTGGGAATGTCATCATCCCAACTGACGAACTCATATTTTTCGGAGGGGTAGATATACCACCAACCAGATAGTTGTTTTCAGGGTCAAACTCGGGGAAGGTGTGGGTTGGTTGATTTAAGGTTTAGGATGGGCTTGGGGAAGGTGTTGGGGGATGAATTCGCAAAATTCGGGCACTGATGTGTCTATGGAACTTTCTTAAGATTGAAACACATGCAGGGAACGGAGTTTGAGATCGCTCAATCGTTTAATCCAAACATATGTTTAGTTTAATCCAAACATATGTTTAGATGGATTAAAGAAGATGACATATCTTGTCTATCATAATATGTGATTACCCTCAAATGATGGCTTTGGGTGTTTGATGGATATGAACAGGTGTTTTCTAGAAAATCTTGAGAATGACCTGAGAGACATCCAGAATGACCATCCAATTTGCGAGAACCAAAGCTTCATTTCTTTCCCAACCTCAACATGTGCAAAGGTTTTACATGTTTACCACCCCTTTCTCCCCCCAAAAAAACTGAAGTTTTGAAAAACATACCCATTTTTATATTCCCCCCCCCCAAAAAAAAAACTAAGTATTCACCCAAAAAATATAGTTTCAGTTTTCTATATCTTCTCCCATATATGTGCCTATTCTTCATATAAATATTACCCTCTGGTTATTTAACATAGCCACGAAAAATCCCCAAAATAAATGGATGTTTTTAATAGGTAAACCATCTATTTCTATGGACCATGGCTTCCATGGCGAACTGTAACAGTCATAACCAGGCCGGGTAAATCCCATTAGATTCCATTAAACCACCATAAATCCCATGGAAAATCACCATTAAATCACCATTAAATCCCATTAAATCACCATTAAATCACCATTAAATCACCATTAAATCACCATTAAATCACCATTAAATCACCATAAATCCCATTAAATCACCATTAAATCACCATAAATCCCATTAAATCCCATTAAACCACCATTAAATCACCATTAAATCACCATTAAATCCCATTAAATCACCATTAAATCACCATAAATCCCATTGAATCACCATTAAATCCCATTAAATCACCATTAAATCACCATTAAATCACCATTAAATCACCATTAAATCACCATAAATCCCATTAAATCCCATTAAACCACCATTAAATCACCATTAAATCACCATAAATCCCATTAAATCACCATTAAATCACCATTAAATCACCATTAGATCACCATTAAATCCGATGGAAAATCACCATTAATTCACCATTAAATCACCATTAAATCCCATTAAATCCCTTTAAATCCCATTAAATCCCTTTAAATCCCATTATATAAATCCCATTAAATCCCATTAAATCACCATTAAATCACCATAAATCCCATTAAATCACCATTAAATCACCATTAAATCACCATTAGATCACCATTAAATCCGATGGAAAATCACCATTAATTCACCATTAAATCACCATTAAATCACCATTAAATCCCATTAAATCCCTTTAAATCCCATTAAATCCCATTAAATCCCATTAAATCCCATTAAATCACCATTAAATCACCATAAATCCCATTAAATCACCATTAAATCACCATTAAATCACCATTAGATCACCATTAAATCCGATGGAAAATCACCATTAATTCACCATTAAATCACCATTAAATCACCATTAAATCCCATTAAATCCCATTAAATCACCATTAAATCACCATAAATCACCATTAAATCACCATTAAATCACCATTAGATCACCATTAAATCCGATGGAAAATCACCATTAATTCACCATTAAATCACCATTAAATCACCATTAAATCCCATTAAATCCCATTAAATCACCATTAATTCATCATTAAATCACCACTGGTTGGTGGGTTTTTCCACCAAAAATGTTCTGTGGAAAAACCATCAATCCGCTGAGTTGGATGATCCCTTGAAGCCCATGGATACCATCTTCGTTCACGTGGCCACTGGAGCTGGGCCTGGACACCCAGCCGATAGGCTTAGATAGGCTGCTTGGATAGTACACGTGTATAGATAGTCGCATCCTGACTTATAGTTAGACTTATAGTTTTTCGACTTAGTTAGACTTATAACTTTTTTGACTTAGTTAGACTTATAGTTTTTTCGACTTAGTTAGACTCAGCCAACAGAAAATATGATGTTTGGCGATGTTTTTTGCTAGGGATCTATTGGACCTGAGGTTGGCAATGATCTGATATTTGCTTGGAGGATTGAACTATATTGAACTGCATCAAGTGATGGAACGGGTTGTGATCCATGAGTATCATTTGTAGAGAGGGGGCTATGGACTTCCACTTATGAGCCATGACATATATACGTAATTATATACTACATATATATATATACATAATATGTCGATATATCTTTATAATGTATATGATCCAGACATGGAAATCTGCAGCTTGTCATTTGGCCCTGGCGCCGCAAAGATTCCGTGAATCAGGCCTCGCGTGCAGATCCTTGAGCCGGCGCTACCGCTGCGGCGCTCTGGAGGTGGGATGTGGAGGAGGAAAACATGTGGAAAAGTCTGTTAGTGATATTTTGTGTACCTATATTATATATATCATATATATATAGAGATATCATATATATATATAATATATATATATAGAGATATCATATATATAATATATATATATACTTTTCAGTAAATCATGGAAGAATATGTAAAAAAAAATCCTTGTAAATGGAGGTTTTATTGGGATTTAATGGGGACAAAATGAGATACGAATAGAGATATTCTGATGGAATTTTGCCAGTTGAACCAACTGATGATGTCCCCACCGGTGTCATCAAAGGTGGCTGGCTGGGAAATCCGCGGTAAATGGGGGATTTTCCATTGCCATGTTTGATAAATCCAGGTGATATTTCTGAGAGGATCCATGCAGAATTATTATGATGGAGTTCATTGACAGAAAATCTAAGCGTCTGTGGTTGATTGGATGTTTGGGACGGTTTTGGGAGTATGTTTTCAAGTGGATTTTGGTGTCCAACAGATTTTGGTGGGTTTTTCGACCAAGTACCGTAGCTTGATCCTTCGGATTGAGTTTGCAGCAAGGACATATGAATTCATATGAGAGCATTGATACCCTCTGGTAAACTAACATAACTATTGAAAACACCATTTTTAACGGGAAAATCCACTATTTCGACTGGGCCATTTTCAATAGCTTTTTGTATGTTTACCAGGCCGGGTATCACCTACCCGCTTTTGTGATGTGAAATCCTTCTTTCCGGGATGAACCTATAGCCTGCTGGCCAGGAGACGACGTCGTTGTCTCAGCATCGGATGAGTTGGGAATGATTGGGTGCCCATGGGAATGTATTGGACACTTTAGAATGAAATCTGTTTATGCATGACGAATCTTGTGCTTTCATTGGTAGCATTTTTTTGTATGTGTTTGAGCTGAATGCATTTTCCAGCTAACGAAATTTTGTCAGCAGCATTTGAATGAAACAGTCTAAAGGAGGACTCACTTATATCTTTTTTTTTACGAACAGCCTTGGATTTCTCAAGATTTTAATCCAATGAATCCAATGCTGAGACACCATTACCCTCTGGTAAACGTTTACATAGCCATGGAAAGATCCACCATTTTTCATGGGAAAATTCACTCTAAATGGCCATGTTCAATAGCTATTTTGACATAACCAGAGGGTAGTCATCAGCTACTCGAAGCGGGTCTCGTTCCTCCTTCGAGGTTCGTTTCAAAGCGCGTCTGTTGGCCACTTCCTGTGGCACCAGTGCCATGGCTGCTGCTGTGGCTTGGGTTGCCCAGTGAAGCGCGGGAGGTTGCCGTGGTGAATCTCCACCAGAAATGGTGATTTAAAATAGGAAAACCATAGGAAAACCATAGGAAAATGGTGATTTAATGGGTTTTAATGGTGATTTAATGGAGATACCCTCTGGCAATGACTAACATAGCGATTGAAAATGGCCCAGTCGAAATAGTGAATTGTCCCATTCAACATGGTGGATCTTTCCAGTTCGTTTTTTGTAAACGTTTACCAGAGGGTAACCTTGAAAAACCCATGATTTTACCAATAAGACTTGTGAGTTCATTGTGATTTTAAGGGGGATCTGGGAACGAAACCCTGCACATCCAGTGGGGCTGTTTTTCGTGGAAGATAAATGGATAGATAATATGATGTAATGAGATAGTGGAGATATATGATGGATAGATAAACCCTATAATATATCTTATAGTGCAAGATAATATGATGTAATGAGATAGTAATAACCTCCATAATTAAGTTGGGATGTAAATGATATAACTCCAACTATGGCTTAGTATAGCCCAATGTGTGGGGATGGCTACTGATGAAGCAATGAGAAAATTTCCCCAATGTGTGGGAATCTCCAAGTTTTCCCACCTCCGTCAGATTTTCTAAGAAGCCTATAGGCTAATGGATCAAATACCAAGTTAATCACTGTCAATTATTGTTAATCATGCATATTTTACACCATACAGACGTTTGCTATATATGTATATAAACATATACATATACAGATATAATTATATATATAATATAAATATCTAAATCTATGTATTTTTACACATAGATACATATCTTCTACAACCATATTTCGTACATAGCTATGATATATACCGCCACACAGGTGGTCTTCTCCTCCGTGCCCGGAGAGGGAGCTGAGGACCCAAGCGCCAGGCGAGCATTCCATGCAGGAAATGGTGATACCATAGAGGATGGTGCCCAGTGGACTGCCCCAGTGATGTTTAGTTATAAGTTTCTTTATAAACTTTATAAACCTCATGAATATATGAATACGATATAGTTCGTTGATGTTTGTTGGTTATCGTTATATCTACCATAAACCAATTATCGTTATATCTATATACCATTCACTATACTTAATTATCGTTATATCTACCATAAACCATAGAATTCAGCCACTTAGAAGGCAACTGAATGCTATGTTGGGGGCCCCATCTTGTAGAAAATTTTGGCAATATTCCAATATTCAGTTTTTCTAACCATCAAACATATTGGAGTATGATCCTAAAATGTATTATATGAAGTAATATATTGGGTGTAATTCATGGTGGTAATTCATGGGAGATAGCTATCACCAAACTTGATACCTTGATACGAGCTTCGTAGAGGATGACTGAACATGTATTATATGAAGCAAAGAGCAGATTTGTTTCTGGAAAATGAACATATTTCATGGAGACATTTCATGGCATACGATGCGATCCGAATGTTAAATGTTGGTTGAACTATGTTGAACTGTTGTTCGGAAACCGCTTGATGGATGGGTCCTATATCAAATACGATCCGGTAGATGAATATATATATATACTGTATACACAATTGGTAGAATGAAAGATTATATAGCTAGAACTGCACAGACAGTAGAAGCGGATGTTCCAAAAGATCATTAACAACAGTTTCTGGTTGGTGGTTTGGAACATGAATTTTATTTTTCCATATATTGGGAATAATAATCCCAGCTGACTTTCATGTTTCTCAGAGGGGTTGAAACCACCAACCAGGTTTGGAATATAGATGGTTGATGATTACTGGAGGTTGCACTACCGGTCTATTGGGGATGATATTTGATAAACTTGGAATGATAAACAGTGGTGATTTGGAGGTTGCATGGCATTTACCACTAATGTTCATTCTGCATTGATATACTTATTTAATAATATATATATATATATATGTATGTACCCTCTGGTAAACTAACATAGCTATAGAAAATCACCATTTTTAATCCACTATAAATGGCCAGAGGGTATGTATTATATCCATTCATAGCTATCAATATGTCTCCATTGATCCAAGTGTTGTATCCATTAAATTCACTATCAGCAGGTTTTTTCCACATTTGTGGGTGAGAAAATACTCCCATACAAATCATAAAATTGCATGAGCCTTTTTCTTTTGGTAATTGCCCAAAGACTGTTGGGGGGTTGTATATCCATTGATAAAAATATTCACGTAAATCTTATGGATACATTGTTTTTGTCATCATTATCAGTATATCCATTGGTCTCCATTAAACATGGCCACAAACCATCATAACATCAAAACTCATCAAATACATGTCCATATCGTTCCGTTATTTTCCCTTGGTATCCATAGATCTTGGCGATTATACTACACTTATTATATCCACCTCATAAAATCATAGAACACCTCAATGGGAACTTCAGGATCCTCAATAGAACCATATTTTGGGGGCATATCCCCTTACATAACCCAAAACAGACCTTGTATGGTACCATCTGGTTATTTTTTACATAGCCATGGAAAGATCCACCATTTTGAAGAACGGTAAACCATCTATTTCTATGGGCCATGGCTTAACCATGGCTATGTAACAGTCATAACCAGATGGTAGGTACCTTCAAACAACCAGATGTTGGGGGGCATATCCCCTTACATAACCCTTCCAAAACAGACCTCAGACCTTGTATGGTATACCAACCTTCCAAAAATCGCTCCCAAAAAAAACGGTCATTTGGGTATGGGTCAATACCTATAGATACATATTTTTAGTGGGTTATTCACATCCATTTTAACCCAGCTATTTTTTGGGGTTCACGGCACGGTACCAGGGTTTTGACCCATCCCCATTTTTCAAAGCCAGGCCAGAGCTGGTCCTGTCCACCACGGTGATGAACATCTCGCAGGATGTGCAGCCGGACGACAACTTTGAGGTGGCGAAACTGGAGGGCGCTGGGCATACGGACGGACCGGTGTAGGGACCGGTGTAGGGCCCTGGGGTTTCTGGGAATCCATGAGAAACATGGTGAAACATATGGGTTAAGCCATGGTGAAACATGAGAAACATGGTGAAACATGGTGAAACATGGTGAAACATGGTGAAACATGAGAAATATATATATATGGTTTATAATGGAAGACTCCTATTAACCCATTTAGTTGGGATGAAATGTGATGAAACATGATGAAATCCAAAAAAAATATGCCTTTTTTGACCCTGACTTTTGAGTAATTCTTAATGGATGGATTGAGCTGAGACAAACTATAGAAAAGCTGTTGGTGTTTAATCCGAAATACAGATGTAGGGGTTTCCTGTAAACTTTCTCCTAGACTGATTCTGGGATATCATGGTATTTTCCTTTGTATTTTGAGGTGGCGAGCCACAAAGGCGAAGTCTCAGTCGAAGCATGTCTGACATGGCCCCATGTTTGAACACTCCTAAAACTTGCCACCCCTCAAACCAAAACGACCCTACCTTGAGCTGGGGGTTGGAAGACTAGCTTCTAAACATGAGTGATTCCCTATTTTACTAACCACAATTCCCATGATATGTTTGCAAGTTTTTGTTCATATACTAGTTGTTTTTAATGTTTACTTCCATATGATGCGAGAACACTATGTAGTCATTGAACATCTAAATGTATAAACACAACACATGATATAGTTATGACTATTGGATGACTAGTTAGCCTACGATTTGAATGTGCGAAAAAAGTTTGGTCAAACTGGAGGTGAATCATCAAGTGATCCACAGAATCCCGCCATCAACGAAACAGTGGGGATGACGGTGAAATGGGCACTGCCCTGTTGAACGAAACAGTGGTTATCGGCAGACGTGATTCTGACCATCTACGCTAGTACTGCCGAATTTTTCACTTGTGGATACCCGGCCTGGTAAACGTTTAGTTTACATAACGAACTGGAAAATCACCATTTTCAATGGGCAAGTCCACTATTTCGACTGGGCCATTTTCAGTTCGCAAACTGTAACAAATTACCAGAGGGTACGTTGAAATAAATGCTTACAATGTGAGGCCCCCGTTCGATAGCTAAGTTGGTGCCAATAATTCCAATTTCACTATGGTCTATGGTACGCAAATAACTTATAACTATAGTTACTGGGACTTATAAACCAACTTTGCTATCTTGGGGGCCTCACATTGTATGAATCATGACAGGATTCGACCTCCAAAGACAGATGTTGGCAGGACTTGACCACTTGACCACTTGACCAACACTTGTATCGGCTTAGCCGTGCAAAATGGTGAGTTCACCAATTTACGACACACCATTTTTTTCAGCAAAGAATTGGAAAGACCAACGGACATGCTATGAGGCTCCTCAAGTCTGGAACCTGATGATTGGATGCTTTCTGTCAACATTTGGGGATATAATGTTTGGAACCTGGCCCTGTGTTGTTTTGTGAGTGGTTGATTAATGTCTTCAACCTTGGTCTTATACTCTTATGGTCACACTGCCTGAATCCCCAATATGTTTTTAGCGGCGTCTCAAGGCACTGAAGTGGACACGGACAGAGAACTTACATCCCCCCAACTAACATAGATCCTGAGAATCACAAGATATCACAAGTGTTTATTTTGGGGGATGGTATATGTAAAAGTACACCAAAACCCATATGATATCATGTAATGATATTATAATATATTATGAATACACAGTTTGTAGTTGCTGCGGATTTGCGCAACACACTGGTGACGTGACGTTTGACGTTTCGTTGGGCGTTCCCCGCAGCACACCTTTGGCCCCAGCCGTTTTGCTGGGCGCCCGCAATGTCCTTTGATCGTGCAGGCCATGGACGGAGTGGTTCCTGTATAAAAACTGGTTGGTGGTTTGGAACAGTTTATATTTTTCCATATATTGGGAACAATAATCCCATCTGACTAATATTTTTCAGAGGGGTAGGTATACCACCAACCAGAAAACATATGGAAACTGGTCACCGGTTGATGGTTTCAGATGTGTGATGGCAATAAACTAGGAGTACGGTTTTCTTGGGTTGAAACCAGCTTTATTTCATCAGTTCAACCTTTTTTATGGTTTGTTCAGTGTATCTAACCACCGTGCTCCACCCCGCATTTTTTCCCAATGCTTACTCATAAAAATCATCTCAACGTCTCATTTGTTAGTTGAAAGCCATCTAAAACCATCCCCGCATCACATCAACGGTCCTCATTTACATCATTTACCCTCAGGTTATGACTAACATAGCCACGGTTAAGCCATGGCCCATAGAAATAGATGGTTTACCGTTCTTAATAGCATGGTGGATCTTTCCATTTCGCAAACTGTAACAGTCATAATAGTCATAACCAGAGGGTACATTTTCTCACATGGAAAACCATCTTAAAAATCACCTCTTATTTTTGCCATCACATTCCCATAAAATGATGGAAATCTATGGGAAAAAAACCCTTTTTTGATGGATCGCCCATAGATTTCCATCATTTTCCCCAGCACAAAAACCCCCAGCAAGGACCCGGCGAGGGCTCGCCCTCGCCGCCGAAGCTGTCGCCGAGCGCCTCGCGGCAGAGCTTGTCCTCGGATGTGACGACGAAAACGCTGAGGACCGCTGGTTCGTTCGAAATCATCAAGCACCAGATGTTTAGTTATATAGTGGTTTATAACCAGATATTAACCATCATAAACAGTATAGTTGACCATCTATAACCATCTATCTGGGTAAATTTCATCACGACCTCACTGTTCTCCCTCACTGGAAATGATGGTTAATAAGGGAAATCATCCTCAAATGGCCTTAATTCAGGTTGGTGAAATATTTTAATTTGCCCAGATGGAGAACTGGACAACCATTATATTAAATGGTTATCTATTACGTAATATAGAAAAGTAGTAGTTTCACATGATTAATATATATATATTTATAATTTATAGTATCATAATAGTTAACATCAGGATTATATCTATACTAATCTTATTTAATATGGTTGGAAATCACTTATGGTGGTTCTCATCAATTAATAGAACCATCATCAATTAATATGCTTCGCATCACTATTGGTGGCTAACTATTAGTGGACAGCACTAACTATTAATGATTGTCATAATGGACAACTGGACAACTGGACAACAATTAGCAAGTGTATCATAATAGTTAACATCATTAATATTTATATTAATGGACAACCATTAACCATATTAATCACCAGTGATATATGGTTCCTTTAGTAGAGTCAAACTAACATGAATACTAGTTTGAATGCTATATTGACCATTAATAGTGACTGACAATGAGATGGTGATATGAAATGTGATGCTTAATAGTTATGAATGGTGAGTCTTGGTGATAAATGGTGCTAACAACGATTATTGGTTATTGATTGCCAATGGTGGTGAATGATGATTTGTGATTATGAACGGTTTTGCCAATTATGGTGGTTATCAACGGTTAATAGCACCATCTCATTTTTCTCAGCCAATCATTGATAATGAATGACAAGTTTCATTTTTGATGCTAATGATGATCATGATGATCATAGTGATAAATGGTTCGTGGTGATAAATGGTGATAGCAATGATGATGATAATAGTGATAATAATGATGATTATCATGATGATAATGGTGATATCAGTGATAATGATGATAATGCTTGCTTTCATTAATCACGATTTTCAATCAGTCATGAACAGTATCATTCATGAAGGGAGAACTAATTACTAATAGCTAGTATTGGTGCTTAATGGTGATTGATGATGATTTAATTAAATTTGATAGGATTTAATGGGATGTACCATCAATTTAACTATAGCGATTGAGAATGGCCCATTGGTAGTTGTTGTTGTTATCATAATTGTGAGATTCCATAGCTGTGCTAGTCCACCAGAAGGTATATTTAAAACACATGCCGAAGATTGATTTGCTTCGAAGTTTTCCCCTGTTTGTTTTTTTCTTAAATATCGGGGGATATCTAACCATCAGTGGATATAACTATTATACCCTATTGCCATTGGACATGTCTTAAACATTGGTTAATGTTGACTATATTCACCATTGTTTTGTTTGGGATTATCAACAAAACACTTACGTTGGGTGTACCAGTTATATTGATAGATGATGATAGACTGGTTAAACGTTGTTTAATGCTGTGTTTTCTTGGATATTGATGGGATTTGTATGGTTCTAAAATGTTCTAACATATTTTGAACACTTGTTTCAAGATTGGTTGCAAACTTCATGGATATCATCAATGGATATAGGAATAACATGGGATAATGTCATGGGATTTACCACCAACTTGATATGATACTTGGGAATACAAATTTGTGATACCACAGATAAAACCACCCATGAAAGATTTGCCTGTCTCCTGATCTTCAGGTTGATTGCGTTACACCTTCAACACATGTTTTCTTGGTTGAACACAATGAGCATATTCAAAAAAACAAAAACATGTATCCAGTTGATGAACATTAAAGATCATCATATTCTCATCTGTTCCATTTTGAATAGTTTACCCTCTGGTAATTTAACATAGCTATTGAAAATGGCCATTTATACTAGATTTTCCCATTAAAAATGGTGATTTTCCATAGCTATGTAAACGTTTACCAGGCCGGGTACTACATGTTTCTCCAATGTCTACCTCAATTCCTCGCAGGAAGTCGGCCTTTACGGGGCCGGACGACAATAGCGAAGCGCATGCCTTCACACTGTCGAATTTCATCCTACAGGAGGGCTTCGGCGGCGCCGTTGGTTGTTGGAGATTGTTACTGCTGCTATTGCTGCTTTGGGTTGTTGGATATTGTTGGATATTCTATTGCTGTTACATATTATTACTGGTTGAATTTTCTGTTATTGAAGCTATTGCTTATCTAGTTTCAATCGCCAATATTCAAACCGCTTCATTGCTAAAAGTTTTTTTTGCTTTGCGTGGAAATATGACGTGAATGAGAATGCTAGCTTATTTTGGAGATTTTCGTGGATTTTTATTAAAGCCAGACTGGGCATATTTGATGGGATATAGATCCGGACAAAACTGGATAGGGGTGAAGAAAACATAGGGATTTTTAACGGTTGGTTGGATGCTTCGATGTTCCTTATCTGTGTATATTACTAGGGGAACGGGCGGGACGTATCAGAATTACTGACCACCGATCTAAGCCTCAGAAGCATTTTTTTAGCAAGGCAGGAATTTGCAAAACCGCTTTGTACTCTCATCCCATACGTCTGATTTGCTGTTGTGTTCCCGTCATGTTTTTTTTTTCCATCAGTAACACTGCAATGATCAAATATGAACTCTCTCCAGATGAGATGGAATACAGCCCGAGCGCTGGTGAAGAATCCGAAAGCTTGAGGTCCAGGGTCCCTCAAATTCTTATTTTTAAATACAGGCAAATTTACAGTACAACAGGCCGAGGGTCCCTCAAATTCTTAACGTACTATGTGTTTGGTATAGCTGAAAATATGTAGCCCGCCTTGGAATCGAGCCCCTCAAATTCTTATACAGTGAATTCTTGTACAATACTCAAGCTGTATGTGAAATGAACCGTAAACCAAAAGTCATGCAAGTAAAATTAGTTCATTAACTTAATTTATACCACTTGTAGCATCGTAACCCAAGTGGAGCAGCGGCATCATGCACAACGCATGCTGTAACATCTAATTGTGGTCCACATATGTCCAAAACCTTCCAAAACATTCCGAAAAACTCTAAAATACACCCAGTCACCCATGATTTGTTATCCTTTTCCACATATAAAAACCCCAGAAAATTCACCCATTCACCCCCTGATTGATCGTGTTTTTCTCCAGGACAAGCTGGAGACGCGGATTCGGAACGAACTCCGCGCCACGAAATCCATCAGCTGCTCAGTGGGATATGTTAGTATATCAAGATCATCAAACAGCTTCGCAATTTTGGGATTTTTTGGGATATGAATGGCAATAATATGGCCATATAGTGGTTATAGTTATATAGTGGTTTATAACCAGATATTAACCATCATAAACAGTATAGTTAACCATCTATAACCATCTATCTGGGTAAATTTCATCACGACCTCACTGTTCTCCCTCACTGGAATCATGGTTAGGATTCGGGGAATCATCCCCTTTTATGGCCGCAAGATTCAGGTTGGTGAAATATTATAATTTACCCAGATGAATGGCAATATATCGGGACATCAACATGGTTTGCACATGGGGATTTTTTTCATGGCGGGAAATTGATGGAGATATAGTGGATATTGATGGAACCAAACCCATGGGTTTTTCATCACTGAAAATGATGGTCTTGAATCGCCGTTGTGGGCAGTTGTGGGTTGGCGATTTCTTCCAGATCTCTTGCGGGTCTTGAAAGATTTCGTGAAACATGGAGGTCATTTTCCAGCTCACGCTACAATTAGTGAGGCCCCCGGCCACGATAGCTAAGTTGGTGCCAATAACTCCAATTTCACTATGGTTTATGGTACTTATAACATCTTATAACTATAGTTACTGGGGCGAATCTAAACCAACTTAGCTATCGAACGGGGGCCTCACATTGCAACAATAAAAAATAGACATATTGAGGAACTGCTACCCAATTTCCTAGATGAATGTTTTTTTTCGTCACCAAAGCCACAAAATTTGCAGACGGATGGGCCCTGGGAAAGGCTTGGGAAAGGATGGGTCCGTGGGTTATTTTTTGCTATCTACCATGATTAATGTTTGCATCTGATTAGTGTGAGGGGCCCCCCCCCCCCCAAACAATTTGAGGATACTTTCGATCTACCCCCCGCCCAGTAACAGCAGATAAATGAGTTTCCTTTAACCTACCCTTTCAAAACGAGCACAAGGAAATTGCTCCAAAAATCTCGGCTAGGAGGTGCCCAAAAAAAAACGTCAACCTGCCCTCCAAACCCCTGATACAGAATTCAGAATTCAAGACAAGGGCTTCACTTTCAAGATCTTTCAAGCCAGTTGCATTCCAACATTGAGAAAAGAAGAGTGCAGACTATAGACACTACATTCACGTGTTTCCCTGAGAAGGTGCGAGCAAGGCGTTTGCATCGAAGCAAGGGCTAGAACATATTGTGAAAGAATTGGTCAGCTTGATGCAACTGGCACAATGTACCATATAATGTGCTGAAGCATGGAGTCAGATTGGCCATGTGGGAAAATCGCAATGTTCTTGTAAGCGCAAGGCAGTCCTTGCAACTTGGCAACCATCCCGAACTTTAAATTCTAAACCCTGAGCCCATCTGAACCCTAAATCGCAAAACTTCATTGACGCGTAAGTACCAACAGCCAAAACCAGCACAAGCAGACACAAAAAGAGCACAAAAAAAACACAAAAAAAAACACAAAAAAAGCACAACAAAGCACAAAAAAGCACAAAACAAAGCACAAGAAAAAGCACAAAAAAAGCACAAAAAAGCATTGCGAAAAAATGAAAAAAAGAAGCTTGGGCAAGGAAAGGTCCAAAGGACGACCAAAACTTTGGTGCCAAAAAAAGTTAGTAACTGGGTTATAACCTAGGGTTATATCCCAGTTACTAAGTCATAACTTCTTAGCTAACTTTTTGTAACTTTTTTTTGCTATTAAAAAAATGTCTTTAAAAGTGATCAAATTTTGATCTTTTTGATGATTTTGAGTGTTTGCTGTTTGAAGCGTTTTCAACTGCTCAAAAAAATGCCAAATGGAGCGGTTTTCAAACCTCTAAAAGCTATTTTTGTTGGAACAGCCGTTTTCAGCATGTCAAACACTATTTTTAATCACGTGTTAAAACCCAAACTGTGAATGAAGATGTGTTCATGTCCACTAGAGAGGATGTATTGCTTGAAGAAGTGTCCAGGTGTTCACTTTACCTTGGCTAAATGCTGCAGAGTCCCTTTGACAAAACTCAATTTTTGCAGGATATCCTAGATGTCTTCAACGTAATTACAATATACATCAACATACCCATACCTGCCAACAAATGCATGCAGTATTCAAAACAGAAATGCAGCATACCCTCCTTCATAAGTGCAATCTTCCTTTGGAGCAACGCAGTGTGTTTTGCAGAACAATATCCCTATGAAATATCAAATTTTCCTATAAAAAATACACCATGCCCTTTGGAGGAGTACAGTGTGCATTTAACAAAATTTCCTTTGAAAGGGGTCCTCAAGGTGAAAGGGTTCCTGGCCTAGAAGCCTCCAAGATTAATTTCGACCGAGTTTTTGCCTTTGTATGAAAAACTCGGTCGAAATTAATCTTGGGGGCTTCGCGCGCATAAGGAACATTCTTGGCCAGGACCTCTTTCACCTTGGGGGCCCGTTTCAAAGGAAATCTTGTTATTTCCACATGTCTAACCTTCCTTTCAAAGGAGCAGTATCCCTTTTAGAAAAGCCAATATTGCTGCACAATATGCTGTATTTTTGACATAGAGCATCCCTTTCAAAAGTGCAATATGTTTTGACATGTGAGATTCTTTCAGAATGTTTTTTCGCTCCTTACAACAGAGCATTGTCCTTTATGGCAACACAATCTTCCTTTGAAAAAGCAGCATTCGTGGAAACCTGGATTACTGTTCATTGATATATGTATCTAATCTACTCTAATCTAATCCAATTCAATCCAATCCAATCCAATCCAGATATATCTCATCTATATAATCCAATCCAATCCAATCAAACCCAAACAAATCCAATCCAGTCCAATCCAATCCAATCATATCCAATCCAATCCAATCTATCTAATCTAGCCAAATCAAATCTAATCCAATCCAATCCTATCCAATTCAATCCAATCCAATCCAGTCAAATCCAATCTATCTAATCTAATCCAATCTAATCTAATCCAATCCAAGCCAATCCAATCCAATCTAATGTAATCTAATCTAATTCCAATCCAACCCAATCCAATCCAATCTAACCTACTCTAATCTAAACTTATCTAATGTAATTTCAATCCAATCCAATCCAACCCAATCTAATCTAATCTAATCTAATTCCAATCCAATCCAATCTTTTTGAAGTGCTGTAAAGGCCTCTGTGGTATATGGGTGGGATATATTGAGATATACTAGGGGAAACTGGGGTTTACTTGGGGATACTACGGTATACCACCAGTATACCACCAGTATACCACCAGTATACCACCAGTATACCACCAGTATACCACCAGTATGCCACCAGTATACCATGGTATACGGCCATTATTTAATGGCCGTATACCATGGTATAATGGCCATTATACCATGGTATAATGGCCGTATACCATGGTATACTGGTGGTATACTGGTGGCATACTGGTGGTATACTGGTGGTATACTGGTGGTATACTGGTGGTATACTGGTGGCACACTGGTGGTATACTGGTACACTCCCTAATCCAATCTAATCTAATCTAATCTAATCTAATCTGGTCCAATCCAATCCAATCCAATCCAACCCAATCCAATCCAATCCAACAACCCCATCCAATCAAATCCAATCCAATCCAATCCAACCTAATCTAAACTAATCTAAGCTAATCTAATCCAATCTAATCTAATCTAATTCCAATCCAATCCAATCTAATCCAATCCAATCCAATCCAGTCTAATTCCAATCCAACAAAACCAAATCCAATCTAACCTAATCTAATCCAATCCAACCCAATCTAATCCAATCCGCTCAAATCCAATCTATCTAATCTAATCTAATCCAATCCAATCCAGTCAAGTCCAATCTATCTAATCTAATCTAATCCAATCCAATCCAGTCCAAACCAACCCAATCCAAGCCAAGCCAAGCCAAGCCAATCTATCTAATCTAATCCAACCCAATCCAATCCAATCCAAAGCAAGCCAAGCCAATCCAATCTATATAATCTAATCTAATCCAATCTAATCTAATTCAATCCCTCAGTCCCTCACCCAAGCCTGTAAAGACCTCTGTGGTATATGGAGACGTCTCAAAATGAGGCGCGCCCTTTTTGACACCCAAAACGCTACTTTTTTTAAAAAAATGGGCTCGCCTCATCTTGAGACATTCCCATACGGGTGGGATATATTGGGATGTACTAGGGGAAACTGGGGTTTATAGTCAGCAATGTCAATATCAAAAAACGTACTCATTGGCTGCCTTTGTTTTTCATAGTCTTCTGGCATGTTTTCAAAAATAAGTCAAAAACAAAATTGCTTAATCCATGCCCCAAGCCCCTAACCTTCCCCCAAGGATACCTGTTTTTCCTTGGTTTTTACATGGTTTCTAATGGAACCAGAGACCTAAAGCAAGCAGAAACAACCACAAACAAATTTGCAATGCCTAAGGGGGGAAAAGTGGCAAAGAGTTAGATCCTGCCACTTTTTTTTGCCAGTCCCTCAAAATAACAACGAACCAAGAAAGCAAAACACCAAGAAACCCCAAAAAAAACAAGATTGCACACCCCAAGGGGAGGGGGTCAGATGCAGTTTGTTGGGTGTGATTTTTGTTTCTTGTTTTTTTGTTTTTTGGTTTCTTTTTTTTGGTCTTTGTAAAAAGAAAAGAAACTGCAAAGGTGAGATTGCAAAGAGCAAACTAACCCATTGCAGGTGCATAAAGCACCTAAAAAGGCGCGCTCCCACAGTGGACTGTTCTGTTTAACCAGTTGCACATTCCCTCAGCCATGGAAGCGATGAAAAGCGCGAATTTTTCTAAAAAAAACTTCGAAGCGGCTCAACCGCTATAATTAGAAAATATTTTGTTTTCGATACACTAAAAACAAGTGTTTTTTCAATTTTTCTAAGTTATAAACATGTGTTAAAATAGTTGATATTTTCTTCACTTCATAACTTTTCATAACTTCTTGTATAACTATAGTTATAACCAGTTATAACATGTACTTGGCACCAAAGAACGAGCACCAGAGGGACCACAAGAAAAGCACAATTTGAGCACCAGATAGCACCAGCCGAGCACAATTTGAGCACCAGCCGAGCACAATTTGAGCACCAGCCGAGCACAATTTGAGCACCAGCCGAGCACAATTCGAGCACCAGCCGAGCACAATTTGAGCACCAGCCGAGCACAATTTGAGCACCAGCCGAGCACAATTTGAGCACCAGCGAGCACAATTTGAGCACCAGCCGAGCACAATTTGAGCACCAGCCGAGCACAATTTGAGCACCAGCCGAGCACAATTTGAGCACCAGCCGAGCACAATTTGAGCACCAGCGAAACACAACTTCAGCACCGGCACCAGCGCAAATTTGAAATTATGGAAAATGAATGCAGCACCAGAGGGACCACAAGAAAAGCACAATTTGAGCACCAGCCGAGCACAATTTGAGCACCAGCCGAGCACAATTTGAGCACCAGCCGAGCACAATTTGAGCACCAGCCGAGCACAATTTGAGCACCAGCCGAGCACAATTTGAGCACCAGCGGAGCACAATTTGAGCACCAGCGAGCACAATTTGAGCACCAGCGAGCACAATTTGAGCACCAGCCGAGCACAATTTGAGCACCAGCCGAGCACAATTTGAGCACCAGCCGAGCACAATTTGAGCACCAGCCGAGCACAATTTGAGCACCAGCACAATTTGAGCACCAGCCGAGCACAATTTGAGCACCAGCCGAGCACAATTTGAGCACCAGCCGAGCACAATTTGAGCACCAGCCGAGCACAATTTGAGCACCAGCCGAGCACAATTTGAGCACCAGCACAATTTGAGCACCAGCCGAGCACAATTTGAGCACCAGCCGAGCACAATTTGAGCCAGCCGAGCACAATTTGAGCACCAGCCGAGCACAATTTGAGTACCAGCTGAGCACAAAAATTGGAAAAAAGTAAAACCAAAAAAGTCAATTGGTTGCGCAGCCCCAGCCCTAGCGCCAAGCCCAGCCCCAGCCCCACCACCAGACCCCAGCACCCCAGCCAAGCCCAGCCCCAGCCCCAGCCCCAGCCCCAGCCACCCCCAATCCCCCAGCCCTGCGGGTTTGGTGGTGGTGGTTGTCGTGGTGGTAGTGGTGGTGGTGGTGCTGCTGCTGCCGCTGCTGATGGTGGTGGTGGTGGTCGTAGTGGTGCTGTCGCTGGTGGTGGGGTGGTTGTTTATATTGTTGCTAGTTGTCATTGCTAAGGTTGTCGTAGTGGCTAAGAATTGCCACGGTTTCCAACGGAATGTTGGTGATAAGTTGGCCAGTTCCTAGCAAATCTGTAGCAGCCAGAGCCGAGAAGAGAGAAACAGACACCTGTGCAGTTTGATTCCTTCCGATTCACATGAAACTTTTTTTTGCCATTTGATGATTTAAATATTAATGGTGTCTACCTGATCCGTTTTTTGATTTGGTATAGGAATTTATCCGTATCATATCACCAGATTAGACCCTTATTTTCTGCATTTGGCTGGTGCTCATTTTGTGCCCCTGGCTTGTGCTCACTGTTACTGCCCCGGGGGTAGATCAAAAGGATACTCTATAACTCGCACTTTTTTTTGCCCCCCCTCAACATTTTTTTGGTCAATCAACTTAAGAAAGGATTTCAATTTACTTTCAATTGATTTCAATTTACTTTCAATTGATTTCAATTTACTTTTAATTTACTTTCAATTGATTTCAATTTACTTTCAATTGATTTCAATTTACTTTTAATTTACTTTCAATTGATTTCAATTTACTTTCAATTTACTTTCAATTTACTTTCAATTTACTTTTAATTTACTTTCAATTGATTTCAATTTACTTTCAATTGATTTCAATTTACTTTTAATTACTTTCAATTGATTTCAATTTACTTTCAATTGATTTCAATTTACTTTTAATTTACTTTCAATTTACTTTCAATTTACTTTCAATTTACTTTTAATTTACTTTCAATTGATTTCAATTTACTTTCAATTGATTTACAATTTACTTTTAATTTACTTTCAATTTACTTTCAATTGATTTCAATTTACTTTTAATTTACTTTCAATTTACTTTCAATTGATTTCAATTTACTTTTAATTTACTTTCAATTGATTTCAATTTACTTTCAATTTATTTTCAATTTACTTTCAATTTGCTTTTAATTTACTTTCAATTGATTTCAATTTACTTTCAATTGATTTCAATTTACTTTTAATTTACTTTCAATTGATTTCAATTTACTTTCAATTTACTTTTATTTACTTTCAATCTACTTTCAATTTACTTTCAATTTACTTTCAATTTACTTTTAATTTACTTTCTTTCAATTTACTTTCAATTGACTTTCAATTTACTTTCAATTGATTTCAATTTACTTTTAATTTACTTTCAATTGATTTCAATTTACTTTCAATTGATTTCAATTTACTTTTAATTTACTTTCAATTTACTTTCAATTGATTTCAATTTACTTTTAATTTATTTTTATTTTTTTTTCACTCCCAAAAGTTGGTGCTCACAATAGAGTACCATCCAAACAATTATATTATTGAGTAACTGAGCCACTCATGAGGTACCCCCTTGAAAAATTGTCTGAGTGCTGTTTTGTAAAAAGGGTTCAATAAGGCATCTAATTATTTGGAAAACCTTGCATTTTAAAGCTTTAGCATAAATTAGTTTCTAAAGTAAAAGGACCAGCTTTACCCAAAGAAAGGTGGAAAAATGTTTTTTTTTCACTCCAAAAACTTGGTGCTCACAATAGAGTACCATCCAGACAATTATATTATTGAGTAACTGAACCACTCATGAGGTACCCCCTTGAAAAATTGTCTGAGTGCTGTTTCTTAATAAGGGTTTAATAAGGCATCTAATTATTTGGAAAACCTTGCATTTTAAAGCTTTAGCATAAATATGGATTTCTAAAGTAAAAGGACCAGCTTTACCCAAAGAAAGGTGGAGAAATGTGTTTTTTTTCACTCCCAAAAGTTGGTGCTCACAATAGAGTACCATCCAAACAATTATATTATTGAGTAACTGAGCCAATCATGAGGTATCCCCTTGAAAAATTGTCTGGGTGCTGTTTTTTAATAAGGGTTTAATAAGGCATCTAATTATTTGGAAAACCTTACATTTTAAAGCTTTAACACAAATATGGCTTTCTAAAGTAAAGGCACCAGATTTACCCAAAGAAAGGTGGAGAAAGGGTTTTGTTTTTTTTATCACTCCCAAAAGTTGGTGCTCACAATAGAGTACCATCCAAACAATTATATTATTGAGTAACTGAGCCAATCATGAGGTATCCCCTTGAAAAATTGTCTGTGTGCTGTTTTTTAATAAGGATTTAATAAGGCATCTAATTATTTGGAAAACCTTGCATTTTAGTTTTAACACAAATATGGCTTTCTAAAGTGAAAGGCATCAGCTTTACCCAAAGAAAGGTGGAGAAAGGTTTTTTTTTTCAATCCCAAAAGTTGGTGCTCACAATAGAGTACCATCCAAACAATTATATTATTGAGTAACTGAACCAACTATGGTTTTTTCAGGTATCTAATTATTTGGAAAACCTTGCATTTTAAAGTTTTACACAAATATGGTTTTCTAAAGTAAAGGCATCAGCTTTACCCAAAGAAAGGTGGAGAAAGGTTCTTTTTTTCACTCCCACAAGTTGGTGCTCACAATAGAGTACCATCCAAACAATTATATTATTGAGTAACTGAGCCAATCATGAGGTATCCCCTTGAAAAATTGTCTGGGTGCTGTTTTTTAATAAAGGTTTAATAAGGCATCTAATTATTTGGTAAACCTTGCGTTTTAAAGCGTTAACACAACTATGGCTTTCTAAAGTGAAAGGGCCAGCTTTACCCAAAGAAAGGTGGAGAAAGGGTTTTGTTTTTTTTTTCAATCCCAAAAGTTGGTGCTCACAATAGAGTACCATCCAAACAATTATATTATTGAGTAACTGAGCCACTCATGGGGTACCCCTTTGAAAAATTGTCTGGATGCTGTTTTTTAATAAGGGTTTAATAAGGCATCTAATTATTTGGAAAACCTTGCATTTGAAAGCTTTAAAACGAATATGGCTTTCTAAAGTGAAAGGGCCAGCTTTACCCAAAGAAAGGTGGAGAAAGGGTTTTGTTTTTTTTTTTCAATCCCAAAAGTTGGTGCTCACAATAGAGTACCATCCAAACAATTATATTATTGAGTAACTGAGCCACTCATGAGGTACCCCTTTGAAAAATTGTCTGGATGCTGTTTTTTTAATAAGGGTTTGATAAGGCATCTAAAATAAAATTAATTAAAAATAATCATAAATAGAAAAATAATTAAAAAGAAAAGTAAAGTTAATTAAAGCATTTGGAAAAAATATTTAAAAAAAAAACAAATCTGGAAAAAAAATCTCACAATAGAGGCCCCCCCCCAACAATTGGCATGTGACTGAATTAGGAGCAAGAAATTTCTCACAATAGGGTACCATCTCTTTAATCAGGTGCAAACATTATGGAAAATTGCCCAGTTGATTTACCCACAAAAAAAAATGAGATTTTCAACCGCCATGTTAAATCACCAGATGGTAATTGGATTTTTGCTCCACACCCATCTAAATACTGATGTGCCTTCTTTTTTCCATGGCACCATTGACAGGAATCACACGCTTCAGCCCCCAAAAACCTCCGTGAAGCAGAGATATTCGTGGGTTGTCGGGAGATTCCGAGTGCACCAGCTGAGCAACACTAATATTTTTGAGACTTGAGATTCTAAAATTCAGAAGCTTGGCCCCGGCATGGTCAAGCATTGCTGCATATGAACTACCCTCTGGTAATTTAACATAGCTATTGAAAATGGCCATTTATAGTGGATTTTCCCATTAAAAATGGTGATTTCCAATAGCTATGTTAGTTTACCAGAGGGTAGCATGTTTATCTTATATCGATCCTCCATGATCCCTCCAATTGATGAATTTTGCGGGTCCCTCCGCGAAGCCACTTCAGGTTTGGAGCATGCGCATCGAGCAGAGGAAAAACATGAGAAAGACAAAGAAAACTTTCCAGACTGCGAGTCATGTCTTTGCTCCTTGGCCATGTGGAGATACCGCTAGGGTCAGCGCCAACGTATAAGTGTTTTGTTGATGTAGGTCTGTCTTAACATTGGGGGATATTTCAACATGCAATTTTAATGGGGAATGTGATGAATCACATTGGATAACCATCATGTCTCTATTGGTGCCCCTAGCTTCAACAAAACTCATATTAGATCAGGTATTCCAACCGGAAACATCCCGTTTGTCCGAACTTTTGCCAATGAATAGCAGTGAAAGTGTCCACATCAAACATCGGCTGTCGCCCAATTGTTGTTCGTTGATGTCCGATCCTGGGATGGTGCCAAGGTGACATGACCACGGGAGCCAGTTTGACCAGCAAAGTTGCCAAAGAAGCAAAGGTGGTGACGACCGGTATCCGAGGCGAGATCGATGCGCGAACATCATTTGGATTACTGCAGTTGGTGGTTTCAAACATTGGTTTGTTGTATGGGGTTTCATGATGGTTAATGATGGTTAATCATGGTTAATAATATCTGGTTGGTGGTTTGGAACCATGGAATTTTATGACTTTCCATATATTGGGAATGTCATCATCCCAACTGACTTTCGCATATCTTTCAGAGTGGTAGGTATACCACCAACCAGTTATTTATTTTCCATGATAATTATATGGGATAATCCTTCCCATTGACGAACTCCATCATTTTTTCAAGGTGGTTATTGCACCACCAACCAGATGATGCTGTTGCAACCAAAATCGAAGGATGTTTCAGATTGGGGATATATATATAATATATATATATATATTGGGTCTGAAAACATCATTTTTTGTGACTCACTGAGGTGGCTGAATCATCATTTTTGCTGGTGTTTCGGATGAAGCTAAGGGGCCAAAGCAGCCCCGCTTCTACGGGGGGATTTGGGCATATTTTGGCCATCGAACATCTCTTGCAAAAAAGATTCCAATACCGCAACACACATAGAATTGGGCCCTTAAAGCTTAGCAGCTGGCTTCATATGTTTGCCAAAGTGTGGTTGATACGGCCATGTTTCGATATGTAAATCGCCATGGTAAAAAGCCCTGAAAGGCCGAGCCTGTTTAAAACGATACATTCTCCAACCAATGTTTCCACAATGTGGATCAATGTGGGGCCCGGCCCCATTTGTGGGTTATCTGTGGCTCTGGTTGACTCCTTTATGTTTTTTCATGGGTCCCCATACCCATAGGATCCATGTATAGTATATATGCTAACATTTGGGGTATATTGATGGTAAATGTTAGCATATATACCATACATGGATCCTATGGGATACATTTGATGCTTGATCATTAGTTTCCCTCTGAAATAGACCACCATGATTTCTGCCCAAAGTTACCCGTTTTTGTTCTCCCCTATAATACGCTGAAAAATATCCTAAACATTAGCTGATCATTCAAACCACTTGAGTTGCTGACTTACATCCCATTCAAATCCCATGGGATATTCCATTTACCCTCTGGTTATGACTAACATAGCCATGGTTAAGCCATGGCCCATAGAAATAGATGGTTTACCTATTAAAAATGGTGAATCTTTCCATGGCGAACTGTTAAATAACCAGATGGAAACATCAGTATATCTCCCAGTGTATCCCACTAAAAGCCATATGTTTCCTGCATCGCAGGGGGAGCAGACAAGCGCGTGCTTCTGCCGGCGGTTTTAGAACTGCAGGGCGAGGTGGCAAGTTTTGGGGGTGTTGGGAATGGAATGGAACTAAGCTACTTCCCTACAGGATGGTGCCCCCGAGTTATGTTTGTTGGTTCAAAAAAAACATAAAAATACTATAGCTATATCACTATAAACCATATTTAAACCACAAAAAAAGGCAACTGAACGCTATCTTGGGGCCCCATCCTGCAACTAATATAGTATATAATATGATATGTGTAACATGATCAATACATATTTATATATATATATATCATTATCATCATTATCATCATCATCATCATCATCATCATCCATATGTTTGTAGGAGATTAATGGGATATGAATAAGACTTAACTGTCACTCATATGGGTTTTATTGGGTTTTATGGGCTTTACCAACTAATATCTACATATACATACAATGTGAGGCCCCCAAGATAGCTAAGTTGGTTTATAACTCCAATAACTATAGTTATAAATACCATAAACCATAGTTATTGGAGTTATAAACCAACTTAGCTATCGAACGGGGGCCTCACTAATTGTATGGTTGTCCAAACGTCCAGGGCCATTTTTGGGGATATTCACGAGGTTTTTCACATGACTCGACCCATGGGGATGCCCCGGTTTTCATCATCATGGATGGCCACCATGAACCAAATGACTGGTGAGTCGATTTTGAGTAATCTTCAATCAGGTGACTCAGGTGACTGGCTATTTCTGGGATCATTTCACAAAAATCCACAGTCGGATGAAACAAACCTAATAAAGATATATATATATATAAACATTGTTACCGCTTTGGATTACCAGAGGATGCCTCTTGGGTTTTTCAACGACCACTCGAAAAAGATAGAAACCATCCATGCTTTCTGGTTTTTGTGTGAGAAAGGCTTCTCTCGAAACGGCTGGGAATAGAGGGGTCAATGGGCTGCCAGCTTGTCACTCCAGGGCCCAAAATTACGGCTCCGTAAGGGTTTCATCGCCGGCAAAGTCCGCTGTGCCCGGGAGAAAAAAAAAACACATTACATGATGTCTACCGATGCCAGTGGCTACATGCCACGGAGCTGTTCCGAAGTAGGTCTGTGTATAGTATGCCTCAATGGTGAAACGTTTACCCTGAAGCTCAGCGCTTCCTCTTTGGGTCGGGAAGTATATGCGACGGTATCACAGCAACTTCCATTGAAGAAAGGTGGACAGTTTATTTTGCATCATCTTGATTCCCGGCTAATGTTGCACCAAACATTGCAAGAGCAAGGCATTGTGGGCAAATCTGCGACTCTCTCTTGCACGTTTGCTTCTGGCTTGTGCTTTCAATTCAGATTTTCATTATTTTCATCTCCACAAATTGAAGTTATGTCCCAATGACCACTATTTTTTTAGGGGTTGGCCAAAAAAACACTAGGTTCCGACAGATCTCTATGCTGCATGGTGTTCTATTCGAGGATTACCAGTTCAGGGACTGGCACTAGAAGGGCTGACGCGGATAGCAGGACTCAGCCGCAAGGAGCTCTTGGAGAAACTCCCCCAGAGCCTGGAAGACTTGACCTTCAGCGACAATTTCAACGAGAGCCTCGAAGGGACGATACTGGCCATGGGAAGCATGGGATCGGGAAGCAGACTTCAGAGCTTGACATTTGGGAAATATTTCAACCAAAGCCTGGACTCTGTGATGCTGCCAGGCAGTCTACAGAACTTGATATTTGGACATCGTTTCAACCAGAGCCTTGAAGGAGTGTCCCTGCCAAGCAATCTTCGCAGTTTGACACTTGGTGATCGTTTCAACCAAAGCTTGGAAGGAATGACCCTGCCAGGCAGTCTTGATACCTTGGCATTTGGCAATCGTTTTAACCAGAGCCTGCAAGGAGTGACACTGCCAAATAGCCTTCGAAGCTTGACATTTGGCCAATATTTCAATCAGAGCTTGCACAAAACAAGGCTTCCCAGCAGTCTTCAGAGCTTGACATTCGGCCGTAATTTTGACCAAAGCTTGGAGGGAGTTTGTTTGCCAAGCAGCCTTGAAAGTTTGACATTTGGCCTTGATTTCAATCAGACTCTACAAGGAGTGACACTGCCAAGCAATCTTCAGAAGTTGACATTTGGGCATCATTTTGACCAGAATCTGGAGGAAGTTTCTTTGCCAAACAGCCTTCGGAGCTTGAAAGGTGGTTCCCTAAAGTTACGAACACTCTCCCTGCCGAGTCTTCGCAGCTTGACATCTACTTTCAACCACACTTTGGACCTCAATCATCTGCCAAAGAGTCTTCAGAGATTAACATTTGGCGATACTTTCAACTGCAACCTTGAAGGAGTGACCTTGCCTAGCACTCTACAGGATTTGAGATTTGGCTACGCGTTTAACCGGAGTCTGGAAGAAGTGACTCTGCCAAGCGGTCTTCGCAGTTTGACACTGGGCCATCATTTTAACACAAGCTTGGAGCAAGTTGAACTGCCAATAGGTCTTCATAGTTTGACATTTGGGGAAAATTTTAATCAGAGCCTGGACGGAGTGAATCTGCCAAGCAGCCTGCGGAGCTTGACATTCGGCTGCAACTTTAATCAGAACTTGCAAAGAGCGATTCTGCCAAGCAGCCTTCAAAGCTTGACATTTGATCAACATTTTAATCAGAGCCTAGAAGGAGTCGCCATGCCAAGCAGTCTCGAGAGCTTAACATTTGGCTACGAATTTAACCAGAGCTTGCAAGGAGTGACCCTGCCAAGCAACCTTCAGAGCTTAACATTTGGTCATCATTTTAACCAGAGCCTCGAAGGAATCGCACTGCCAAATAGCCTTCAGAGCCTGACATTCGGGGATTTTTTCTACCAGAGCCTGGAAGGAGTGACCCTGCCAAGCGATTTGTGCAGCTTGGTATTTGGACGTCGTTTTGATGAATGCCTAGAGAAAGTGACCCTGCCCAGCACTCTTCTCACTTTTTCTTGTGGTTCCATCTTGGTGAGCAGTTTGTGATCGATGGGTCTTGCCAGTTGAAGAGACTGGACTCGCAACGAAGCTAGGCACTCGCTGGTGCAAAAAACTGGCTCAAACATTGTGAGTTTCCAAGGATGTCTTAGTGGTTCTCGAAACCACACACTTCTTTGTTCGTTGTTGGTATGAACCATCTGCTTTTGGAAGTCATTTGATCATGATCACTGGATATGAGTCTGTCATGGGTCTGTCATGGTCTGAACATAACCCAAATCCCTTTGGTGGATCATTAATTTCCCGATTACCCTCTGGTAAACGTTTACGTAACTATGGAAAGATCCACCAATTTTAATGGGTAAATCCACTATTTCAATGGCCATGTTCAATAGCTTTTTGTATGTTTAACAGGCCGGGTAGCAAAAATCAAACATGGCGTGCTGGAACCCCATTGATTCCTGTGATTTCCCATTTGAAGATCCAGCACGATGATGCACGAGCCATGGGATCTACCATGGACACAAACCACTTCTTTATATCTATAGTCTATGAGTCTCTATTATATAGTCTCTGTATATATTATAATATATATGTCGATCGTTTATATGTCATGTAGTCTTTTACATGCTGGTTTCAATGTTCAGAATAGACTATCTAATTCACAACTACTATCATGATTCCTGGCTGTTTGCTATTCAAATCCACCTTTTTTATGGTTCGTTGGTCCGTTGACGCCGCCAAAATCACGTCGTGTCCTGACGCGAGGTGCGGACCACGTTCCAATTCTTCATGAGTTTGGCATTTTTTCTGCTCTTCGGCTTGGGCTGTCAGATGTGCCTTGGTTAAAAGAATATTGCTGGGTATCGCTGGGTGAGGGAGAGGCCGAAACTACTTTGGGAAGCCCAAAATATCGAGCTTGTTCACATTCTTTTCACTGCTTGGAAAACTTGGTCCCAAAAAGTTCAGCTATGTTCAGCTCAATTTAGGTCAAGAACTTTCCAGGCACAACTCTCATCCGCCGCCAGATTTGCCATGTCTGAGGCATTACAGGACCTACGCCATCCACCTGCAGGAAAAGTGCCTCGAGCAGCAGGTGCTGTCGAGATCTGTCGAGCAGCTGTGCAGATGGGGGATGATCTCATAGGAAGAGCTGGTTATAATGGGGATGTACCCTCTGGTAAACGTGTATGTAACTATGCTTTACGGTACTTATAACTATAGTTGCTGGGGCTTATAAACCAACTTATACCTGGGGGGCCTCACATTGTAGTGGTTAGTCCAAGGACCACCAACTACCCTCTGGTAAACGTTTACATAACTATGGAAAGATCCACCAATTTTAATGGGTAAATCCACTATTTCAATGGCCATGGCTTCAATAGCTATTGATGTCAGGGGGATATATTTGGATATTCAATGACCATGATCAATATGATCTCATTGGCCCACGTCACCGGGTTTATGATGGGAAAACATGGGGAAGAAGATATTATTAATATGACAATTATCATGGTGTGGATGATCATGATGATCATGGAAAATGGCTTTGAAAGACCATTTTTTTAAGATTTCTTTGAGTGATTGAACTCAGTCCTATGAGTTCCAAATCCACAAATCCACAAGCCAAATACAGTCCACATTGGCAACCAGATTTCACCAGCCGGAAGATGGGGAGCACATGAGAAAAAAAGGTGGGTTGAAGATGGTCGAACTAGTTGAAGCAACAACGTCAGGATATTATAGTAAATAATCCATATCATGATTATCAATAATGATCCATTGAATATGATTATTGAATATACTACTATTGAATATACGTAAAATTAAAAATGAATATAATTATTGAATATAAAATTATATATTATTATAATACAATATAGTCCATATATTAGTAATGTTATATTCAGTTTCTGTCATTACGTAAAAATATGTCGTCTGACTGTCAGAAAGGAAATTCGCGAAAATTTCATCCGGTTCCCGTGGACTTGATCACAACGTTGGCGAGTGTTACTTAAATGTAGCATTCCTTTAGGGCCACGGGGCAAATGTTTGTAAAATGTTTGTAAATATCCAATTTGCCAGATTTTGGATATTTTGCGGGGAGGTCAAACTTGCTATTTTAGGTGGCTGGTTTCAGTGTCATTGGCTTGTTCTATTTTTAGACGGTATCTAAAAACCAATGTTTCTCCGTTTCGTGAATCACAGTCCATGTGTCAGTTGGTTACAACAACCCATGTTCATCAATGTTGTGCCTGAAAAATGTTTAACGCCTGTTCATCCCGACTGATAAAGTGATATATCTGGTTGGTGGCATGAATTTTATTGTTCCATATATTAACCATCATTAATCATTAACCATATATTAACCGGTGATAAAGTGATATATGATATTCTGGTGGTTTATAACCATATATTAACCATCATGAACAGTATAGTTAACCATCTACCATCTGGTTATTTAACATAGCCATGGAAAATCACCATTTTTAATAGGTAAACCCAGGTAAACCATCTATAAATGGGCAATTTTCCATGGCTATGTTAAATAACCAGAGGGTATATACACCATCCGCTCCGTGACTTTTTTTTGTTCAGTTCAGCAGCGCCGCCGCCGCTTGTTTGAGGAACCTGCGGCTGCAGCTGACGGATTCGGCGACGGAGGTGAATGAGATCCCACAGATGTTCGAGTGGATGGAACAGACGTGGTTGCTGGGTTTGGATCATCCACCAATGATGGTGGATCCATAGATTTTATGGTGATTTTATGGTGGTTGTATGATGATTTTATGGTGATTTTATGCCGTCCCAAGTGATTCAATGGTGATTTTATGGTGGTTTGATGGAAATTTCAATGGAAAATCCATAGATGATCTGGTTTTGTGTCATGGCAGTCATGGGGGTAACCCCCAGTCATCATCGAGTCGTCGATGACCTTTTTAGCATTGAAACAACCATGGTGGTTTGGGGATGCCCCATGACTTACCATCTGGTTATTTAACAGTTCGCCATGGAAAGATCCACCATGCTTTTAAGAACGGTAAACCATCTATTTCGATTAGGGCCATCTATACCATGGCTATGTTAGTCATAACCAGAGGGTAAGAAAAAAAACAATCTGAGATCTGCGGATGACTTTGGAGGTTTACCCGGAGGGCTGTCATCATTGCCATGGCGGACAGCGCTTCGAAATTTGCGAAGTAAATGGAGGTCTTCAACAGGAGAAGCATCAATAAATTCAATAAATGGTGATTTGGAAACCAAATTTCACCAATGTAGGAATTGAACCTAACAACAATGTGACTCAATGGCCGAGTTCAAAAATTGTTTTGGGTATGGATCAAACATTGGGTACCCCGTTATTTTTTGAGTTCCGGCACTTTGTTTATCATCATTTCCATGTTCCAGCCTTAGTAAAATTTCCATGTTGTGAGTAGACCCTATTCTTGGACCAACCCACTAGGTCGTTTTCGAGTGATTTTGGGATGCCTGATTTTCGTTGGGAATTCTTTTTGTAGGTGGATTCTTGTCGGTGTATTTTGCTTAATCTACGTGTTATTTTTTTGCTTTAAATCTTTAATGCGTATAAGTTATATGGTGATTACCCTCTGGTAATTTAACATAGCTATTGAAAATGGCCCGTTTATAGTGGATTTTCCCATGAAAAATGGTGATTTTCCATAGTTATGTTAGTTTACCAGAGGGTACCATTCCTTTACCATTGCCAAGCCATCAGAGATTGTTTTGGGATGATTTTCATGAAGATCTCTAATGACTCTGATGTCAGCCCCGGCCTGGCCGTTCTGAGGTTCCCCTTCCTCTGGAATTCGCCCAATGCAGCAGGCACCACAGGGAGCTTGTTACCCTCGCGACAGCTCACGCTCCTGGGAGGATCGTTGCAACTTGGCAGCTTTTTTGGGGGAAGGGTGGAGGGGATGGTGGGTAGAAGACCATAGCTAATTGATCTTCCGGGAATTATTAGTGGAGGCTAGAAGACCATAACATTATATATATATACATATACATATATATACGCCTATTTTTTGATGGGAATTGTTGGGCGTATAGCTGAATGCGACAGTTACCAAATTACACAGATTTATTGGGAGAATTACCCTCTGGTTATTTAACACAGCCATGGTATAGATGGCCCATAGAAATAGATGGTTTACCGTTCTTAAAAGCATGGTGGATCTTTCCATGGCAATTAGTTTTTGTCATAACCAGATGCTAGTTTTAGACAATCATCTACCAGCATTTCATACATTTTCATACATCTACCATATCAGCAGGATACAATCATGTTCAAGGGGAAATCCCGATTGTTAATGTAGATTATACCCTCATTTACCCATGTTTGGTTGCTGAAATCCATGGATAATTATTGAACTCCCACTTGGCTAGGTTGGATCACCATAAATCACCCATGTTTTACTTCATAAAACATACAAAAGTCATAAAAAGTCATCAGAAATCACCATGTTTTACCACCATCCCACAATGTGGGCCCCCCCAGTGATGTTAGTTGGTTTATAAACCCCATGAACTATAGTTATTTGCGTACCATAAACCATAGTGAAATTGCAGTTATTGGCACCAACTTAGGTTTGCCGGTTAGGATCCCTTCACCGGATCCGTGGTAGTGCAGGCTGAAAGTGATCAGCAGCCCGGAGGAGGAGTGCGTCTACGTCACGGGCGCCACCTGCTATGACCAAGGCCGCCGAAGTTGAGCCAGAATTTTCTGCTGGGAATTCCAGAGGTTTCCAAAGTCATGGGGGAAAATTCGAGTTATCATATGTTCATCATCCATGAAATCCACATGTTAATCCACATTAATCCACTTATTCATCCACTTATTCATCCATTAATCCACTTATTAATCCATATGGCAGTGTGTCAAAACCTGAAAAAACCCTGGTGAACCCCTAAAAATAGCTGGGATTTATGGATGTTCCCCCTAAAAATGCTATTAATAGGTATTGATCCATACCCATATGTTCATCATCCATGAAATAGATGGATTTTCCATGAAAACCATCCGGCTGGGGTAGCTCCATAGGAGATAGAAAAGGAAGAACCAGCTGGGGAAAACATGGACTTCCGCCGGACCGCAGTGATGCCATGAATTTCCGAACGACGGGAAACCAGTTGAGCCCGCCCCAAAATGCCAACGAGTTATTGCCGTTATTATAGGATCCATGGTGCTGGTATATATGCTAACATGGATCTCATCAATATACCCCATTTTTGTTAGCATATTTCTCCCAGCACCATGGATCCGTCATGGGATATAAGCCATATTAGGGAAACCTATCGTTGGCAACTAGTAATGTTGGATGGACAATAGTAAAGCGCGTGCAATAGCTACAAATAATTTTCAGAATCTGATTTTTCAGCCCCTATTGATTTTAAATTAGGCCTTATTGATTTTAAATTACAAACATCAACCTTGGGCCAGAGCATCTGCAATAAATGTGGTTCATTCGCAATAGCTACAAATAATTTTCAGAAAATTCCCAAATTATCAGACTTTACAATACTAAATTGCAAAGGAGCTAATTGAGATTTAGTATGGATGCAGGAAAAAAATCAGAACCAATTACAGTTCAGCTGTATTTTTTCCCTTCTTCCTTAGTGTTTTTAATTGTGGTTGAATGGTTTTAAATTGTGATTGCATGCTTTTCAAAAGCAAAAAAACAAAGCAAACCTTTACCAAATCAAAAACTTTACCTTGTTCAAAAAAGCTGTTTTCTTTATTAAAATCCTTTTAAAAAATTGCAAAAAACAGGTCCACAAAGGGTACCCCCTTGCAGGCCCTTGCATTTGCAATTAAAAACTGGAATTAGCACTTGCAATAAGAAACAATCTTCCTGGCTCTAGCAGGCATTTTTTCCCTTCTTCCTTAGTGTTTTTAATTGTGCTTGAATGGTTTTAAATTGTGATTGCATGCTTTTCAAAAGCAAAAAACAAAGCAATCCTTTACCAAATCAAAAACTTTACCTTGTTCAATAAAACTGTTTTCTTTATTAAAATCCTTTTAAAAAATTGCCAAAAACAGGTCCACAAAGGGTACCCCCTTGCAGGTCCTTGCATTTGCAATTAAAAACTAGAGTTAGCACTTACAATAAGAAACAACCTTCCTGGCTCTAGCAGGCATTTTTTTCCCTTCTTCCTTGGTGTTTTTAATTGTGGTTGAATGGTTTTAAATTGTGATTGCATGCTTTTCAAAAGCAAAAAACAAAGCAAACCTTTACCAAATCAAAAACTTTACCTTGTTCAAAAAAGCTGTTTTCTTTATTAAAATCCTTTTAACAAATTGCCAAAAACAGGTCCACAAAGGGTACCCCCTTGCAGGTCCTTGCATTTGCAATTAAAAACTGGAATTAGCACTTGCAATAAGAAACAACCTTCCTGGCTCTAGCAGGCATTGTTTTCCCTTCTTCCTATCAGAATCCAATGAAGATCCCATCAGAGCCCATCAGAAAAGAGAGGATTTGTCAAAACCTTACAGAAGCCTTTGGGGAAGAGTTGGGATTTTCGATTTACTATTGCAAAGCAGACCCCCCCCCTAAAAAAAAAATAGGGGGGGATCCCCCTTTACTATTGTCGATGTAACATTACAATGAGAAGGGATGGGCTAAAATGTTCAACGGCTCAGTTGGTTTGAGAATCACAACGGTGATCATTGGTGATCTATCCCATAACACATGAGCTAACACCTTATGATATCCAAAGGCCAAATGATGATCCTATCAGTTGGCGTTTTGAACCCAGTTGGTTTGATGATGCCTTTGATGTAACTACTTGGTTCCTACATATACAGTCTATACAGTAGCATCTAATCGCTTGGCTATGACATGGTACCATGGATTTTGTCAACTGTGCACTTTTTTTGCGGAGTGACATCCCTGTCTTGCTTGATGATACCTTCATTTTTCCTGGTCAATTGTTTGTTCCTCAAAATCTCATTGCCAATCATTGCCGTCCCTTCAGGCAGGGATTCTGACAGAAATTCAATATAGATACTCCCCAGTTTCCCATTTCTGATGGTTTTGGTGGGTTTTGCCATGTCCACAGAAAAAATCCCCAAATATGTGATGATGCTAAATCACCATGCTTGATGATGAAATCCACATGTGCTCATGCTGAAATACCAGCCCCTTTTTAAGAAACACCATCTGTTCCATCTCATTTGTTGAGCTCAAATCAGCAATCTTCAATTCAACGACTAACAATCCACATCACTAACCATCACTAACCATCACTAACCAACACTAACCATCCAGGGTGAGACTTTTTGGTCGTCTCCAGGCGAGCGCGCCTATAACTACGACCCCGTGCTGAACGGCTGGGACGTCCACCGGCGTCTGGCCACAGCCTCGGATGCGGAGGCGACCCCAGGCGCGGCGCCAGAGAGGGATGGGATGGTGGAGATGAATCATAGGGTTTCATAGGGATTCATATGGGTTTGATATGTGGATTAAGTGGGTTAATAAGTGGATTAATGGATTTATATATGGATTAATAAGTGGATTAATGGATTTATATATGGATTAATAAGTGGATTAATGGATTTATATATGGATTAATAAATGGATTAGTGGATGAATAAGTGGATTAAGTGGGTTAATAAGTGGATTAATGGATTTATATACGGATTAATAAGTGGATTAATGGATTTATATATGGATTAATAAGTGGATTAGTGGATGAATAAGTGGATTAAGTGGGTTAATAAGTGGATTAATGGATTTATATGTAAATTAATATGTGGATTAATGGATGAATAAGTGGATTAATGGATTAATGGATGAATAAGTGGATCAACATGTGGATTAATATATGGATCAATGGGATGTGATTGATCGTCAATCTTTGAACGATTTTTTAATGGGATCTAGCCGCGAAAGAGTCATGGAATGCTGAACATTGATGGTGTAAACTTGATTCAACAAATTGTAGTTGAGTGGGTTATGCTAAAGTTGTTGCATCTCCACATATCTAATTCATTTGTTTCCTTGGTGACTTTCCAGTTGTGATTGTTTAAGATCCAAGTTGTTTCTAATTGGGCTCTAGAGCCCAATTAGTTTGCCTGCTTACATCTGGGGCTGTCTCAAAATTGGAAGTCCATCATTCATGTCGTCCATCCCAAAAGCCATCCCTCGTGGATCGCCGTGTCAAGGTTGGACGGGGCCAAGTAGACTCATGGCTTTCTACCAGTGGTTGCGCCCCATGCTGCCGTTTTCTAGCGAGGGATGGTACGAGGCCGAGGCCGACGTGACTGTGCCGTGGCAATGGGTCTGAAGATGAGACTTCAGCCCTCCCCCCAAAAAAAAAACTACCCTCTGGTAGACTAACAGAATGAACTGGAAAGATCCACCATGTTTCATGAGAAAATCAACTATTTCGACTGGGCCATTTTCAATAGCTTTTTGTATGTTTACCGGAGGGTAGCTAAAGGACTAAGGGGATTCCGTTTCAGTGTCGAAATCGCTTGGTGTTTTTGAGCCAAAACCAGCCAAAAGCGGCTTACTGGTGAGATCCGAAAAATGAAGTGGCAAAATGCCTATTGTGGCTGACTAAATCTGGTAATTTCATGACTCTCATCTTTTGCTAAATCTGAGATCCTGATTTTTAGGTTAAAACTCCTCTTTTCCAGCAGAAATCCAGCCATTTTCGCTGCTCAAATCCAGCCCTTTCTGCCCTTTGCCTTTCCCCACAGGCGCCGGACGCCACAGCCGCCACGGCCGCCGCGCCGGACGCCGAGACGCCGCGGACGCCGCGGACGCGGCGGCCAGTGGGGAATCTGCCGCCCAAGGCAGGGATCACCAGGGATTTGAAAGTCATTTTTGGGACATCCCTGGAGGTACCCTCTGGTGAACTAACATTTTTCTATGGAAAATCACCATTTTTCATGGGAAAATCCACTATAAATGGTGATTTTCCATTGCTATGTTAGTTCACCAGAGGGTATACCATGGTAATGTCAACCCCCGGATTTGGCAAAAAACCATGGTTTATGACAATTAGGGGGTATTCCCCCAATAGTCATGATTTGGTACCTAAATGGTACCTTCCCAATTAAATGGCCGTTTGGGGTTTATGAATCCGGGGTTGACATTATACCCAATAGTTTCTGACCAAAACTGACCATGAATGGATGGTATAAACATGTATAAACCATCAAAATATACAGTAGGTGGTTCATTATTACTAACATTATTGGTTGGTGGTGACTGGAACCATGGAATTTTATGACTTTCTATATACTGGGAATTTCATCATCCCAACTGACGAACTCATATTTTTCAGAGGGGTAGGTATATCACCAACCAGAATAGTGTCTTGATGTGTATAATATATATACATATATATTATACATATTGATTTTAGTATCTATGAAGTAAAGATGATGTACATAGTTTCTTCTAGGTGTAGAATGTATTCAAATGTGGATTGTTTGAAGTAGAAACGATGAATTGGCCTCTAATTTGGAAGCAAGATTGTGCGGCTTTTTCTGAAGGGAGGTGGGAAACGTGGTGTACATCTTGAATTTTGCAATGCCATGAGCAGGAAACTGTCGTCAAATGCTGGATTGATATTCATGGATTTTCTATTGTCAGCTTTGTATACCCTCTGGTAAACTAACATAACTATGGAAAATCACAATTTTTCATGGGAAAATCCACTATAAATGGTGATTTTCCATAGTTATGTTAGTTTACCAGAGGGTATCCATACTGTTTGACCGGCTTTGTAGCCAACCAACATGGTGAATTTGTTACGTAGCAAATTACCACTGAATATAGGTGAACCTACCAGGCCAAATGCGGTCCGGTCAGCACAAGATCTGCGCAGTTAGGATAGCCACTGCTTAGCTTGTGGGAAATGACAGTTGATCAAGTGGGGATGGGTCAAAACCCTGGTACCCCAAAAGTGAACCCCTGAAAATAGCTGGGATTTATGGATGTTCATCCCCCTAAAAATGGTATTAATAGGTGTTGATCCATAGCCAAGTGTTTTTTTGTTTTTTTCCCACCCCAAAAGCGTTGTGCCCTTCCACCCCTTGGCTCCATTTGGCCCCCGCGTCGAGGCCAAGAGGTTGTTGCAGGGCGGCCTGGAAGGCTTACCTTCCAAGAAGACCAAGAGAAGTAGATCCCTGGCCTGGAGCCGGGCGAATTCAGCAAAATGGACTCGAGATGAAGAATCTACAACGAGTTACTGTTTGAGTATTCTATGTATTTAATAGGTATTATTAGGGATTTATAGGGCATATTGGGATATACTGGGAACACACATATATATATATATATATATATGGCCATGGATCAATACCTATGAAAATACCATGTTTAGGGGGTTATTCACATCCATAAATCCCAGCTATTTTGATGTGAACTGCAGGGGTACTATTGGTTTTGACACACTGCCATATATGGATTTATAGGGATTTATAGGGAATATTGGGATATATTGGGAACACACATATATATATATATATAAATGTATATATATATATACATATATAAACGCGATATATAGGGAAACTCCAAGAGGATCAGGAAGGTCAGTGGATCGGCCACCAAGTTCATGTGGAAGTGGTAGTTATGGAGAGATCAGCTGCCGTCACCAAAGCCTTAAGGGCAATGAATTCAGGCAGGAATTTTGTTGATTCAAATGAGTTGATGGGCCTTTCAGCCAACCAAGGAATTATGTTGATTTAAAATGATTCAAATGATTTGATTTCATTGATTTGATGGGCCTTTCAGCAACCAAATTCATGATATTCATGGCGATACAGCTGACATCCAATTGAATTATGGATGTGAGAGATTGTTCTATAGTGGATCTTGACCATGCGAATTGATGTTGTTTCAGAAAATAACTAACAGCATTTTTCATAACTCATTGATAAACTACAGTTATTACCCCAGTTGTAGCTCGAAAATCCAGCCATGTTTGGCTTAAAATATCTGCCGTGGTCATCACAGCAGCAAAAAAAAGGCCAAGGACATGGATGGATGCGTGCCTTCTTCGAAAAATCCGAGCCTTCTTCGAAGCCCAGGTGGGGATGATGGCAATGTTTGGCGCCATCACTATGTGGTTTTTTTTGGGCAAACACAGAAAAAAGGGGGGTAATCCCATGGAATCCCATAAAAAACCCATCAAAACCATAGGTTTCCCATACTAAAACAGATTAAAAAACTGTCTACTGTTGGATGATAAAAAAGGGGTACCCCCATTTGGGAAAGCCATGAATTGGTGTTGCGGTGTTCATAAAGCCATGACTGGTGCAAAGCCATAACGCAGGCGAGTGGTAGTGGAGTCCCATTGCTGGCACCAGGGACCCTGTAAAGAAACATGGGTGTGTCTGAAAATAGTGTACCCCTAAACCCAATGGTTAATGATCATTATCCCTATTAAATGGCTATTTCATTGGGAATATACCCTATTTTCAGACAAAACCATATGTTGATTGGGTCCACATCGATACAGCATCCCAGATATGAACCAATCTTGAATCCTTATGACTCTGCTAGAACATGAGATCAATAAAATCAATTAAAATCATGCATCAATGCACACATCCTACCACGGGTTATCTCCATATCTCAATGAATTTCAAAGTTGAATCCGTACCATATGTTTCCAGTGAGGTCTTCATTTCTGCCCCCAAAAAGTTATATGCTGCATTATTATAGCCCCATGAACTACAGCTATAGCTTCCATAACTGCCACCAAACCATACCAATCCTATCTGGTTGGTGATTTGGAATATTTTACATTATTTTCCATAATATATGGGATAAGCCTTCCCATTGACTTTCATATTTTTCAAGATGGTTATTGCACCACCAACCAGCTATAGTTATTCGAGTTATAAACCACCAACTTCGCGGCCGAAAACGACCCAACCCCCCGCAGTGATTCGTGACTGGGGCACCACATCTGTGGCATCCAGGCGTCGCTTGGCGCCAACGTCTTCTGCACCTTGGCGCCAGCGAATAAGATCCACTCTGGATGAAGAGATGATCTACATATTTTTGGGAGATAGAAATCGTAAGGGTCTTTAGACTAAATAAATAGATAAATAGATAAATAGATATAGTAAAGTATAGTATATGACTGATTATAGATAAATAACTATTTATATATGTGTATAGTGTATACATATCATATGGAATATGAAACATGTTGGGTAGCACGGTGCGATAGACTTAGCATGTGGGATATGACTTGTAGGCATGGAATGAAATTGTCAATTGTTCATGAAATTTGGTTGACACTTGTTTATATTCTGTTTATATTTGTTCTTAGTCCCAAGATGATTCTTATCCATCATGTCACTCTTGCATATCTACATGATCTTATCGTGTCGTGCTGTATCTTTCAGCCTATCAATGCTCATGCGTGGGGCCCTTCAGAAGCGGCTTCACAATTGATATGTTCAGCTCGCATGGGGTCCACCGGTCCACCTTCCTACTTTGCGGTTTTGCGTGTATGGGTCGTTATGGTCATTATCTGTCGGACAAACTCAACCGATAGAGCACTATTTAGCCATGCACTTAATCACTTGATCGGCGTTTCCAACCATTTGGTATGAAATGCACTTGACTTTCATATGTTTCTTGGGATGGCTTGAGCATCAACTAATCAACTGGGGATGAAAGTGCTCAAGCCATCCCAAGATAAAGCCATCAACTGATCTTGATGGGTTTTTCATGTGTTTTTTGAACCCCATTAGGATCAGCAACTGGGGATGGAATTGATTTTTTCTCCTGAGTGAATCTTCAGGTGATTATGGATGGATTGCCAGAACCTGTTGGAAATGAAAAGGCGGGCGATGGGGCTTGGCTGGGCCTCAACAAAATTCACTGATAATTCAACGAACATTTCAGATAAGACTTGGACTTTTTCTAAGGTTGGGTAGCTCCAATTTCGGATTTGTTGTCATTGAATTCCACTTCGATAAGAATATGGAATTGACAAAAAAGTTGCACTTTCAGATTTCGGATTTCGATATCTTTTGGGGTCTCTTTTTTAAAAGCGGCTCCACTTTCCCGTCCACGAGCGCGTTACCGCAGGCGGCCATCACGGTGATTCCTATGAGTCGCTCCTTGGCCAACGTCTCCAAGCAGCTACAGACCTGGCAGATGCTCGGCGCGCTGAGCAACTGGGAAGAACTGGGAATCATCGCCTGAAAAATGGCCGCTTAATGGCGGCCGCTACTGATTCAGGTCAGTGAAATAATTTAATATTGCAATTTAGTACAAATTACCCAGATTGATATCATAGAAATCCATAGTGATCCAGTGGGAATATGCATTGTATAGTGATATATAATGGATATAATGATGTATATATTATCCATGATTATGGATGTATGATCCATGATTATGGATATGTATATGGATATTGTAGATATGACTTTAATGGATATTGATAATGGATATCTATTATTGTGGATGTTGTAGATAGATTATCCAGTGATATCATTGATCCACATGGGAATCTGTGGTTGAATCATGAATCTAACATTATCTGACTTCATTGAAGAATCACATATCGATTCTGGGGAGAATCAAGTATACAATGAACTTAGCTGAGAAAGAATATGTGATCATTTGTGATAGGTGAGAATATATGTACTGTATGTGGTTGAATTGTTTTGAGTCATTGCTTCAAGATATATTTGAGCAACGGACTCGGCCGCAATCGGCTATCCATATGGAAGCAGCGGATGGATGCCAATAATGTATAATTAAAGGTACCAATGATCTCCGAAAAAAAGAATGGCAAATGTGGTTGATTTCCGGTGAGCAATTTTGAGCCGCTCAAACCTTGGAAAAGTGTTTAGATGTCAAGAAGCCTGCAGTTCACACCACAGTCTTTACCCTTGGTCTATCTAGGGGAAGCCATATGTTGTTGTTTGATGTTCTAGTCCAAAAGAAAGCACAACGGAAGAAAACATGCTGCTTAAACGATTAGCTATAGACCCCAATCCGTGAGATGATTTGGCTATAAGTATAACCAACAAGTTGTTTAGTGTTTGAGTAGTTCGTGGGTACAGAATCTGGGTCCGCTGAGATTCCTGTCGTTGTGCTGTATCCAAGAAGACAGGGTGCATCAAGTTTAAACCACAGCAAACCATCATAGTTTATACGCAGCAACAGCTGCCTGAGCAGACCATTGGTTTCACAAATTTGTGTCTACCCTCTGGTAATTTAACATAGCTATTGAAAATCACCATTTTTAATGGGAAAATCCACTATAAATGGCCATTTTCAATAGCTATTTTGACATAACCAGAGGGTATCTATGACTGGAATTGAGTTGTCGAATTGTGGCCGACCTCGCCATATATTGAGCTTTGATATACATGATTTTGCTTGCCCAAATGAGTATGCAGCATGTTCCCAAGGACAGACTGTATTAAATACATTTAGACAGACATCATCCGATTTCCACTTATCCATTTGGAAGATCATTATCATCAGTGGTTAGCTATAAGAATATAGCTATCCTTGGGTCCCAGAACTTGGTGGCTGAGGACCGATATGAATCGCTTGGTAAGCCAGCGGACCTTGGCTCCTTGTCATTTGGAAGGCATGGCATGGCATGGCCCCAGGTGAAAAAAAGGGTCTACTTTTCTCCTCAACTCGTGGCCCTTCAAAGGGGGAACAAGATGGGAACATGATGATCAGTTCGATGGCCATTCCAGGAACCTAAATTGGATGTACCTACCATGGACCATATATAAGGCCTATTTTTCAGGCCTAAATTTCAGGGAATATCCCCCCAAAATATGGCCAAAAATATGGTACTAACGTATCTCCATAAATTGGGTCCTGAAGATCTCCCATTGATCAGTGCCTGGTAGATGTCATGTGACTTATATAAAATCTCATGACCACATGGCAATTCTCTTCAAAACCATTCATGTGTCAAAAAAATGGGCCATGTGTTTCACGGTTGATTCAACACGGTTTAAACATGTTTAAACCTTCAAAATGCTGCCCCTTGATATTCTTCTGCCAAGGGTTGACCCTGTGAAAAACGCCCGCCTGCTGTCGCACCAAGATCGTTGGCCTTGAGACGATGGTACGAAATGAGCAGACGCAGCTGTTGACGCATGTCTTTGTGAACTTCCTCTTGAGTCGATCAGGCGGGATATCTCGGGATGGCGCAAGCCCGGTATATAGCTGGTTGGTGGTTTCTGAATGGATTATGGTCCATTTCATATATGGGATGTCATCCTTCCCATTGACGAACTCCATCATTTTTCAAGATTGTTAAAACCACCCACCAGATACGGTTGCGCATGAGACTCAAGTTTCCCTGATAGTGAAGAGTAAGAAAAGCAAGAATGTGAGGGGTCCAGGGCCCAGGGTCTTAGATTTTGAAGAGCCATCCAACGGTCTGCAAAATCCACAATTCATAGATGGCAATGCAACATTCCAGCAAATGTGTCATTACATTCCATTTGAGCAGATGCTTTGAGATGTACAGCACTCAAGGGTAATCTATGGTAATCTAGCCTGAAAATCTTTCACAATACTATCCACCTATGACTGGCCGGGTGATGATAAAAAATGAGGAGCGATCTTCGTCCAAGTGCGCCTCCTTTCGTTGCACACGGTGAACGACCCCTGGGTGTCTTGGCATTTTTTCCAGCCATTTTAGACATGGTGCTGATGTGGGATGTTGAATATTGATATGTTGCCCTCTGGTAAATTAACATAGACCCTGAAAATCACCAATTTTTAGAGGAAACTAATCTTCCAACCCCTATCTACCAGGTTAATTTACTGGAGGGTATAGAGATATATATATATACACACACAAAATATTGGTTGAATAAAAACCTACGTCAAAGTTTGGAAAGGTGCATGAAACCAGCAAATGGCGAATTCTGATGTGGTTTGTGGTGGTTTATGGCGAAGGACCAAAATATGGAGCACCTGGGTTGCAATGCCATGTTGAAAAGATTAGCACTTGGCCGCAAGCATGATGTCCAAATCAAAAGGATAATATAACATATACCCTCTGGTAAATTAACATAGACCCTGAAAATAGCTTAGTTTTAATGGAAACTAATCTTCCAACCCCTATCTGCCAGGGTCTATGTTAATTTACCAGAGGGTATCCTATATAACAAAATTTTGAAAACATGCTGGAACTCGTGGTTGTGAATCGATCCTCAGGTCCGTTCATCCTCACAATGTTTAACCCCGGATGCATACATTTGATCAATGAAATTCAATGAACTCAGAATGTGATCAGTTGCTACTGATCAGTTGCTACTTCAATGACCAATGAAACCAGAGGGTTATTGATGGGTTGAGAGTGCACGCAAATGATCCACGGTCTCGTGCTTTGTCCATATCAATGGTAAATTGTGCACCGCTGCTTTGTTGTTCGGACATCTCCCAACATCGTCTCTGGTTTTACGGTTTTTCTCCCGAAGAAAATGGGTCCCAAAAATGGTTGAACTCACGGTTGAACACGTCATTTCCGTCGAAATTGCCATCTTCAAGGGGTACACCATCTCTTTTAAGACACTTCCAAATATCAACTAATTATTTAGTTGGAGAGTTGACTCATTGTATCCCAATTTTGTCTGATATCCTGATTATATCCCTTTTGATGTATTGTTTTATCATATTTCATCTCTGATGGTCAAACCCCCATAGCAGCAAACTTCGTTGGATCATTCGTTGAAGCTCCAAGGCCATGATTTTGGCTGCGATCTGGGTGATCTTCCTTCTTGGCTGCATCGTGGCACCTGAGCAGCAGCTACCTTCAGAGAGGACTTGAGCTAGAGACATCATGCTTTACCAGGCCTTCCACTTTTTCTCACCAAGATCTCAAAAATATCTAAAGCTCTAAAACTGCTTTATTGTTCTTCCAATGGTTCTTCCAATGGTTTTCCAGTTTTTCCACCCACAAAACCCCCAAACGGTTTCACCGCAGCTCCTTCCGAGGCGTTGCTGGCGCAGATCATCATCGCCTTCTCCAACGGCCGGGCGGCGGCACATGCGAAGAAGATGTCGACCCTGGTGCAGTGGGCCATCGCACCTGGGACATGGATACCGGTAGTTGGTGCTGACTGGAACATGGGGATTCAAAACATGGGGATATTTTTTGGGATAGCCAGCTATAGTATAGTTATATATGTTATATAACATTATATAGTTAAATATATATACATATATATACTTGGTTGGTGCTGACTGGAACATGAATGGATTATGACTTTCCAGAAACAGTTGGGAATGGAAAATCATCCCAACTGACAAACTCCATCATTTTTCAGAGGGGTAGGTCAACCACCGACCAGATACATATGGATAATCTAGGATGTTCAATTAGAGGTTTATGATACCATGTGATATTTCACAAGATTGGATACCATTGAATGATACGTAGCATTTTATGGAAAACTCATTGATTACCATAGATAATGATATGGAATAAGGTCAAATTCCATTAAATCACAGTTTCACCATAGCTAATGATCATTGATTACCTTTGTTGTTTGACAATAGCTTGTTAGCCTTGGCGTCATGTTAAATGTTCAGCGATGATCCATGGCACACCTGGGGATTTAGCCCCAAACAACATCGCCCAGCTGTTTGTTCAACATACCCGGCCTGGTAAACATACAAAAAACTATGGAAAGTCACAATTTTTAATGGGAAAATCCACTATTTCTATGGCCATTTTCAATAGCTTTTTGTATGTTTACCAGAGGGTATCTACAATTAGTGAGGCCCCCGGCCACGAGAGCGTTCAGTTGGTACCAATAACTCCAATTTCACTATGGTTTATGGTACGCAAATAACGAACTAGTTACTGGGGCGAATCTAAACCAACGTTCACATCACTGGGGGGCCTCACATTGTACCGTATAGGTATATTAATGTGATGCAATATGTAGTAATATGTCATCGTTCATCGTGAAGTTACAGATTTGCAAGTGTTTTCCATCTGATACTTTCCATGACATGGTTTACAAAGGGTTGACTAAAACTATGACGTATTAATTTCCCATAGTATCTCATAGTTACCCTCTGGTAATTTAACATAGCTATTGAAAATGGTCCTTTTATAGTTGAAACTCCTATTAAGCATGGTGATGTTCCATAGCAAACTGTTAGTTTACCAGAGGGTAATCGATCATGAATAAATCCAAATCAACATTCCAGACACTTCCACATAAATCCATATTACAAGTTACATACCGATCATATATTTCATCTTGAACATGTCAAATCCATATTACATCATATGACATGAATATTTTGGTGATTGACCATATATTTCCGATATCACATTAATTATATCCCCATGAATATATTTCAAACATATATATAATATATATATATTGGTTGATGATATTACATGATCTTACACATGATTTGTATCTGACTGTAAGATTACCCGTAATCTTACAAATCTATATATCTATATTTGAAAATATATGATATCCACCATAATCTTACAATTATATACAAATATGATCTGGTTGGTGGTTTCAACCATTTTTTTTCCATTTCATATATGGGATGTCATCCTTCCCATTGACTAATATTTTTCAGAGGGGTAGGGTTCAAACCACCAACCAGTGATATATGATGACTTGGTAGCTCATGGTAGCTCCATGTTAGGAAACCTCCATGATCGGATCATAGGGGGAATGGGCCTATCACCCATTATCACCTATAAAAAAAACAATGTTTTTCACATATGGCTATGGATCAATACCTATTAATACCATTTTTAGTGGGATGAACATCCATTTACCAGCTATTTTGATGTTCACCAGGGGTACAAGGTTTTGACACACTGCCATATGTTTCATCACCGCGGCCAAGCCGCGCTTGGCAAAAAGGTGCTGATCGGCGTGGTGATCGTCGCGCTGTTCGTCACCGAGCGGATGGAGATGAGACGCGCCAAAAATTTGGTCGAGGACCGACCTCGCCGGGACCGCACAAAGGGAAAAAGATACCCGGCCTGGTGGGTTTTACCATGGGTTTTATATGGTTTTATAGGACATATCCACTAGTTTTACGGAGGTTTTACCATGGGTTTTATGGGAAAATCATGGGAATATATGGGGATACCCTCTGGTAAACAGACAAAAAGCGAACTGGAAAAATGGCCATAGAAATAGTGAGTTTTCCCATTAAAAGTGGTGATTTTCCAGTTCGTGATGTAAACGTTTACCAGAGGGTATGTATGAAACATAGCGTAAAACCTCAAAAAAATAGTGTGTATACAAAAATTACATATATATATATATATATTAGTCTTTAATGAACATGGATTCTGGAGCCCAATGTATCTTCAAACCTTAATGTTTGATAAGATACTGTATACAGTAATTTTCTTAACCATGTTAGGCTTCAAATACTAGGGAAACGTCAAGATATTTCGTGACTATTGATACCCCGCTGTAAATCGACATAGATACAGAAACTCCACCATGAATCTTGAACATTTCCGTGTCGGAAGACCATGTTTGTTTTTCATATCTATGATATCTTAACGAATTCATCATGTTCAACTGTTCAAACCAGACCTTTCGCATAAAGTAAATCTATAAATTTGGTTGGTAGTTTGGAACATGTTTTATGACTTTCCATTCAGTTGGGAATTTCATCATCCCAAGTGACGTTCGCATATTTTTCAGAGGGGTAAGTATACCACCGACCAGATACATATGGAAAATCTCTAGGATATTCAATTAGAGGTTTATGATAGCATATGATATTTCACAAGATTACATACCATTAACCATCATTAACCATAGAACAACCATCATCATTAACCATTAATATTAACCATTAATATTAACCATTAATATTAACCATTAATATTAACAGTATATGAATCACTGGTTGGTAGGTCAACCACCACCGTCCCCAGAAATCTTGGTTCCAAACCCCCGCACCCGCTTTGCCAAGCCGAAAACGCCACGGCCAGGACTATACATCGGCGCGTCCTTCAGTGAAGGCGTCGGTCTTGGAAGACTTCGACATCAGTTGGTGACGTGGCGATAAGGGTTTTTCGGGCTAGGGATGGCGATTGGGAAAGGGTCAAACGTTGACCAAAATGGCTATGGATCAATACCTATGAAAATACCATTTTTAGGGGAATGAACATCCATAAATCCCAGCTATTTTGATGTGAACTACAGGGGTACAATTGGTTTTGACACACTGCCAAAATGGTGGAAGAAAACCAATTGGTGAAGCACTTATTTCAGCACCAAGACAGTCAAGGCATGGTGGATTTTACTGATTTCAGCACCCCAAGACGTTTTGTCTACCCCCCAAATTGCTGTTCGTCTTTCGGCTGAGGTTCAACCTGCTGCACTTTGTCATCTTCTGGGCCACACGTTCAGACAGTGACCTGGCACGCTGATTTTTTTTTATCCAGGGGGATGGTCGATCATAATGGCTATGAATGGCTTGTAATAGCCATATATGTCATATATATATATATATGTCGGTATAATAAGGGTATAATAAGGGTATAATAAGGGTATTATTATATAATAAGGTTTATTATATGATGATATATGGGTATATTTTAGACTTATATTAATTAATGGCTTATAATGTCGGCTTATATGTCCAATAGTTCATTAATTACATGACTTAAACATCTCCAATGATTTTTGGTTATGATAAGCCGACACATCTCCGAGGATCTTAAACTTCATCGGGTGAACACCACATCTGGTGCTTCAGAAGGGTAAGTGGCTCAACCACCAACCAGTTACCCTCTGGTTATGACTAACATAGCCATGGTGTAGATGGCCCATAGAAATAGATGGTTTACCGTTCTTAAAAATTGTGATTTTCCATGGCTATGTAACAAATAACCAGATGGTATATAGTGTTATATTTATACATCTAATACTATCCATTATGTTTGGATTACCATGAAATGGGATGGATGACCATACCACCTTTTGACCACATTTTGATCGTGGTACATATGGATGTACATATTGGGTATGGTTGCAACAAAGAAACGTTCAAACAATGGAGGATGCTAATGACATCAGATAACCATGTGTCCCATTTGGGCACGTTTACACTAATTTATTATGGGCAAAATTATTGTGTGGGTTAGTATGCTCAGCCCCAAAACGCATGGTTTAATGCTGCAAAAGACAAATTGTGTAGGTACATACCCCAGTTTTTACCTACACCAAAATATAGGTTGGTTGGTTTCACCCCATTTAGTTCCATCCAACGTGGTACAACACACACTTCTCAATTTCAATGGGGTAATGATACCGTTGGACTTGGGGCCTATGTTGGGCAAACCCATACAACCAGCAACTTGGATCAACCGGATGGTTCAATGCATAAAGTGCTGGAATTGATTTTGTGCATGTTTCACACGGAGAAAACACATGCTCTTGAAGGCTGAGATACTAGAAACTTGAGCTTTGGCCCTGCTTGGGAGTAGCAATACTAGCAATACTATGCTTTGCCCATTGACTCAGCGGTGTTTTCGCCAGAATCGAAGTGGTGTAGTTTGGAGCGGAGTATGTCACCTTATGTGATGAGGCGTGACTTACATCAGATATGTTGCTCTGGAAGAAAATCTTGATGCCAGAAGTTCACCCTAAATTCACCATCCATATCTATACCGGTCGATACCATCATTTCACATCATTTCACCCACCATTGCCCGATGTGAAACATGAAAAAAATCAACCATGTGATTCACCATTTGTTTCCATGGAAACATTTCACCCTAATGTTTCACCATGATCTCACCCATCATGTGTCTCATTTCGCAAAAACATCTTCACCATGTTCCCCACATGTCCATCATTGTTTCACCATTTTCCTAGCATGTTCCATGATCTGTTCAATTTGTTCCCATCATTTTTTCCCCACATCACCATTTTCCTCAGATGTTCCCCACATGTTCCTAGCATTTTCCACCATGTGTCCAGCCTTTTTCCAGTTTTTCCACCTAATTGTTCCAGCGTTTTTCCAATTGTTCCACCTAGAGTCTAGAGATTCCAACTTTCAGAAAGTCCCAAGATAATTCCAGCTTGTACGGAATTTTTCCAGCGGTTTTCCCCACCAAGGTGACCTGTTGATCCTGATCTCGCTGTTCCACGTGCTGATCCTGCTGCAGTTCCTCGCAGCCTCCAAGGGCCAACCGCGCCTGGCGCTCTTGGTGAACACCTTGGAGAAGGCCTTTCAGGACATCGTCCACCTGTCCCTGTGGCGAAAATCGGGAGGAAAAATGGTGGGAAAAATGCTGGGAAAAACCTGGGGAAATGGGAAGAACCTGGGAAAGATATGGAAAAACCCGGGGAAAATGGGAAAGGAAGAGAAAAGTTTGGGAAAATTGGGGAAAAAATGATGGTGGGAGTATGATTTATGAAGAAATTGTGAATGGTTTTGAGATTGAAAAAGGATCAACAAATGTGGAATAGCAGTTTGGTTTTAAGATAATTGGATTATTAGTGGATTACCAAAGGCTCTTTAGTGGAGTGAAGGCTCTTGGAAGGTTAAAGATCAGCGGAACATTGGTAAGTGCCATCAAGCCATCTGATGTTTTTTCCGACAAACATGTTCACATCAAATCATCTGTTGATACAAAGATTACCCTCTGGTTGTTTAACATAGCCATGGAAGCCATGGCCCATAGAAATAGATGATTTTCCCAGCGAACTAAACCTCCATTTATTTCAGGGATTTTCCATGGCTATGTTAAATAACCAGATGGTATATCTAAAAAAAGTACAATCTGAGGCCCCCGTTCGATAGCTAAGTTGGTGCCAATAACTCCAATTTCACTATGGTTTATGGTACGCAAATAACGAACTAGTTACTGGGGCTTATAAACCAAACTGGGGGGCCTCACATTGTATCTAATCATGTGTTCAGTGTTGGACCACCATGTTTTGACCCATACCCATCCCATGTCCACAGAAATGAGTTTTTTTTTTATGAGGCTCACCTTAAGAATGCACCCAAACATACTGGTACTTCTGTCCCTGTTTCAGGGGAATGTGAAAGTCAAGATTGGTGAGGAACTGTATATTGTTTTGAACTTGAGAAATGCGGAACTGCTCCCATTTTTTCTCGTATCATCTGGCTGAACTGTGGACCATCACAGCGCGGTCAACCACCGACCACTCCAGCATTTAAGAGCCTCCAGCGGATATAAGTCTACATGATATGTAATTTGTCCAGTATTTACAGTATATCAGTATATCAACGTATATCATATCATATGTTATCTCGCTGTATGTCACATTCAAGTATATCTCCACTAGTTTAGTCTGTTTCCATACCTCCGAGCCGGGGAATCGCCAGCTTCCCCACGGCGTGAAGGTTCGTGGTTTTTCTCTTCATCTTCAGTGCTTTCGTCATCGCCGGACACATCCTCTTTGGGGCAAAGTTGAAGGACGACGCTGCCGACGCTTCTGTTGGAGGTCTAGTGAATCAATATACCCTCTGGTTATTTGACATAGCCATGGAAAATGGCCCATTTATAGATGGTTTACCTATTAAAGATGCTGATTTTCCATGGCTATGTAACAAATAACCAGAGGGTAATTATATACGTGGGGATATAGATGGATACAGAGCAGACGATCCAATAGGGATCTGAATCCGAAGCAGACGAGCACAATCCATGATGTCCATGATCGCCCAAGAGTTGGGATAGAAACAGTGTTTGTTTGAGTGTGTTTGGGGGTGCTCAGGGGGACAGATGTCATGTCTTTTCAAGGGGATTTTGGAAGTCGGTGCAGGACTTCTCAACCGTACAGGGATCATTTGCGAAGAGTTTGGAGCAGGTGGGGTGGGTGAGCCACGGACCTTGGACGGACGAGGGAATCAGATGCTAGCGACAACAACAGATGTACTTAGGGTGGGATTTGCGAAGGTTTATGTTTTCTCTCGTGTTGTTTTAATGTATCTTACTGGGTTAACCTTGACTTGTCAGGCTCATCACGGCTCATCTTTCTTTCTTGATCCATAATGACAAAATAGACTCACCTGTTGGTTTTTGCACGGGCATACCGGGATATCTAAGATTGGCTGTGGATATGGAACTCGTGCGGGATGGACCCAAGAATAAGACCCAAGCTAGGTGTGGTTACCAAACTTCATTTGAAGGAAGAAAACGTGGTCATATTCGAACCAACCACTTCAAAAATTATAAACTAGGAAAACATAAACCAATGCCAAATCGGAATCCAAGTCCCAAAGCCCTGCTACGCCCCAGGTGGTTTCCTTCAAGACCGACTGGGACGTCATCACCCAACAGGACAGGGCTCGATGTCAACAGTGTCAATGCACTACTTGGGAGAAAATCACACAGTGGCAAATGTGTGCGAACAAACGAGATAAATGAGAAATGGTGAAAAGTAAATGGTTGGTGGTTTCAAACATGAATTTCATTTTCCATTTCATATATGGATGTCATCCCAACCCCACTGACGAACTCATATTTTTCAAGATGGGCACATTGCACCACCGACCAGCGAAATTCTGTGAAATTCTGGTCGTTTTCTTTCGAGGATTGGTGGACGGCCGCCATCTGGGTGTGGTTGATGATCATCGTGGTCAGTCTAGTGGTGATCAACATCGTCCCTTGGGCGCGGTTGAAGCCTTGGGATGTGCAGGTTACAGGTTAGTCCTCCTGCAATGTGAGGCCCCCGGCCACGATAGCATTCAGTTGGTGCCAATAACTCCAATTTCATTATGGTTTATGGTACTTATAACATCTTATAACCATAGTTACTGGGGCTTATAAACCAACTTAGCTATCTAGGGGGGCCTCACATTGTGGTAACTTGAGGTTTTTCACCAAGAAATGTTGATGGCTATGGCAGCTATGGTGCCGGAATCGATTTGTATCTGAAAAACTGGAGATGTGCACCCCTGAAAATCATGGTTGTTTGATTAGAAAGCAATTAATGTTGACACCTGGCAACAAATATGTACTGTAGAATCGGAAATTTATTATATTGTATTGTATGGAACAGCTGGTTGGTGGTTTGGAACAGTTTTATTTTTCCATTCAGTTGGGAATTTCATCATATTTTTCGGAGGGGTAGGTTTACCGCCAACCAGAACAGTTTCTTGATCCTATGGAAAATTGCCCATTTATAGATGGTTTACCTATTAAAAATGGTGATTTTCTATAGCTTTTTGTATGTTTACCAGAGGGTACGTACTCTTCTTGCTGGTACAGTCTGGACAAGCTTTGTCTCTGGAAATCTAAGCGAGCAAGGCAGAATCTCTATGCACATCATTACTATCATAGATACTCTTCCCAGCATTTGGGATTTCCATGGATTTCCTGTTGCCATGCAACAGGAGCTGCTGGAGGATCTCAGGAGCGGCACTTGATCTGTCATACAGATCCAGCAGTCACTCCGGATTTCATATACCCTCTGGTTATGACTAACAGTTCGCCATGGTTAAGCCATGGCCCTAATCGAAATAGATGGTTTACCTGGTAAGTTTTACCTATGAAAAATGGTGATTTTCCATGGCTATGTTAGATAACCAGAGGGTAATATATAACTTATACAATAATATAGGATTTGTGCCAGATGCGACCAATTTTTCCATTTAAGAATTAGGACCAAATTCGAGTTTCTAAGTCCCTACTTCAGCCTACTTGAATTCCTGCTGCCATTTGGCTCCACTGTCAGCTGTGGAGCTAAGCCACGCAGCCATGTGGCATGGCTCCAGCTGACTTTCACAGGGCGGATGCCGGAAATTCTGCATCCAAGGCTCATGAATTCCTGAAGATTCAGGCCAAAAATCCCAGAGCTTTGCGATCTGAGCTGGAACTTTTGGTGCTGGTTTCAATGACGTCTGTGTTTTGTGTGTTTTTTTCCAGGATCCAAGTACCTCCGGAGTATGGCGAGTCTGGTGTTTGATTGAGGGGGTTCAGTAGCTTCTCAGGAAGTATGTTTCATCTATGATGATCGAGTCAGTGAGTTTAGATGGTTTTCTGACCCAGCAACAGTCAGCGGTGAATGCCTACACTAGATCCAAATATCAATGTGCCGATTCTGCAGGTACCTGTCTAGTGGACATCTCACTTACGACTGAAAACGATTATTTATGTTTCACCCCCACGTATTGGAATTCCAGCTAGCTTTTGTGCGCAACCCATGTTTTTGTTCTATGTTTGCTCCCCAGGAAAATCAACCAATATGGCTACGCTTACCACTGGTGTTGTTCACAGTAGCACCATTTAGACCATTTATACGTGTTATGTTTGTATCAGTGATCTGCAAATTTATACCGAGTTTATACCATTTAATATGCCTATTTCCACCATGTAGTTTTGTTCCAGTTGGTTTCCCCATCAAAAATCAGGGTGTACCATGGTGTACCGCTCCGTTGACCAGGAAGGCTTGCTGCAACAGGGTGTACCGCTTGAAGATCGCAGTTTTACCTTTGTCATCAATTCCTGCGGCCGTTCGGCCTTATGGAGAGACGCCATGCAGGTCTTCAAGATGTGCACACCAAACGTGATCATTTACAACGCAGCGATTACCGCGGTGACTACGCAGTGGCTAGTTTTAGCAGGATTGATGTTTGTTAGATTTGTTTTGTTCATTACACCCCTGAACTTTAATTTGGAACAGCTTTTCCGACAGGAATATCACCTTCCAAGCTCATTTTGTAGCTGCCTATATCCACCCCCATCCAGCGACTATTCAGGTGGCTAGTGGCAGTGGAGCTCTTTGCTCAGATGACTATGTTTTTTTTTCTTCCCGACATCGTTAGTTACAATTCCATGCTGTCCTCCTGTGACAAAGCCTCTGAGTGGCAGATGGCCTGTCATGTTTTCTCGATGACTTCGATCGGGAGGAAAGCTGATGTCATTAGCTACACCACTGCTGCCAGTTCGTACATCAGAGCTCTTCAATGGCACTTGGGATTGGCTTTGTTCCAAGAAATGACTCGAGTGGTTCTGGAAGCAGATGTGGTGAGCTACTGGTTGGTGATGTATGTGATGTGTTGTTTTTTCCCACCTTCTTTGATTCTCAAAAATTCGTATTCCCAATAGTATATCAGAATTTGGTGATGATATACACAACATGTTTCTGGCAAGTCATTGGGCATGGTTTATGGGCTTTCCCATGGTTTCCCACATGTTCTCACCTTAAATCGGATGATGACCAACAGTCGACCCCTCCCGAGATTTGCGTTCGGTGATGTTCGGTGTCACCGGTCAGGTTACTGCGTAGCCATCACTTCTTGTGGTTTGCACTGGCAGTTGGCCTATCGCTTCTTCCAGGCCATGAAGGCAGATCAGGTCTCTCCAAATGTGGTAACTTACAATGCTGTCCTGAGCTCCATGACCGAGCGAAGTGAGCGAAGTTGGCAGTTGGTCTCAGATTTCTTCAACCAGATGTCTTCCAAGATGGCTCCAGATGTGTTGACCATGACTTCTGCCATGACTGCTCTTGGCAAGGGCTCTCAATGGGACGCAGCCATGAAGTTGTGGGAGGCCATGCACCGAAAGTCCTTGAGGTCGAACGTGATTACCTACAACGCTGCCATCAGCTGTTGCGAAAAAGCCTTCCAATGGCAACTGGCCCTGGAACTCTTTCAGAACATGCCAAGGACGGATGTGATTACCCACAATGCCGCCATCAGCTCTTGTGAAAAGGGCTTGCAGTGGAGGCTGGCAATCTGCATTTTCGGTCAGATGGGAAGCTTTCTCTGAGGTGTGAAAAGCCATCTTTTTCGATGTTTTTTGGTTCCCCAAGTGGCGGCTAGCAATATGAACATGCCGCAACCCCCCAAAAGGTGGCTTGCACCGAAAAAAATTGAACCCGCATTGGCCGAACGTGGCTTGTCGCCCAAATTCAGCCAGGAAAGTATCACCGGCCCAATCTCATCACCTACATCAACAGCATCACTTCCTGCAGCACGTGTTCCCAGTGGCCCCTAGCACTGCAGCTCTACCCAGCAACTCCTGATGTCGTGGCGCGCAATGGGGTCATCAGCGCCTGCGAGTCTGCGGCGCCGGCGGCGCAGTGGCAGAGGGGACTGGAAGTCTTTGGAGAAATGGAGGAAGCTGATGTGGTGAGCTGCTGGGTGGTCTCTTTTTGAGAAAGCTGTTGATAGTTCTTACATGTTGTTACTATAGTTGATCTATATATACTGGGATTTTGCTTTGTTTCAATCAATATTCCGGTGGGTTGGTCGACTTTTCTTAATTTTTGATTGGAAGAGGTTGTTTTTGGTCTGATATGATGGGATGTTGAGATCGTTGGTTGGTTGGAATCAGTATAGAAACATATGTAAAGAATTATTCCTAGGTGACTTGTTTTGATTCACCCGCTTCCCCAGGCTACAACGCGGTGATCAGTTGCTGTGAAAAAGGCCTGCAATGGCAACGGGCACTCGACTTTTTGGCGCAGATGAGGTGTCAAGAAGTTGCAGCAAGTGTGATCACCTACAATGCAGTGATCAGCGCATGTGGCAGGTGCCAGGAATGGCAGTGGGCACTTCAGATTTTTGATGACATGAAGATGTTGCGGATGAGACGAAATGTCATCACTTACAATGCCATGCTCAGCTCTTGTGAGCGAAATTGGCAGCTGGCCCTACAACTGTTTCTGGCTGGTGGTGTTGAGTATGTTTCTTACTTTTCCAATCCTAAGGAGAGGATGCAAAACCCGCTTGGAGGCTCTATGAATATATGGGTTTTCGGGAATTCCCCAAAAGAATCCCATGGAAAACCCCACGCATGTTATGAATCTCTGACAACTGCCATAAATTGGGGAAGCCACGTCACCACTTTGCCAGAAGCCCATATTTCCAACATTACCCGACACAGTCCTTGGATGAAAGACCCTATCATTGTTCCCATTTAAATGGCCAAGTAAAGTAACATCAATCTGGAAAACAAACTTGGTTTCCCCGAGAAACTGTGTGTACAGTCTGTAAAGTGATTTTTCATATGTCAACAAAAACCGCATGATAGAATCATAGACTCCATAGTTCTGGTGTCTTTTTCATCTTTCCAATGATTTTTTATTCTTTTCGAGTCGTCCAGGTTTCAGTTAATCACCAGTGAGTGCCTTCCCGATGTCATCAGCTACAATTCCGCCATCACCTGCTGCGCCGTCGCGACTGCCTGGTGCTGGGCCCTCCATGTCTTCTTCGCCCTGCGGGACGAAGGCGGAGTTCTGGCCAGTGACATCAGCTTCAACGGCGTCATCGAGGCCTGTGAGAAGGGGCGACAGTGGCGAATCGCGCTGGAAATGATGGAAGTTATGGTGAAAAGTGGGATGACACCTGGATTTTGCTTGATTTTTGTGATCAGTTTTTGTTGGATGATTCCACTGCTTGGCATATCTGATTTATGTTTTTTTGTGGACTTTGTGTGTTATTGTGTTAATCCAACCTAGAAAAACATGTGAAATCAAATCTGGGATAGTCAAAAAAAGAGTTCATTGGGAATTGACTGCCCCATCAGCAAACTGTTAGCAAATCTAAGGAAAGCGGATCCCTTAACTTTCACTTCGGCCTTCAGTTGCTGTGTGCTGGGCAGCAAGTGGCTGCTTGCAAGGTCACTGTTGGAAGGGACCAGGCGATACCTATTGGGAAGTCTGGTGAAAAAAAGACCCGAGGATGTTGCGTGATGAGAATCACATTCAAACTGGTTGGTGGTTTCAAACTATGGAATTTTATTTTCCATTTCATATATAGTGGATGTCATCCCAACCCCATTGACGAACTCATATTTTTTCAAGATGGGCACATTGCACCAACCAACCAGATATCATTATTAACCCTCATTAGCCATTATTAACTATATTATTAACCATGGAAATCCCATTAAAATCCCATGGTTATTGCACCACCAACCAGCAAAAAAAACTTTGGGAATGGATGGTGATCATCCCATTGATGTAAAAAGTGTAGGTCAAAACACCTCGTTTTAGCTGCGCCCCATCATTTGCGCATCAACTCGGGGGATCTTCCCATGTAGCTCCCATCCTGCTGGTGAGTGGCATCCGAATTTTTGCCGCGTGAACTCCGTCCATATTCTTAGCAGTTCAATGATGATGCGTATAGTTATCATCTCAGTTCATCCAAAAAATAATCATACATCATCATATCATCATATATATATATATATATATATGAATAATTAGTTCACATAATAGTTCACTAACTTATATCATGTTATATCTCTACTTAGTCACCTCAAAATCCACCACTTCCCCCTTTTTGAAACGGCTGAGGTGCTGGCAGTGATCTTCGACTGCTACGGCAAGATCCGTTCCGGAATCACCGAGAAGGACGCGAAGGGATCGCGAAGGGAAGTCGTCCAGTTTTGTGGCTGGGACATTAAGCACAATAACCGAACACAACTATGGCTGGTTCTGGTGGTTTGGAACCATGGAATTTTATTTTCCATATATAATATATTGGGAATAATCATCCCAACTGACGAACTCATATTTTTCAAGATGGTTATTGCACCACCAACCAGCTATGGTAAATCACCATTTTTACTAGAGAAATCAACTACAAATGTCTCATTTTCAACCGCTATGTTAGTAACCACAAGGACTTGAGCCATGACTGAGTCAGAGGGTCCAAGAAACTGAATGCTGAAAAATGGCTGGTTGGTGGTTTGGAACCATGAAATTTTATGACTTTCCATATATTGGGAATAATAAGCCCAACTGACGAACTCCATCATTTTTCAGAGGGGTAGGTCAACCACCAACCAGCTTTGATCTGTTATGTGAAGAAGTTTGGAACAGATGTTTTGGTGTTGTTCTTCATTCTCGGAAGCTACACATCGATCTCATAGATACCACACAGCAGTACGATACAAAGTACGCAACTATATACATATTATACACACACACACACTTACTGCATACTCACTACATCTATAACCAGAGAAATTTAAAATTGCAACGAATCAGATTCCCAGTTTGGAAGTGGTGAAAAATTGCCATACCTCTAGGCTCTAGGGTCCTGGTATATCAATCCCATTATCCCACAACTGGGGACCAGGGTCAAAACTGGTAATTAAGATATCCAAAAAAAAACGCAGATGATTCCATTGTCATTTTCCATTTTCATAGGGGTTCATATATCATATCTGGTTGGTGGTTTGGAACATTTTTTATTTTCCCCAATAGTCGGGATGATGATCCAATCTGACGAACTCCATCATTTTTCAGGGGGTAGGTCAACCACCAATTAGATATATATATATCTCTCTGTGAATATTTCAGGAATGCCATTTTAATGATGGCTCAAAATCATCGCACAACTGGATGATCATCCCCAAATGACTTGACCATACTGGACCCCACAAATGGGTTGCTTAATAATGCTTTATAATGATTAATAGCGGTTAAAAATGTCTTAAGAATGGTCAATAATGGTTCCAAATGGTTAATAATGGCTAATAACATCTAATAACGGTGGATAAGTACCAAGAGTAGGTTTCTCTTTTGAAGGTTTTGGTAAGTGGTACTCGGAGAATCATTCACTTAGTCACCGCTTAATCACCCCATGGGTAGAAAGTCACTTAAGTAGGGTTGTCCCATATATGGATGTAAAAGTGATGTAAATAAGCGGAGCTTGACTATGTTTACCCACCGGTAACCACAAAAACTAAGTGGTATGATACGGTATGATCCTCAACGTACCCTCCACAAAACCAACATAGACATGGAAAGTTCATCATTTATAGATCATTTCCTAATGAAACACCTGGATTTACATAGCCCATGTTAGTTCACTGGATTTACATAGCCATGTTAGTTCACTCCGGTAAAATGTCAGCATGAAAACTGTGTCGCCCACTCAACGTTAGTTCCGTGCGCAGGACACATTGTGGACGACGTTGAGGCGACAATTCATGGCGCTGAGGTATATGAACCAGTGGCATGGCAGTGGTGTTGTTTGAAGTCAACCCCCACACGAATGGGTAAATTACAGCAACCTTACTGCGACCTCACTGGAATAATGGTTGATACGGGTAACTAGCCCAAAATAGCCCTAATTCAGGTTTGTGAATTACTATCATTTACCTAGATAGATGGATAGTAAGCCCTTGTAAACCTTGTTGTTGGTGGTATAAAGGCTCTTAATAAGCCTTTATCATATCGGGTTGAGTCGTTGCGTCCCCATGAAATAGGGCCTTTTGTTGGCTTCTTTTTCGGAGATTGGGAAGATTGGGATGGGGATTCTGATGGAAGTTGGAGAAACCATCAGAGAATGTTCAATGATTTCAATGATTTTAGGTGACTATGAATCAACCAACAAATGAATTCTGAATAATTTTTTTGTGATGTTTGATGCTGTGGATGGGGATGTTTTTTTTGTGCAAAGAAACAGAGGATTTCAGGACTTTCCACAACTGCTGACCGCTTGGTTTCTTTCAACCACCGTGGATTTTTGAGGGGACCCGGGTTTTCCTCCATCGCATCTGTTGTCATATGTCGACATATTTCATACAGATCAGATTTCTGTCTGGCTTTCCCAAGTTCCATCAACTTCCATCAACTTCCATCAACTTCCCAAGTCACCTCCCAGGTGGTATGCAACTTTGGACTTGCTCACGGGCATTAAGAATAGCAAGACCGAGAGCATCACCCAAGAAGGCGACGACTTTTATCGACTTTTGATCGGTGGAGCCTTTGGAGAGGATGAAAATCATGGCGGTTCTGTTTGGGGAAACCAGCATGGTTTTAGCTATGTTTAGCTATGTTTAGCATTGTTTGCAGGTTGAAGACATCATCATTTCTGCGGTGTTTTTGTTGGTAAATTTTGTTGTTTCGGACATGTTTGAAAAAATCATGTCTGACAGATTAAGAAAACTCGCCATGTTTTCCCAAGCGGATCATTCCTTCCCAAAGTTCTCAAGGCAAAAAATGTTGGTCGAGATTCCCATCTAAAGTGGGATGCAAAACCCTTTCCTTAAACCCTCCAGGCCACTGTGTTTTTTGGCAGTCCCTCTGTTCCATGTTGGCTACCTCCATTTTTTAAGCCACAAGAAGAATAATCAGAAAAAGTGGAGATTCTTGGAAATTGACCATCTGAATTTCATGGTATCCCGTGACAAAAATCTATCACTCCCTTATCATCCATGGCTCCTCACATTAAATCGCCCAACCCAAACATTCTCTTTGAAAGATCTCCACGGAACGCCGATACCACCATCGACCCACCATCGAAACCTTCGAATCAATGGGAGATCTTCAGGATCCAATTGATGGAGGTACGTAAACGTACCATATGTTTGGCCATATGAATTCTGGGGATATTCCCTGAAATTTAGGCCTGAAAAATAGGCCAAACATATATGGAATCGGTACATCCATCGACCGCCATCGACCGCCAGGCTTCCGCAGAATCTTCCACGACATCACGGAGGAACAGGTGGAGCAGATCTTCGAGCTCGCCGAGATGCGGGCCGTCAACGTCCCTCGGATGCTGTCGTTGCAGCCGTTGCGTTTTGCTGTCGGTGGTTGGGATGGCAAACCATAGGAAAACCATAGGAAAACCATAGGAAAATTGTGATTTAATGGGATTTATATGGGATTTGTATGGGATTTTGGATGTGATTTAGGATGGGATGGCAAAAATTTTATCCATTGTTGATCCATGTTTGGATGGAATGAGCTGTGAAAACCATGGTGAAAACGGAAAACGATGGTATTTACGATGGTATTTACCCCCGGAATATTGATATTGGGACTTTGTTTGAATTTTGATCGGGCAACTGGGTGAGATGGCTCCAGAAAAAAGGCCAGCAAAAAAAAGAGTAAAACTAACATGTGCCAAGTTTGCTCATGCAGTTGGACATGCACTTCATATACTTCCACATGGAAGTTGCACTGTTTAAACAGTGTAATCCGTTAAATCGTACACTTTGTGATGGACGGATGTTGATTTGCTGCTGCAGTTCACCAATTACTAACCGCAACATATCCCAGGTTTTCTTGTACTTTTGTGGTATTTGCTGTAGATACCACTGTGTTGACGTTACTTCAGATACCATCCACTGGTGAATCATCATGTTCTATCTGGAGACTGCCATGAATCAGGGATGCATCATTTTCAAACACACCCAAATGACAGATTCTTGGTTTACCCCATTATATCCCCATAGATTTGCATCAGATTCTTTCCAGAGTTTTCTATCCCCAGATTCTCCACCAACTTCACCAACTTCAACCCTCCACATGAATCGGCAGGTCCAGGTCGAACTGGTCGCCCCCTGCTACGCGCCAGGATACCATCAACGGCCAACCCACGCTGCTGGGGGAGGCCATCGCCAGTATCCTGTTGGGCATCGATGATGTGCGCGATGGCATCCGCACCCTGCAGGCCATGGCTGATGGAAATAGACCCCAACATAACTGGTTGGTGGTTTGCAGAGAATCAGTTATAATCAGTTAGTAGTTTTAGATATCAGATAATTAGTGTTGGTGGTTTGGAACATGAATTTGATTTTTCCATTCAGTTGGGAATTTCCATCATCCCAACTGACTTTCACTCCATCATTTTTCAGAGGGGTAGGTTGAAACCACCAACCAGATAAAATTTGAAAGACACCCCTTTGTGAAGAATTGGGAGGGTTTAGTTTTTGGGTGGTTAGGTCTGCTGAAATCAGGATGAAATGATGTTTTGTGTTGTGATAAGATGGCGAAAATATGAAGAACCCATGGCATTTTTTGGGTGGATCCATGATTCATGCCTCCCTATATAGTATCTTGATTCATGTGGTGCAAAAAGGGAAACATGATGGGTGAAATGTTGGACACCATGAAAAGTTCTTCCCCTGGAATATTCAGATCTGAATACCCTCTGGTAAACTAACATAACTATGGAAAATCACCATTTTTAATGGGAAAATCCACTATAAATGGCCATTTTCAATTGCTATGTTAGTTTACCAGAGGGTACATGTACTTTATTTGTAGTGGTACTGATTCAGATAATATGCAGAGATCCGTTCCTTGCCGGTTTCGTCTTTCGAGGAATCCTGCAGGAAAATGCTTCAAACTGAATCAGGTGACTCAGGTTGAACAAGTAAACTGAATCCATGGAACAATAAATTAACCATACAAAAATATGGTACAGTGGTATATAAGTTGTACAATAGCAAACTCAATCAGGTTGATGGTATGGTTGATTTGAACATTGACTACATTGACTACATAATCAAGCGGCATTGACTTGGCTTGGTATGTTTGTCAGATGGATCCTTTGCATTGAAAGACATGAATGACTTGGCTGATCCTGATCACAGCTCGGGAAGATCATGGATACACCATGATACACCCAGTTCATTCTCCCAAAGTATTTCCAAGTTGGCCTGTTATGGCCTAATAAAGGCCTAACAGCTCTAACAATCAGCGTTCTTCAGTGGTTCCAGGACAAGAGCTTCAAGAGCTACAAAGAGCAGAGGATTTGGTTGGAAGAATTCAAGGAACCTTTGACCGCCCCGGAGCCTGTTTGGGATTTGGGCGCCTCGTCGAGACGTCTCTGAGAAGCTGAGTTTTTTTGTTGGAGAAATGGGACTTTCGATGACTTTAGATCAGTTGCTTAAATCACTGTTTTCCCATGTGGATCGAGAAACGATGAGAAACGGATGAATTTTAGGTCACTTGTTTCAAAGTGGGTGGAGAAGAGTCCGAGCGTTACTGTGTTTCATAAATACAACCACAATCAAGCACAGAAGTTTACAAAGTTCTCATGTCCCGGATTCAGAAACTCTGGTTGAGGGCACTTGCAAGGTACAATCCCCTTTCAAGCATCGAATGACAAATTCCTCAAATTACCATCGAAAACTGGCCCCATTCAAAAGCCTATTTCGAGGGGGAAAGATCCATGGTGAAACATGGTGAAACATGGTGAAACTCAGCAGTTGAGGTCCCGATACCTACCAGATCGTGTCCACCACGGGCTGCGATGTCCGTGATGCTCCGGACATGACCTCACCAGTGGTCACCAGGTGTGGGATTTTTTCCTTCATCCTCGAAAATCAGGTACAGCATGGTACATCTAAAAGCAAGATTTGTGCAAGAAACATTTGGACACATTTGGATTTATCTTTATTTATCCAGCAAGTGAGAGTTTGAGTAGCAAAAAACTACTGGAAGTCAGGCAAAATCAGGCAAGCAGAAATGGAGATTTGAGCAACACACGTCGCCAGGCTGGCACAGAGAGATAAGGTGGAGGTGGTTCGAACCAAGGATTACTATGGAGGAACCTCGGCTCACTGGAAGATCCCAGGAATCATTTTTGGGTTTAGTAAACTACCCTCTGGTTATTTAACATAGCCGTGGAAGCCATGGCCCATAGAAATAGATGATTTTCCCAGCGAACTAAACCTCCATTTATTTCAGGGATTGTCCATGGCTATGTTAGTCATAACCAGATGGTCTGTTTGAATATGTTCAGTTCATTTGGGTTTGTCTGGAAATAGGGTATATTCCCAATTATAGCCATTTAATAGGGATAATGATCATTAACCATTGGGTTTAGGGGTACACTATTTTCAGACACACCCATTTTAGTTCCATAATTCACCGATCTAGGTGGATTACCACCAGAGATTTTTCCATGTCTTGGAAAAGGATGATTTTGGTGGATCGAATCAATCAGCAAGTGCTTGGAGTACCTGGGATGACCCCAAGTGCTTGGAGCTTTGACTTGCCACAGTTCTTAAAAACAACCCTGTGGTAAATGGATTGGCTGCGTTTGTGCGTTTGTGATGTGAAATTGTGTTTCCGATTGTTCAATCATTTCAATCCACCAGGGACGCCCTTTGACTACCCTGCCTTTGGCGCCAACAAAAAAAAACATCAGGGTCAAGCGTGTTTTGTTCAGTTGTTGTCAACCCCACCTCTGCACCAAGCGCCACTGCTATTTCAAAATGATTAATTGCACTTGATCCCGATCTCCCCGCTTGTTGATTTTATCATGAACTCTTCGACCCCAGTTCCAGGCTCAGCCATATATAGTTCCGAAAGTTATAAAGTCTTAGATATTCCCTCCACTATTTATTCCCCTCAGCCTCCTCATACTCTTCCTACATTCCCCTCCAGCTTGCCGTTTCTAATGCCCATGTCTTGTTTTGCTAATCATAAATGTTTTGTGTTTATATCTTATGTAAGTGATCCCATCCTCAATTCATATTAGCTTGCACCACCCATTCTATGCTAACATATTTAAACTAATTTTGGTTCTTTTGCAGAGAATCAGTTATAACTAGTTAGTAGTTTTAGATATCAGATAATTAGTGTCCTTTAACTCATTATAATTGATATTCTGATATTATTTCCATTATTGTATCTGATTTAGTGTTTTATCTGATATATAATATAACTGATATTAATTATATCCAACCAGTTATTCTATCATAGTCAATATTTACAGATCCATATACCCTCTGGTAAACGTTTACATAACGAACTGGAAAATCACCATGCTATAAATGGGTAAATCCACGAACTAAATGGGTAAATCCACTATAAATCACCATTTTACACCGTTTGATATATAACTGATATCATATACAATAGTTATCTTTAGTAGTTAAACTACTTATAGTTATATCTGTGGAATAATATACCCTCTGGTTATTTAACATAGCCATGGAAAATGGCCCATAGAAATAGATGATTTTCCCAGCGAACTAAACCTCCATTTATTTCAGGGATTTTCCATGGCTATGTTAGTCATAACCAGATGGTAATATATAACCTATACATAGCAATAACCATAGATTCTCCCATTAAATATGGGGCTTTCCTGTAAAATTTCCCTTAATCCAATCCATTGAGGTATCTAATGGGACATATGTTATATAGTTATAAACCCTATTAACTATAGTTATAAGTACCATAAACCATAGTTATTGGAGTTATAAACCAACTTATCTTTAGCTCGTTTTTTCACTCAGATCTTCTGGCCATTTCTGAACGCCCGAACTTTCAAAGGCGATGGCCTGCGGCGGCTCATGGGGCAGTTGGCGGAGCCCAACAGCGGCTGGATCCCCATCTTCGACCCCGAAACAGGCAGCGGAGCGGTGGTTTTTTAAGCGCTGGATTTCATGGGGGCAATTCCTATGGGAAATACACCTGGGTTCTAATTTGGTGGATTTTAGAGGGAAGAATTCGGAAGAACCATAAATGGCAACCAAACTTTAGAACGGCAGTTCTGCTTGTGAAATGAAGATCGGGCATCCACTAAGTGATCATCGGAAATGTGCTGACTTGCCAATCAGAATTCGGTCATATTTTTACCCATCACATCCTACCCAAATAGGGAGTGCTTTAACCACGATTTATATAGATTTGGCTCATTTATGATATGTACATTATATTATATATATATATATATACAATGTGAGGCCCCCGTTCGATAGCTAAGTTGGTGCCAATATCTCCAATTTCACTATGGTTTATGCTACGCAAATAACGAACTAGTGACTGGGGCGAACAACGGATCGTCCCTTGGTGCAGGCTACGCCTGGGCAGAGCTTTGGAAGGCCGGCACGCCGGCCAGCGATACGAAGCCCTTGGAAGCCCTCTGGTTCTTTTTTTCTGTTCGAGAAGTGGAAGAAATGGCCCATTTGTAGATGATATACAATTTTTGGTGTACTTATTTCAAAAAAAAAAATATGGATATATGGATCCATATGGTGATTTTCCATGGCGAAGTGTTAAATTACTAGGTGATGAATACTACATGTTAGCGCGATTCTCATTCCCAACTGTTATGCGTTACAACCCCATAGAACTTTCGGCAGGGCTCATCATGGGCAACGAAGCAACCATCATTTGGAGCCTCAAATTTAGGCTTATCATCCACAGTTTGGTTTTGTACTCTGGATGATACCATCTCAGCTTCAGCTGCACCTGTTTCATTGCTCCATTCGTGTCCATTCTGTCAGCCTCATCAAAGGTCAAAAAGTTGCTTGGGGGGCCCATGTACGCTCACGCATCGCAATGGCTTAGGAATTCAGGTTTCGGGCTACCCCAAAAAAACACCACATTCTCTCATGTCACACTTCACATGGAGCTCAAAAACAACATGCCATTTCAAAACAGGAACATCATCTTCCAACCCTCTGTTTGATGAGTGTTGCCACTCCCATCTGCCGCAGGATCCAAAGATCAAAGAACCCGACTTCCCGGGCGTTTACATCATCCAACACGTCCCTTGTCCGCGGCAGCTGCATCAAAGTGGCACCAAATTGGTGAGGCATTTTGGTGACGATTTGTTCAACGGAGAGGGAAACACCAATCTCGGGTTGTGTTGTAATCCTGCATGGACTGTCACATCCTGTGTTTTGGATATGTTTTGCTACTGAATTCTTTGGTTTCATGTTGGATAACCTTATGGTCAGAATTGGTTTCAAGCGACAATTTTCAGCACACCACATTTCAAAGGGCAACAGTCAACCCGTTGAACTCCTATCACATTTTAACTCAACATAAATCAACTAACTCCTATTTAAAATTATCTAAAAACAACAAAAAAACATAACTGATTGGTGGTTTGGAACATGAATTTTATTTTTCCATATATTGGGAATTTCATCATCCCAACTGACTTTCACTCCATCATTTTTCAGAGGGGTAGGTTGAAACCAACCAGATAAATATGGATAATCTAGGATATTCAATTAGAGGTTTATGATACCATATGATATTTCACAACATTAGATACCATTTTTCATGATAGCATTTTAATATGATAGGTTGAAACCACCAACCAGATAAATATCATATAATCAACAAACGAACATCACGTTGTTTTCCTCCAAATTCTCCACGGTTTCACCAAGGAGAGCGCCATGGTGCGCACGGACATCTCACTGACCTCGCCGGAGCTGACGGAATTGCCCCAGGGGACCATGGTGAACGTCGTGGAGGTGGTCTTGGCAGCTCGTCCATGAAATCAATGGGTGGCATGGCTCATATCATCTTCCAGAAGCATAGATGTTTTGGGGGATTTAACTTACATCTTGAAAGTCAAAAAAAACATATATGTGTTTCTTAAAAACAATGTTTTTTCTTCCATATGTTTTCCCTATCCCATGACGGATCCATGGTGCTGGGAGAAATAAATGCTAACAACAATGGGGTATATATATATTGATGGGATCCATGGCACACCATATATAGCAGCACCATGGATCCGTCATGGCTTATACTGTTAGTTATGGTTACGAATGGGTTATATTTGAGTTAGTTTTTTGGTTAACTATGGTTAGTTGTGGTTAGTTGTGGTGAAAATGGATGTTAATGGATGTTACACAATCCTTTTCCATCTCTGTGAATATCTATGATCTGAATAGATCTGAATAAAATGACTAGTTGTTACATAAGTTATCCATAGTATCAGTTATGTTCATAACTATATAAAATAACTATGGATAACATATATCAGTTATGGATAACCATTAAAAACAAACTATAGGTATCCAGTAAAAATAGTAAAATCACAAGTGACTTATATAATTTAACCATCAACGGCATATTCACCTCAATGGATCTTTTTTCTTTTAAAGTTTAACAAAATATGTGGGATTCACCAAGAAAAATATGATGGGTTAACATTGGGTTAACATGGGTTCACTGTGAAAAATTGGGAGTAAATGATGGAAATTGGGGGGGTTGACCATTTAGAGAAATATAGTGGCTTAACATGAGTTGACCTAACGAGGGATTTGCTGGGATAAGTCTTATTTTGGAACTGCGCCATTGGAGGTTCAAGCAAGAACATATGGTGAAACGACAGGAGTCAGGCAAAAAAAATGGGGTTGCAGTGAGGGGTTCACTTAATTTTGGCAGCTTGAAATGAATATAAATGAATCATCAAGGCCACCAGTCATAGAATACACTGGTAGTATGGTAAGTTCACATGAGTTGACCATCAACAAGTGGGGGGAGTCATCTTTTTTCCAGTGAGTTCAAAGATGTGTAAACCGTCACCAGCTGAAAATGATGGGCACATCTTGGTGCCTGGCGTTGGTCGCTTTTCCTTTGGGATGTTGGAGGATTTTTACCGGCCAAACATCGGGTGGAGTGGATTTGCTGTAAAAAAACTTGAAATGTCTCATGATCCTCTGTGGAAATATGGGTGTGAACCAACGCATGGATCTGTACTCACCAGAACTGTTGAGATTATGATCTGGAGGCATATCTCATCGTACCTCATCTATGTCTATATACATATTACATATTTCTTTTTAAATCCTTCTATTACCTATCCTTTATCCCGATATTTATATGATAATATTTACCTTACATTGACATTTGAAATGCCAATTCCATAGATGTTTTCATAGCCTGGAGGTTTGATATGCCCCTTTCTCTCTGAGGATTACTGCGATGAAGAGACCACGGCCCAGCGGAAGCGTGGACGTTTGCAGCCGCTTGCCATTGATCAATGGATGTTTTCGTTCTATTTGTTTCAAGAGGAAACATCAATGTCCAAAAACATGAAACATAGAATATCATTTAAAATGTTAGATCATGGTGAAAACCATCAATAGCTGTTCATCATGAAATTTACTGTTTTTTTTGTGGTTTGACGGTAGCATCTCCTCAAAACCAATGCCGGGCATTGAGAGGGGAGTGGAGACTTTCTTGGGCGAAGCGATTGAATCGATTGAATGCTTGATGAAAGTTGGTGATATAAAGTTATATATTTCCCATGAAATGATGAAGTTTTGCTGCAACTTAAAGGTTTATTATGTCATGATGGTTGATAATGGTTGTGTACTAGGAAGTTTTACTGCTGGTGACCCATAGAACTTGGACTAGAATATACCATCCACCTGTAAAGCATCAGAGTCATTAGAAAGCCTTTTTTTGACCATGTTTAACCAGTATTAAAAACCATGTTCAACCATTATCAACCATCACCCACCATAATTAAACCACCAGAAACCATTGTAGACCATTGCAGACCATTACAATGTGGGGCCCCCCAGTGATGTTTGTTGGTTTATAAACCCTATTAACTATAGTATACTATAGTTATAAGTACCATAAACCATAGTTATTGGAGTTATTGGCACCAACTGAACGCTATCGAACGGGGGCCCCACATTGTAGATATCTCCACCATCAGGTCACTCAGGTCACAACCCCAGCCGCGAGGCACCCTGATGGCTGGATCTCCCTGTTGGACCGCGACACGAATTATCGCTTCGCGGAACGGGCCAAGATCCAGGAACCCTTCGGAAAGTGGGCGCCTGGGGCATGGAAATGCATGGAAGATGGCAGGAAAATGAGGGAAAGGGGGTTGTGATCTGGGGATGAATCTCGTGCAGTAAACTCGTCACTGGAAGACTTCGGCAGAATTTTGTGGCTGGCTTCGTACAGGGAAATGAGGCTGCGCTAGGGCCTAGGGTCTTGACATGTCTTGACTCCCCAGTTTCGTGATCCGATTTGGGAATTGAGACATTTGAGCCATGGTGTCGTGATGTGTCGTGGTCACGAGCGTTTGGTCTACGGCTTGGCCATGTGATATATATCTTTGTTTTTGGGAGTTGTGTCAATCTCGGTGTCAATTGGTTTTATATATATGTGTATATATATATATATTATACACATAAATCACAGAAAATGCCGAGATCTTTACATTGGCCAGCATTATTGAGTCATGTATAGCCCGGAAAACACCATGCGAAACTCGGAAGTTCCAGATGTAGATGAGCATTATATGCTCATCACCATCGGATTGGTCAACTTTCCACGGTCAGAACCGGATGAGATGATCTCCCCAAGCAATGCCTATCTGGTTGGTGGTGACTGGAACCAGGGAATTGATGACTTTCCATATGTTGGGAATGTCATAATCCCAACTGACTTTCATATTTTTTCAGAGGGGTAGGCATACCACCAACCAGCTATATGAAGTGGAGTGCTATATTTCAACCCTGAACTAATCGAGCATCCATGGTTATTGGCTTACGAGCCTCTATCATAGTCAGATTTACTAGCGCCAAATACTAACACTGAGAAAAACAACGAACCGAACTATCAATCTCATCACTTCAGGTAGTGTCATTTAAAAATCCATGTCTGTTTCTTGAACTCCACGATTCTTGCGGGTTCATACACCATAGTATCCCTATCTTATCCTTTTTGATATATACCCATATAATATTATATTCTCATAGTATCATAGTATATCATAGTATCATATATTTTCTATAAATATATCATATAAATATATATCATACATATCATACATATGATCAATCATTTATTATACATACCTATATATATATACGGGTAACCATAGAATTCCCGGAATATCTATGATCATATGGGTATATGTGTATAGGTATATATATCTATGAATCATACAATGTGAGGCCCCCCAGTTATAAGTTGGTTTAGATTCACCCCAGTAACTAGTTCGTTATTTGCGTACCATAAACCATACTTATTGGAGTTATTGGCACCAACTGAACGCTATCGTGGCCGGGGGCCTCACATTGTATATATATATATAACATATCAATATTCAACATCCCTATATATATATCCCATAGGATCCATGTATGGTGTATATATATATGCTAACAAAAATGGGGTATATTGATGGGATCCATGTTACCATATATGGCAGCACCATGGATCCTATGGGTATATATATAGGGATGTTGAATATTGATATGTTGAATATTGATGTTGAATATTGATATGTTATATAACCATAGAATCCACGGAATATCTATGATCATCTGGGTGTATATATATATGAATCATACCTACCTACATATATCATAACATCCCCGGCAGACTCGATCACCGAGGTGTCCAAGAAGGACATGGAACTCACAGTGGAACCCAACAGTGCTGAAGCCTTGAGCACCGTGCAGGTGGCTCAAAATGGGGCGATGGAAGGCGTTGCGAAAGATTGGGAAAGTGATGAAATCTATGGGGAATTCTGAGGATTTCTGGGGATTTATGGGGAATTCTGGGGATTTATGGGGATTTAGACTGATTGAGAGTAGGTATAAGAAGAACAAAAGGGGATTTAGATGGATTTTGAATTTAAAAAAATCAAAACACTGTAAGGAATAGAATTTGAGTGGGGTAAAGCATCGATCCCAACTCGTTTTTTGGATTTCTCTCATGCGATCGGGGATGGGTTAAAGATGTGGTACCGATGAATTTTGGTTTAAACCATGTTTTTTTTTTGGTGGGGTCTTGAATGAATTTGATCCATATCCATGATGATCATTGATGATCCATGTTCCCAGTTTAAGCATGTTTAAGCAACAGTTGACGGATTGTTGGTTGGGAATGTTTTGTAACTGAGGTCTACGAGTATTGGGTAAAACCAAAGCTCATACATTTAGTCCACTTATATCCAATATAGTCCCATTTAAAATCCCATCTATATCATATCAGACAATCCCAACGGGAAGGGGCCACCAGATAGGTAAGTTGATTTATAACCAGCTATAGTTGGATGGATGCATGGAGGAGATTCCAACGCACCCTGGGGGGGGACTTCTTGTATGTTATACCTCCATCTATAATCAGATTGTAACGGAATAATGCTAGAATTCCTAAAGATATCTACACATCTCCCTAATTCCAGAATACGGTAATATAACTTGTTACATATTTATTTTCATGACTAAGCCCATCTAATATAGATATAATAATCAGAAGTATCTTACATATTTAAAATCATCGGCTTGTTATGTCTTAAAAAATGTGCAAATGCGCTTAGTCATATAGTTCTGATATTATCTATATTTATCTATATTGATAGATGGGATGATAAGATCTATATCATGGGATTTTCCTCTTCATATTTATCAACCTATATTGAATTCAACATGACTATAATGATATTATCATATATATCATTAACCACCATTAAACCACCATATATATATCATGGTATAACCACCATTAAACCACCATGTTTGATGGTATATACCTTGATGGGATGGGGCTTGTTATGTCTTAAAATCCCTTTTGGAAATCCATCGCTTCCGCTTCCTCCCAGGATGGCGAGATGGTGGAGATCGTCGAGATGCGGCTGGAATATGCCCAGGCGGTCGCGAAACCAATGGTAGTCATACGAAATAAGGCTAATACTAATACAATAGTAATATGTTATAGAAATATTAAACAGTAATATATTATATTATATATATATATTACTATATATTACTAAATTATATCAATATAATATATTTACAGTAATATTTAGTAATGTATATATATATTATATATATCAATATCATGATAATAGTAATATGATAGTGATAATTGATAGTATGTATAATGACAAACGATAGTAATATAGCGAATATAGTGCATTTACGATGTTTTTCACGATGGTGATCATAATAGTAATAGTGTAGCATATAATAAGTGAACATGATATATTGATAATCCTAGTGATAATCATGGTGATAATGATCATAATAATGATGACAATGATCATGATAATATTAACAATATGTGTAGTTGATCCGCGTTTATTTGGGGTTCCACTCGTACTCCACTTTGGAGTCGTTCCCACAATGCTTGGGAAGCTGCATTGGCTAGATTAAATCTTGATTCCCATTTTTCTAGGGTCACAACAACCACTTTTGGATCGTTCAACCACCATTTTTACAACCTCACTTGTCGTTACAAGGGCATATCATTGACACCCCATAGTTGATAGTCAAAGACAAGAAGAAACAGTGACATTTGTTCAGTTTTCATACTCTTAAAAAATCTAAACATATCCAAATGTTTTGGATGGTCAAAACTTGAATACCCAAGTGACATAAGTGTGATGTGTTATCATTACCACTTATTATACCATTATAACCTCAACTTTTTTTTATTGGATTAGATTGATAAATAAACATATATTGCCTCTGGTAATTTGTTACATAGCTATTAAAAATGGGTGATTTAGTTCGTGGATAAAAACCCATTGATAGCATGGTGGATCTTTCCAGTTCGTTATGTTAGCCCGTTGACCAGGGCCAGGAGCATCTCTTTGGTCTCACGAAGATGGGAGGCCGGGGGAACTGTGCTGATCGTTGGGGAAGATTTGGCAGGATACCCTCTGGTAATTTAACGTAGCTATTGAAAATGGCCATTCATAGTGGATTTTCCCATAAAAAATTGTGATTTTCCATAGTTATGTTAAATTACCAGAGGATATGTTGGGGAATTGATACTGTAATTCTATGAAATTTGGAAGAGTGGGATTGCTTTTGGATATATATATATATATATAATTCACTTAAATTTGGATCTGAATTGGATAGTTGTTGCTGGGATAGTTTTTAAAACATGGATACCCAGAGGATCTAATGTACGCTAATATATCTCCAACATTCAGCAATGTCATTGATTGCTGCTTACAATTGCGTTTACAGGCCCATGGACATAGAATGAATTAACATGATATACTGGTTGGTGTTTGGAACATTTTTTCCATCTGTTGGGAAGAATCATCCCAACTGACGAACTCATATTTTTCAGAGGGGTAGGTATACCACCAACCAGTATAGAGGTTCTTTGTTTTCCAGTGCCATGTTTGGAATATTTATGGCAGATATCACTGGAGATGGGACAGGAAAGCCATGGAAACCTTGGAGGAAAGCAACAAGAAATACGTGGACTCACTTTGACTCACTGATACAACAAAGTGAAGCAGGCCGCCTACTGATACATGATACATGGATAGGGGATGGACATCCATAAGCAAGGACTATATATATATACATAATACATATATATATATATTATAGTGTAAAATAGATTGCAAACACCATGTTCGAAAGAGCATAATCATTCATAATACATACTAAATGATGCTACTGTGAATGGCTGATTTGTTTCCCGTCATTCCATCCATGTAGCCTCAGTACATCTCCATATTCTCTACAGCTACCAGCTATTCCATATTTGGTTCCAAGAATTCCATTGGTTCAATGGGAGATCTTCAGGATCCGATTGAGGACAATAAATGTTTGGCCTATTTTTCAGGCCTAAATTTCAGTGAATATCACCACAATTCATATGGCCAAAAAAATATGGTACTAACGTGCCTCCATCTGTTGGATCCTGGAGATCTCCCATTGATTGGTTGACTGCTGTTGTTCTTGTTTTGTCATGATTCGTATCACTGTATCCAGCTAGGTCTCCCTAAAGGCTGATGGTTGACTAGTGTTTTTTGTTAAGGATTCCATTACCCTCTGGTAAACTAACATAGCTATTGAAAATGGCCATTTATAGTGGATTTACCCATCGAAAATGGTGATTTTCCATAGCTATGTTAAATTACCAGAGGGTATATTCATCCTACTTCTGTCGAAAGATTTACACACATCATTTCTTTCCCCATTAATTTATTGACCCCACTTATCAGGGACGAATAGATGACCCTGCCAGTTGTTCTTCAGTTCATTTATCATGAGAAGTGATATGGAGTGAGTTGCGAATAACTTTCCCATTGTTCAAACGCGGCAATGGAAATCCACCATTAACTAACATAGCTATTGAAAATGGCCCATTTATAGTATCCCTCCCCCCTTTGCTAATGTACGGTAGGGGGGGGCCTAGCTAATGTACGATACTTTTCCGTACATTTCTCAAAGGCTTACCATATGATTCCGTACATTTTTTTGGGGGGGGGGCGCAAACTCACCAGAACCAATTTCTATACATCCAGTGTTTATTCCTGTTCCAATTTCCACTTGATAAGGCCAACATGCGTAAACAATCACTATCTTTATATCGTTGGTGTGCCAGCATTGTTGGCTACCAATTGTTGGACTATAGCAAAAAATCAATATTTTGATACGTTCAGCTTTACCTTGTGGAGTGATTGCATAGAACCGCAGCAGCGTTTGGCTGCCAATTTTTTTGGGGTGGCAAAATGCCATGGGTGGCACCTTAGCTAACTAATACAGATACCCCCGTCAGTTCCAGGATTAATTTCATTGGATTAATTTAGTTGGATGAATTTTTGGTGACCGGTTCAGAAATCTAACTCAAGGGATATTTGGATTAATTTGCAGCGCCTCCGTTAGAGCAATGGCTCTGGAGAAACCACGGCAGCAACCAGCGCATTTCTTGTTCCCAACATGCAGCTGGGCACTGGAAAGACATGGAAAGAATTATATCTGAATTGTCACTCACCCTTTTCATTCTTTTGTTGGAGGATTTTGACGCCTTACACCTGCAGATTTGACATGATGCGGGATGATGCGGAAAGATGTTGTTTGTTGAGCATGCTGATTCTTAGTGCTAGTTTGTTGGTGTTTCTGCTTTGTGTTAGAGGTTGCCAGGTGCATGGGGCTCCTCAAGCGGACCCAGTTGAGTGTTTTTATTTTTGTGGCCGAGGTATCGGCAAAATGCGGCCCGCGGTCTGGAACGAGAAATACTCTATCTATGTGTGCCACTGCGAATCTTGGCATACGTGTTGGGCACACTACCATTGGAGCGCGGGTTGAGCAGGTGAAAGGTTTTCTGCGCAAAGACCTAGAGACTTGGGATATCTTGGGATGATTTGGCCCTTCTGGGATGACTCAGGGAGGCTTGGTGTCTGCCGCGTTTTTCAAATCAGTTGGCTGGCAACGACTCTGCAGGACAGTTCTTCGGTGACTTTTTGCAGGGGCATCGGCGTCCATCCGCTCATTGCGCTGTGTGGCACAGAGGACAATGGATCAAGTCCCATACTCTGTCGAGAACTATGAAGGACCTACAGTCAGAATCTAGTTCAAAGTGATCACATTTATGCAGGGCATTTATTTTTTAAGCTGGCAGTCTTTAAGGACTCAGAGGCTTAGACTTCTCGGAAACTTTCCCCACTGATACAGACAGTGAATATTTTAATTTGGTGTTCAGGAGAACTGAAAGACTACCAGATTATTTTCCATTGGCAACGGTGAGCTGAGAAACGGCCATCTGAGCAAACAGGTGTGCAAACTTCTGCGCTCGCTGAACCTGCCACGGGGACTACAGATCACAAACATGAGGCCTTGACTTCCAATGGAACTTTTCCTTTTATTGCTGGGAGTGAGCTGAAACAAATAGGCTATCAACATCTATCAACTGTGGTGTTTTATTTACAGTCTTATCATGAGAGGCTACAACCTCCAGGAATCAGAACTGATCCATTCCTCATGATGCAACCTTCACCTTTCAATTGGCTACTGCTTGGTTAACCACCACAGGATGCTATGAATTCTTGACCCAATTTTTTGGACAAGCTCCCAGCGCCCGGGTTTCTGTATGGTTTCTGTATGGTCTTTTTTGTGTAGGACCTATAATCCTCTACCAAGATGTTGGTATTTCAACCCGGTGGTGCATCTTCGCGGATCCCATGACGAAATCTTTGCCAAGTGGCTGGATATAGCTGGATGCCCTCCCCAAGGCTAACTCCTTCAGGTGATATCAGTGATGTCCTGATGTTTGCTAGATATTGCTAGATTGTTGTTCCTTTTTGGGGGCAATGGTTACTCCGCGTCTTCCTCGAGTTCTGTTTTGGTCACTATGTCATATTCCTGGTTCTTGGCCTCAATTTGGAAATCAACGAGTTCATCAGTTCATCATAGTTCATTTCATCGAAGCCTCAACTGACCCCCAATAAAAAGCCTGGGTAGCCTGGTTTCATCTTTTTGGAGCAATGTGAGATCAATAACCCATCCCCACAGATGATTATGATCTATTATGATCTATTGTTGCATCTCATCCTTTGGGGATGATAAAAAAACACCCCTCCATGAAGTATAAAAAGATCACGAATGTTTTATAGTTGGGTCCCCTCATTTTTCAAACAAAGCTTGACAAGGAATTGAATGAATTTTGAATCGCAGCAAATTTACTTATTATATGAAGGTTCTGAACTTTTATTAGGGGTAAGCTTCAGAATCAATTTTGGGCAATGTTTTGAACATATTTTGAAAATGATTAGGATTGGAACTGATTTTGAATCGAGGGCTTTTTGATATTAAAGTTTTGAACTTTTTAATAGGGGCAAGCTTCAAAATCAATTTCTAATCATTTTTGAAAAAATAATTACAAAGGATTTAAATTAATTTTGAATCGAAGCAAATTTTTTGGTCCTGGTGAGGTCTGGTGAGGATCCGGTTCCGCCCAGCGGGCAGAACCAGACCCTATGCTTCGATGTCAGACCCGGTGAATCGGGGTCCGGTGTGGGGTCCTTGGGTCCGGTTCCGCCCAGCGGGCAGAACCAGACCCGAATATGCAAGCATTTTCAGGGCGGAATGTGAGAAATGTGGGGTCTGGTTCTGTCCGCTGGGCGGAACCGGACCCAAGGACCCCACACCGGACCCCGATTCACCGGGTCTGACATCGAAGCATAGGGTCTGGTTCTGCCCGCTGGGCGGAACCGGATCCTCACCAGGCCTCACCAGGACCAAGCTTTTGCAAGACACAATAAAACAATACCCCGCCCTTTGCGCATCATTTTTCTTAAACACTATCCCATATTATCCCAGCAAGCTATCCCAACCACTCCTGAGGAAAACACTTATTGAAGAAGATTCTGCATCTCGTTATATATATATATATATACATACTCTCGTAACTTAAGGTCAAGGTGACAATGCAAACTTTCAACCTGGAATAGGAAAACATGGGATAATGCAGCAATTCGTCATCGCGTGCACTGGTACACAGCAAGCTTCCTAAGCGCCGCTCAAGTTTTTTTTTGCTAATTTGCTACTGATGTCACAACATCTTTGGGCTTTGTACTATTGCTTCAACTCAGCTTGCTTTGCAGAAGCACAATCTTGTTTCATGTCTTGCAGAAGAGCGCATACCACAAACAATTCGTCGATTTCAGAAACAACAGCGACAGATAGCCATATAAGTTTAAAACAGCGGGGCGGGACAACAGAACAAATGCAGTCTTGGTAGCTCCCGCGGTCTTGGTGGGAAATTTAAGTTGCGACCTCGCCTTTAACGATCCAGAAACGAGTTAGACCAATGGTTTTATTAAGTGTAAAAGGGGTGGCAGGGCAGCACAAATAGTGAAGCGTTGTTACGTATTCCCAATTTTGGTGGGAAATTCATGTTGGCACCTCGCCTAGTTACAACCTGCCAGCCCGGCGGCAGCTCCCAGCTCTAGAGTAAACAAAATCAAATCCTGCAGTTCGGTGCCATGGCCTTATGTTTCTCAGACGCAGTGGTCAGAAGCCCGGTTTCCTGAACATTTGTGGAATTGAATAGCATTCAGGAGCATGCAAGTTGATGGAGCAGGGTTCCTGTGGTTTTAATTTTTAGTGGTTTTGTACCCTAAACTCTACCTTGCGAGACCTAAACCCTAAACTCGACTTTGCGAGACTTAAACCCTAAACTCTACCTTGCGAGACCTAAACCCTAAACTCTACCTTGCGAGACTTAAACCCTAAACTCTACCTTGCGAGACCTAAACCCTAAACTCTACCTTGCGAGACTTAAACCCTAAACTACCTTGCGAGACCTAAATCCTAAACTTTACCTTGCGAGACCTAAACCCTAAACTCTAGTAGTAGTAGTAGAAGTAGTAGTAGTAGTAATAAGAAATTTGAATGCGACGACGCGCGCGGAACCCGCGCAGAAGAACACGCGCGGAACCCGCGCGAAACGCAAACGCGCGGAACTCGCGCGTAGTATCAATACTTTTAGTACTAGTAGTAATAGTAGTAGTAGTACTACTATAGTAGTAGTAGTAGTAGTAGTAATAGTAGTAGTAGTAGTAGTACTAGTACTAGTAGTAGCAGTAGTACTAGTAGTAGTAGTAGTAGTAGTAGTAGTAGTAATAATAAGAAATTTGAATGCGACGACGCGCGTGGAACCCGCGCAGAAGAACACGCGCGGAACCCGCGCGAAACGCAAACGCGCGGAACCCGCGCGTAGTATCAATACTTTTAGTACTAGTAGTAATAGTAGTAGTAGTAGTAGTAAGAAATTTGAATGCGACGACGCGCGCGGAACCCGCGCAGAAGAATACGCGCGGAACCCGCGCGAAACGCAAACGCGCGGAACCCGCGCGTAGTATTGATACTTTTAATACTATTAGTAGTAGTAGTAGTAGTAGTAGAAGTAGTAGTAGTAGTAGTAATATAATAGTAGTAGTACTAGTAGTAGTAGTAGTAATAATAAGAAATTTGAATGCGACGACGCGCGCGGAACCCGCGCAGAAGAACACGCGCGGAACCCGCGCGAAACGCAAACGCGCGGAACCCGCGCGTAGTATGAATATTTTTAGTACTAGTAGTAATAGTAGCAGTAGTAGTAGTAGTAGCAGTAGTAGTAGTAGTAGTAAGAAATTTGAATGCGACGACGCCCGCGGAACCCGCGCAGAAGAATACGCGCGGAACCCGCGCGAAACGCAAACGCGCGGAACCCGCGCGTAGTATTGATACTTTTAGTACTAATAGTAGTCGTAGTAGTAGTAGTAGTAGTAATATAGTATAGTAGTAGTAGTAGTAGTAGTAGTAGTAGTAGTAGTAGTAGTAGGAGCAGCAGCTGCCATTCACTCACCCACGCACTCGCTCACTCACTCAATCTCACTCACCCACTCGCTCACTTATTGACAAACCCAGTAACACATTCAACCATCTTGATTTGTGAACAAAGCAGCGGCTGCTCTATGCTGCTCTCGCTTCATCAACTTGGGACGCCCAATATCAATTCCTGGAGCCTGAACATCCACTTTAAAGATCTTTAAAGTGACCAAAAGCCAAGGTTGAGTCAGAATTGGTCTTTCATAAAAACATTGAAAAAGTGGCCCTTTGAATTGTTTTGAAATGCATATGCGGAATCGTTTTCGATTGTTGCGCAAACTCTGTTGGAAAGGTGATGTATGGTAATGTGCTTCGTTATTCATCGTTGTTCGAACTTTGCAGTTCTAGAGAGACATCCACTTTTCTACCAGAAGCATGCACTTTTCATAGAAGAAACCTTCACTTTTTCCCAAGCATAACACCTGCTTTAAGGTGGTCGTTTAAGGTTCCAAGATGACATCTTGGGGAACATCTTGACAATGGATGGCGACGGGGAAAAAGAAATTGAAGCATCGCAGCGGGAGAGCGTGGGGCATTTTCAGTCAGCTGAAAGGTTGGTTTCACTTAATTTCTACTGTAAAGTTCATTACATAATGTGCATCAAAATATGCAGATGGAATATATTTGGTGGTGTGCCAGCCTTGTTGGCTACCATTTACATGTATATATACATATATATATATATGCATATATATATATATATTATTATTATTATTATTGTATATTTATATAATACTTCTACAAATGCAGAAATGTACGAAAGGGGGGGGGGGTCCCCCCCCCCACAATCAGGAGGGATTTTATAGTGAGTTTTTCCATGAAACATGGTGGATCTTTCCATAGTTATGTTAGTGATTAACCATAGAAATAGTGGATTTTCCCATTAAAAATGGTGATTTTCCATAGTTTTCCCATTAAAAATGGTGATTTTCCATAGTTTTTTGTAAACGTTTACCAGAGGGTATAGGGAATTTCCCAGCCACATTTGTTCTCACCAGGCTGGATGCCGCTGCAAAACTTGGCGACAAAGGAGAAATACGCGGAAGCCAAGCCAGAATTGGCTGAAACTCGGACCGAACATCAGCGGTTTCACCGGTGATCTCGCTCTATGTGTTGGTTTGGAACACTTTTGATTTTCCATACCCTCTGGTTATGTCAAAATAGCTACTGAAAATGGCCATTAATAGTGGATTTTCCCATTAGAAATGGTGATTTTCCATAGCTATGTTAGTTTACCAGAGGGTAATATATGGGAATAATCCTGGGATGTCATCCTTCCCATTGACGAACTCCATCATTTTTCAGAGGGGTAGGTTGAAACCACCAACCAGTGTGTGTTGGTTTACTGGTGGAAAAGCCTCACAAATTTCTTGGCCCAAAGTTCGCGCGCGGAGCGTTCTACTCGTACCGAAAAATACGCTACTGCTGGTGACACCAAATGTTGATCTATCCAGGATTTTTTGCGGATGTGACTTGTTAAGCTCCGTTTTTATTGGATGATGGATTAAATGACCCTCTGGTAAACGAACATAACTATGGAAAATCACCATTTTCAATGGGTAAATCCACTATAAATGGCCATTTTCAATAGCTATGTTAGTTTACCAGAGGGTATTATTCTGCCTGGAAAACTTCCAATTGTTGAAGTGTGAGACTCAACGAGGATTTTTGGTGCATCGGTAAGTAGACCCTCCAAGAGGAGATTGGATGGAATTGGAGGGAAGGCTCGAAGAGAAAGAATCGGACTCTGATATACTCTGATATGAGCTATGGTCAATACTCATGGTTAATAACCATTAATAGGGGCTAGTCATCCAATGGTTCATAGGGATTTATAATAACCATTATAAGGATCCTTATTGTGGATGGGATGACCATCAACCATATAGTGAGTATTGACCATGGCTCATATGCTACACTTTCATGGATGATACTGATGACACCCTATTCTTAGAACGTGTTTCTTCACAAGTTTTGGTCCTAAATGTCTTCGAGTTTCTCTTTAAACCAGGTGTTTCAATTGTTATATTAATATAGTTGTTTATTCCCAACTCACTATGTAACATTAACATACAACAGCATACATTAACATACATTAACATACAGTACATTAACATACATTAACCCATTTCTCAGCCGATTTTCCCGACGTTTGGGACACGTTTTGGGACGGCTGGAAAGTTTTCGAATCTCAGTTTTTTTTGTTCTGAGGACCCAGAGGTGCCTCCAGAGGAGGAGTGAAGTCGAAACATGGGGATTTTGTTTGGGGGGAATTCATGGTAATATGTTTAATATGTTTAAGGAAAGTGATATGGATATATGGGAACTGATATCTGATATGGGATAAAATATAGGAATTGATATGGATATGGGATTTGATATGCGATATAGGAACTGATATGGGATTTGATGTGGGAACTGATATGTCATCATATCTCATCCCCTAAAATTGAGATATGGGAATGAATACACTGGTATGTCACTGATACACAGACCATGATAAACACATCAAAGATGGTCTGTCTATAAGGGGGGGTGAACCAACAAACATGTGGGCTTCATCAGCAGACATGTGAGTCTAACCTTGCAAAGCTGCCTGAAATAGGTAGCTGGTAGATAACCTACAAAATGGCACTGGATATTATACATATCTAATTGGTGGTTTGGAACATTTTTCCATATATTGGGAACAATCATCCCAACTGACGAGCATATTTTTCAGAGGGGTAGGTATACCACCAACCATATATATATACACACATATCATATATATATAACCAATATAAACCGGGAAGATTTATGATTGAGCCGTACAATGGCAATGCGGCAATGATAATTGATGGGGATGATGATGACAACCTTGGGGGCGACCATCCAAAATGAGGCTTTGACGACAATCGAAGCCACAAGCCAATGGTACATGACCAATACCACACATATACCAACCATATACCAACCAAGTAGTAAAAAACGTATCCCAACCATATCAATGGATGTAAATGGTAAAATATCACCAGCTACAAAAGGTTACCAGCTCCACGATGGTTTCTCCGCGTTTTGATGTGTTCGGACCAGTGGAGATCACCATGGTGCTACGGAGTCTACGGTGGCAACGTGGTGAATGGGGAAAAACTCAACCGTTTGCTATGAAACATGGCCCAGTCGAAGTAGTTGATATACCGTAATACCCATGAAGAATGGTGATTTTCCATACTTATGTAAACGTTTACCAGAGGGTAGATCATACTTTGTTCACTGGTCAAATATGCACCTCGTATCATGACTGATTGTTTGTGTCTCCTTGAGACAACTCTGATGAGTCCTATCCAAAATTCAGTCCAGGAAGCGATGAAAATAGAAACACAACTTTGACAAAATGGATGTTTATTCAAGTTTATTCAGAAAGAATCGGCAGAGTTCAGCTACCAGCAGCTACCATTTTGATGCTTTCTCCGAAAAATCGCCAGAGTTCACCACATTTCTGGCCTCTTGGGACCCCCTGCAGCCGAAAGCTGGACCAGTTGGACCCCAGGACCCTCTGAAACTTCCAAGCAATCCACCGCGCTGGGTGCCTGGGCACCATCTATTTCTGGTAAGATTGGCTATGGTTTACTATTGCATTACATAACATTCACTACCATAGAAACTAAACCTCCATTTATGTTGGGGATTTTCCATGGCGAACTGTTAAATAACCAGATGGTATATCTAAAATAAGTACAATGTGAGGCCCCCGTTCGAGATAGCGTTCAGTTGGTGCCAATAACTCCAATTTCACGAACTGGTTTATGGTACGCAAATAACGAACTAGTTACTGGGGCGAATCTAAACCAACTTATAACTGGGGGGCCTCACATTGTAACATTCACTACCCTCTGGTAAACATTCACATAACGAACTGGAAAATCACCATGTTGTAGCTGGGAAAACTCACTATTTCGACTGGGCCATTTTCAATAGCTGTTTGTATGTTTACCAGGCCGGGTAAGTTGACCAATTTAGATGGACATGGGTTAAATGTGGGAAGCCAATTGTTTAAACCTACCATTTAAGGGGATGAATCAACAGCAGTACATATTAGTACATCTTAAGTTGTGGTGTTTCCAATGATCATCTTAAGTTTGGGGGGGTTCAATAAAACCTCCGAAAAAAAAGGCCGTGGTAGACCTGGTAGACCCTTGGTGCCATCCATGGTGCAAAGGGTTCACCATCCCCAATGACTTTCCATGGATGGGTTTGCCACCCTGGTCGATGGTAGGTCATTGGAGATGGTTTACCCAATTAAAAATGTGGTTTACGAAGTTGCAAAAGCATCATCTTAAGTTGACTAATTTACATGGAACTTGGTTTACCCATTTTACCATCGAACTTGGTTTGCATTGAAAGATATGTGAGTTTGGCGGCAAGTTGGATTTGTCTTAAGAACGGGCACCACACCAGAATTTAACAATTTTAATGAGGAAAACAATCAGCCAATATTGAAGCTGCTTAGTATGGGGATACATGAAGATGGAACCCTTTGAGGGTGTATTTCAATGTTTCAAAGGCATCAACTAGTAACTTCTTCTGCCTGGTTGTTTCAATGGTTATTTTCAACATGTTTCAACCAGATTTGGGATGTTGATCCCAAACGTCAAGCATAGTTTCAACGGTCACCGCACTGTTGGTTTTGTGAATTCGGATCTCCAAATTGTCAACAGCGACGTCACAACACAAGCACCATACATATCCATAAATCATGTCTATCGTAGGGGCAATCATTCCCAAAATTACTGGAACATTGTGCCGATGATCGCATGTGTGTATTTTGATATATTATGTGGTAATATGTAGTACTGTACATGATTTCTCTATTATCATGTACCTACATATTACCACACAATATTTATCAATAGTACCATATATTCATGATGTATCTGGGTAAATTATAACGACCTCACTGTTCTCCCTCACTGGAATCATGGTTAGTAAGGGAAATCATCCCCAAATGGCCGCAAGATTCAGGTTAGTGAAATATTATAATTTACTCAGATGTATATCTCCTAATTTTCAGAGGAATTGTCCAGAATTTTTCGGTGGAAGCTTGGGCCACCTGGGCCAGGTGTCAGATGGCTTGCTATGCCATCTTCATAAACAGCATCGAAATATGATCATGATGACAGAGCTGCTTGACTCAACTTGACTCAATGAAGTCCATGAAGTCCATGGGGTCTACGCAGAGTCCATGGTTTTTTTTCGATGTAAAAAAAAAAAAGTTGGTCAGTTGGACTTCTGTTTGGCCTGAAGCTGAAGCTGGGAAGAAGCGTCCCAAAAATTGGGGCAAGTAGTTTTGGACACATGCCATATTGGCGGGGACGGGAGAAGCAGGGATGCATGGCGAGTGTTGAGTTTGGCCTTGATTTGCTTCCGAAGTTGCATTTTAATGGTGAGTCAACCCACTTGTCAAATATTTTCCATAATTGTATTGTATCAATATCTCCATATCGTATTTACTAGTACATAATATATATATATATACATGATGTTCACGTTACATATCATAAACCCCAGTGTTGTTGCTTGCAATAAGTTTCAGACCTGCCTGCACCTGCCTGCCAAAAAACGTCGTGTCATCGCGAGGAAGTTCCAGAGCATTCAGCTGGGCTTCGAACAGAAGGGCCTCAATCTGGAACCGGTGCCTTGGTGGTCCTGGGATGGCTTAGAACGGTAACTAACTGGTTATGGGATATAACATGGGGATATTTTATGGGATATCTAACCAACTATAGTATAGTTATATAACATTATATAGTTAAATATATATCTGGTTGGTGGTGACTGGAACCATGGAATTCTATGACTTTCCCATCATATTGGGAATGGAAAATCATCCCAAGTGACGAACTCACTCCATCCTTCATTTTTCAGAGGGGTAGGTTTTTCAACCACCAACCAGCTTAGAACGGTAGTCCGACATGTGGATGTTTTTGATCCATCCCCGGTTTCAACATGTTGAAACCAACATGTTGAAACCAACACGACTGTTCCAAGTTTTCGGGGGTGTCTTCCCATAATTTATCGGTGGAATTTCCAAGGCCATGAGGGAACCAGATAAGAACTAGCCTTAGAATGTTGGGATTTTTTTGGGAAGGAAACCTCTTGATGAAAACGGTCAAGTTGACGTTTTTTTTTCCTTAATGTAAGGTTTTGTAATGTTTTCTATAGCTTGATTAAGCTGTCAAATGCAACATGGGAGAAAGCACCAAGCGAAATGGTGTCATATCGAGCAATGTCATGATTTCGATACTGCTGGAAAGTTGTGCAGAGGGGACTGGGTCATGCAAGATCTGATACTGGGATCATGCTTGTGCCATTGGATACATGGGATGGTCCCAGAGATGTCAAGCATCAAAAAACTATTGAAATCATGCCCGTCTCAGTTTCCAATTGCCTCTCGGGCCCAAGTCTCAATTTCCATCCATTTCCCCACATGTTTCCCCTTCAGGACATTTCGTAACAACCTGACTTTTTCCATCATTTTCTCAGATTTCATCAGCCTTCCCATGGTCCATAGGATCCCCATAGGTGGCTGACCCAGGTGCTGCCCGGGGATGAACCGGAGCTTCCGGACTTCGAAAGTATGCTGAAGCCCTCGCACTTTGCGCAGCAAGACACAGGCAGCGCTAGCGCTGGCGCTGGCGAGGGTGGGGATGGTACGAAAATGTGCTCAAAAAATAGAAGGATCATATGGATAAAGGATGAAGAAATGTACTGGTCCTACAAATTCTATGGATATAAAAAATGGATATATTATATTTAAGTTCACCAAACCACCGTTAATTCTTATTTTTTTAAAACTTGAAAAAAAGCGCGAAAAATGCAAAAAAAAATGGAAAAACCAAAAAGCAAATCAGCAAAATCCAAAAAACACAAAAGCAAAATAAAAGGGAAAAAAACGGGAAAAAAAAGGAAAGACAAAAATGGGAAAAAATGGGAAAAAATGGACTTGTCCATTTGCTTTTTTTTTTGCTTTTTTTTTGCTTTTTCGATTTGCTTTTTGTTTGCTTTTTGTTTTGCTTTTATGTTGCTTTTATTTTGCTTTTTTCCAGGCAAAAAGCAAAAAAAAAGCAAAAAAAAAGCAAACAAAAAGCAAATCGAAAAAGCAAAAACAAGGCAAAAAAAAGCAAATGGACAAGTCCATTTTTTCCCATTTTTTCACCCTTTTTGACGTTCCTTTGTTTTCCCATTTATTTTGCTTCCTGTTTTTTTCGGTTTTGAAGTTTTGTTTTTTGATTTTCCATGTGTTTTCCTTTTTTTTGCTTTTTTTTCAAGTTTAAAAAACATTAGAACTAAGGGGAGAGGTGAACATAATATTATATGATATAGACATATATCATGTAAATATATATATATATATATGGATCATTAATTAATTATGGTTGATTCTTCTGGTATTTTCTATAGAATCCAGCCATCATCAGCCATATCCTCCAGCTAGGCCGCGTGGCCGTGCGCCGCGAGAAGCCCGCGGTGAATTTGCCGCAGCCCTCGGCGACGATCTCTTCGCAGGCGCGGCGGTTTCACCGCAGGATGGGAGTTCCGGCGGATTTCACCAAAGATTTCACCGGTGATTTCTGGCGGAAATCTGGAGTTATAAGCGATGTGATGTATGATACATATGATATATATGATATAATGATATTATACATACTATATATATGATATGCTAGTTATAAATTGGTTTATAAACCCCATTAACTATGGTTATAAGTGCCATAAACCATAGTCATTGGAGTTATAAACCAACTTAGCTATCGAACGGGGGCACCACTTTGTGTGAAATGAGATGTTGATGGCTGGTTGGTGGTTTCAAACATGAATTTTATTTTCCGTTTCACATATGGGATGTCATCCTTCCCAATCTGACGAACTTATATTTTTCAAGATAGTTAAAACTATGGTTAAAACCACCAACCAGAAATAGTGGGGTTAAACACGGTTGAACTGACCTGGGAACATCTCAAACCAACCTGCAAAGCACCGTAAGAATCAGCATGAGCCTTCCCAGTGGACATGTTGTAGCCGAGCTGGTGAAAAGTCGTTGCTTTAATGGGAAATGTTTGCCGTGGAAAATGTTGACCGGCATTTGAATGGTTTTCGCCAAAATGGAGGTTAAACCCCATCAAACAAATGGTTAGAAACGGCCATTTTGCCCAGAACAATCGGTGTTTGACCATCCTTAAATAGTGGGGTTCACTACCAGAACGGAAGGGTGTCCTGGTATGTGATCTGGCTGTAGATTGGTTTTGGATTAATCCATGGTTGTGTTTGAACCTCTGTGTGGCATCTCCCATTTGATGTTCATGGCACCGTACCTATAGACCGGATTGAGCTTGAAGGTCTCAGTTGGTTTAATGGATAGTTTTTTCTAATTTCAAAGGATTTGTTTTTTGCCACGACAGCATTTGCAGCACTACCAAGCCCCAATCGTGCACCCTTTCGTGCACCGTTAGTGGATGCTGTTGGTTCATTCCCCTGACATATCCTCAACCTGTCAGTTCTCAAATGATTTATGAACCAACGTTGTTCCCTTTATGAACCAACAATCCCTTAAAAATTCCCCAAATTAGGGAGACTTTCATTTATCAGATGATCATCACTTTCATTTATCAGATGATCAGGTTCTGCAAACCATTTTTGGGGGAAACAAAACATGTTACCAACCACTCCATCCATTCCATTCCTTCCCGGTGATGGATAAGTTCCTACAGTCGGTCGGTCCCTGTTATTGTAGGATAAAGATGGATAAAGTTCATTTTTACGGACTGAATCAGTTTCGGTAAAGCCCACTAATTCCTATCTTCCCTATTCTTGCAGGGTGACTTCCTAAGTTGAATCCCAGTGATGCCAGCTGGTTTTGAAAAACGCAAGCAACATCCCATTCCTCTGCTCCAGTCCCTGAAGAGCCGCTTGCATCACTTCGTCTCCTCCATTTGAGGGTACCAACGGGGTTGGTCGGTGTGGCACAGGTCCAAAAGCAAGAACTTTGGAAAATGCATCGCTGCAAAAGAGTGGCACGCAAATGAATCATTTTTGGAACATTGAATCTACTGTAACCAAAATCTGCCATAAAACACGCAAAAACACATCTCTGCATATCTCTGCCAAGAAATCGAATATAATAATATACTGTACATATAAATATAAATGATTGTAAATCTTAGTATGTTCTGTGCATTGGAATCCGACTTTGGCAAATGCAAATGGAAGAATCGTCTTCTAAGGCTTCTTTGAGGGGTCCAGCTCTTACTTCTACAAGTGCAATGTCAGTGGGAGATTGGTGTCACTGTTGGAATTCATGCGACAAGCATCTATTGGGGTCCCTTGTGATTTCCAAACATACAAAACGGTGATACAAGATGGTTCTTCAATAATTTTGATATGAGATCTTCAAAAAAGCCATTGCGCTCAATATTACTGATGATTCATTGTTACTGTTCATTGGGGAATAGTTCCCGACCAAGCAAGTTTACATGTTTCGTCGTCACTATCCCGAGTTGAAAATAGAAACTATCGGATACCGTGAAATTCCAGAAGTTCCAGCATCATATGAACTGTGCAGCTTCCTGAATCAACAATCAAGACCTGCAATGTGAGGCCCCCCAGTTGTAAGTTGGTTTATAAGCACAGGTAACTATAGTTATAAGTACCATAAACCAGTTCGTGAAATTGGAGTTATTGGCACCAACTGAACGCTATCGAACGGGGGCCTCACATTGTGGGATCCATATCTTTGGATTCTGGATCGTATCTCATCATCCTGTAACCCATGGATTTTTGTGCGATAAGACAACCACAGAAATCCAGAAAAGAAATCCAGCCATACCTGGCCTGGCTTCCTGGAAAGCGAGTCGAATGTTAATCTTCTCTTGAAAGGAGTGGCATTGGCACAGCTGGCAGCAAATCAACCACAGCAATGTGGAGTTCTGGCTGATTTGTGTGTGGCGGAATAGTTGATATCCCACTGAACATAGTCATCTGGTTGGTGGTTTCAAACATGAATGGATTATGTTCCATTTCATGTATGGAATGTCATCCTTCCCATTCACCAATATTAATTAAGATGGTTATTGCACCACCCACCAGTCATAAACAAAAGGGAAAAGCTTGAAGGCATCTACTGTTTGGATGGAATACCTTTGCTTGGCCATGTGCACTTTGAGGCTGCCTCAAAGTTGTTACTCCTTTCGGCCGCACCTTACAAAGTGAGGGAGTTGCGTCCAAGTTTTTAGTGTCCTGACACAAGGGTTTTCTGAAACAAAGAAATAGAGATGGTCCGCAGAGTAGCGGACCTTGTGTGTTTTTCTCAATGATTTGAGACAATATGTCAGTATGTATACCGCGGTTTTCGTCACTTGGACGAAGACCACGACGTCGCAGAATGTGCTGGACACGATGAACAAGCGTTCACAAAAAAAGGCCTATAGGTGAAGGAGGGTCTAAACTCTCACTTCGGTTTCACCATGGTACTGACACGTCGCCGCGCTTTGCCACGTGGCTTTGTGGCACACGTGAAAAACTGGATGATTTGGAGCGGATAATTACTGATTGGTGGTTTGGAACATGTTTTATTTTCCATAATATATGGGATAGTCCTTCCCATTGACTAATATTTTTCAAGACGGTTGAAACCACCAACCAGATTAGGTTTGGAACATGTTGGGGCATGTTTATCCCGATCCAAGTCATATTTGGCCGAAAGTGGAGTTCCCATCCTTGGGTCAGATTTGCTCCGTGAAATATGCTAGAATTATGTTCACAACTCATTATAAATATAAAATATCTCTATAGTCTCTATAAATATAATATATATATATATATTATATATATAATATATATATATATATATAATATAGATATATATAATATAGATATATATAATATAGATATACATGATATAAGGACCCAATATATTGTATATAGGAACATATAGGAACTTCACCTGTTTCAATCACCTGTGGATCACGCCGTGGTTTTTCAATCGATCACCGCAAGAGTCTCTCTTGTGACCATCACTGCCATCACCGAAAAAAACTCCATAGGATCGATAGCTCGATATAGCATGTGCGGCAAGCAGTTTTTGATAGGTTTCTGATGGTTTCTGTTTGTTTAGAACAAATTAAGTGAAGTGCTGGAACTTTTGTGGCCAACACTTTTTGAGCTCCAAAAAATAACTGCTTGGTGGTGACTGGAACCATGGAATTGTATGACTTTCCATGGGAATAGAAAAATAATTACCAACTGGCGAACTCCATCATTTTTCAGAGGGGTTGGTTGAAACCACCAACCAGTCATAATTAACCATCATTAACCACTATTAATCACTATTAACCACTATTAACCACTATTAACCACTATTAACCACTATTAACCATATGGATAGGTCAACCACCAACCAGATTTCTGGTGTCTCAATCATCGCTTCGCATCCTGCAGGCGGTGATCCCCTTAGCCTCTTTGGCCCTTGGCTTGTGGGGCTGCTTAAAACCCGGACGGGTTTTCGATGGTTGGTTTTTGTCACTGGGAAAGCCATGGTTTGAATCACTGGGTTTATAAATTATAGCTGGATTAAGAAGTGTTGTAATATTGGGTTTAGTGATGTTTTTATACAATAAGTTTATTGATTAGTATGAATAAGTGGGTTCAATGAAAAACAAAACACAGGCTGGTATGTTAGATGTACCGTGAGTTTGTTTGATGGTGGAAGTTTATGATAATAGCTTATGATGTGTAGTTACAGTATAGCATGACTCCCATTTCTTGAAGTGTGGGATCCACAATGATAAAAACCCTATAACTCGCAGGCTTCAGAAATTCTGATCACCAATGTTAAAGAACTGCTATATTTTTGAGATGTTTCAGATGTTTCAATATGTTTTAATAATAGTAAGATCATGTAAGATCTATGCCAACTAGTTTGGGCTTCTGAAATAACATGGGTTTCAGATTCAAAATGGGAGATGAACCAACAAGACATGGCAAAGTAATGAACCAATGGCGTGGGGAATGTGGGGGGATAAACATGAAATGATGGACGTGTAGGATTGTACGAAGTAGTTTAACATGTGATGCTGTCGTCCAAGATGGAAAATTGGGAAGCACATGTTCGACCGACGATGACAGAAGTCGAACTGTTGTCTTGTGCCCAGACCAATCATACTTTCTCAAGCTGTTGTCTTGTATGTATCGGACTTGCCGTGATTTTTTTATATGTCCATCATGAATGCTTGGGATGCGTTGCCCTAGTTGACCCTTTTTCCAAAATGCGTAGCGAAGGGTTCTTGTTTTTTATATAGCCAGGTTCCAGAAGGTTCCGATATAGCTCCGGCATCGTTCATCAAGCCGGTTCGGGAAGGTTCCGGGCAGGTTCCGGAAGGTTCCCAGATCAGGTTTAGGAAAGTTCAGGTGCAGGTCCATGTGGGCAGCATGGTTTTCCTTATGCATAACTCCATGACGCTGATTTTTGATGGTAGTTGAGATACCTTCCAAACCTGGAGGGGCGCGAAGTAATGCATGAGACGACATCATGCTTGATTGTTTATTTTCAATGCGGCGTTTTTCGGCGCAGTGGCACGTATTTTGGTGACGTCTTCTGATTGCTGCGCGTACAGCTGCAACCAAACGATCATCAAAATCGATAGCTGGCGGAGATACCACCCAAGCTTATTGCATTGCAGGCCCTGCAGCGTCATCTTGAAATGACTTGGTTGGTGGCCATCATGAGCTGGCGCAGGTCGCAGTCAAAAGGGCTCCATCTGCCCACAGACGTGACGTGGTCATGTTTTTTCTTCCAACCACCCGACCTGGACATTAAAGCCCGAGGTGCAAGCACCGTTTGACCCTGAAGCACCTTTGATTTTGGACAAACAAAAGTACTTGGATGCCGCAAAGAATTGCAAGGCAGGTGAAATCGGTGTTATGGATGTTGGCTGTGAACATAAGTGTGGAGTGATGTGGAGTGCGCAGTGTAAAGTGCAGAGTGTGAGGTGCAGTGTGTTAAGTGTAAAGTATAGATTGTAAAGTGTGAAGTGCCGAGTGTGAAGTTTAGAGTGTGGAGTGGGCAGCGCAAGGTGTGACATGTAAGAGTATTGAGAGTAGAGTTTCGAGTGTAGAGTGTGGAGTGCGGGCTGTGAAGTGTAGAAGTTGACTTGTTCAAGGTTTAAAGTCTCTTAAGATCTCTTAAGTTTTTTCTTATATACATGCATTCGGGTTCGTGAATCCTACATTTTTTCCACCTAAAACCAGCAAAAATCAGTGGTTCAATTGGCGATAAATTCTGGATAAGAAGAAAAAACCGCGTTTTGTTGCTGTTGGTTTCAGGGAAAGAGTTTTTGAAAATCACAAATCTCAATTTTGGACCTTTAAGGCTAGTTGTGCCGTATGCCAAGACATCGACCCAAAAATGGGGGAATCCCCAAAAGTGGCCGTGGCGCGACGAGGTCCCACAGCTTCCACCTGCTCTTGGCTGAAGGGATCCAAGCAAGACAGGCCAGCCCGGATGGGTTTTTTTGGGTCACTTGGAAAAAACCATGAAAACTGAGGGTAACAAGAATTTTCCAGTTGTTTTGAGGTGATATCCCAGATTATCCCAGGGCATTGATGATTAGAGCGGTTTACAACCTGAAATATATACACATATAATTATATATATACATATTTTTCTCCCAGTAGTGAATACAACCCACAATTTTCATGATAGACCCCATCAAACATGTATCGGTACCATTGGTGTTCCTCTTAAACAGACCAGGTTAAACATCCTGGTTTTCTCCGGGATCTTCCAAGTGCTTTCACCCATTGCATCTCCTTGGCATCAGCAAGTGAGGAATCTTTGGATTAATAATCACAGATCGACATGACCAACCTCATCTTACTGATAAAATGACCATATCTAAGTAAGATGGGGTTCATGTCGAACTGTGATATGGTTACTGATGACCATCTTACTGATAAAATGATTGTATCCTTATCTTGGATATAACCAACAAAAATGGGGTTCAGAGATCATCCCCATCATCCCTTGTTCGAGGCCATGCAGCAGTACACCTCCAGTCCGCCCAGCCCAGCGATGGTATCCATCGCGGGTATCCCATGGTATCCATTGCGAAAAAGACAAACTGACGACTGACAAGCGTATCTTCGGGTCATACTTAAATGTCTACAAAACTGACATATGTCATAGTCATAGTTGTTTTGTTGGAAGATCTGATGCATAAATAGATTAAGTTGATATGTCATCAGATAATTTTGGAGAACTATGTGAGTCGAGCAATGAGGGATGCTTGGGGATTGATGATCATTGGAACTCCCGAACCAGCCAGCTGGGAACAATTGTCTGATGTGTTTGCACACTGAGGATTTTTTTAGCCTGTTTGACAGGCCTGGTTTCAAAAAGTAGGTCGGCAAGCACATGTCATCATGATTTATCATGATATATCAAGCATGCAACCAAGTACTATAAAAATATGAACCAATATCAAGTACTATCAATATCATGATATATCAATTCATACAACCGGTGAATGAATTGTAATCTGGCTGGTGGTTTCAAACTTTTTTCCATTTTCTATATGTGATGCCATCCTTCCCATTGACTTTCATATTTTCAAGATTGTTAAAACCACCAACCAACCAGATATGATTATTAACCATCATTAACCATTATTAACCATCATTAACCATCATTAACCATTATTAACCATTATTAACCATGGAAATCCCATTAAAATCCCATGGGCACATTGCACCACCAACCAGTGAATTGTATAAAGCAACAGTTCCAACTGCGGAGGCTTCCGAGACCTGTCTCCACTGGTGCCCAGCTCTATGGAGGTCCCAGCAGAGGCGCTAGCGGATTCGCCGCGGACTAAGTAACTGAGCGAAAGTTGATATCCAAAGTAAGTGAGCGATGAACGAAGTAACTATATATGGATAATTTATAGAATATTAGGAAAAAACCATCATGTTTAGAATATTTATAGAGAATATTACTTACCAACTGTTAACTAGTGAAGTTGGTTAGATGGTTGGTTCTATATAGATAATTTTTATCATTAAAAAAACAAATATCTAACTAAACTAACCAACTTTATTTAATTGACTAACCAGCTACCAAACTAACTAACCAACTAAGTAACTTGGAAATTTATGTTTGTGATTTTGATGTCCTAACAAACGAACTTTAAGGGAAAAAATATGTCCTAACGAACTAACGAGTAACTACCTGACTGCTAAGCAATAAATTTGGATATAACAAAGTTCGAAAATTGATTGAACCAAGGAACAATGATTGTTGGTGGATTGAAAAATAAACTAGCCAAGAAAGTTCATTGATGTAGAGCAGATTGACATGATATGTCAATCAACAAGTCTGCGAACAACCAATAAGTTTTTCAATGATACAATCATGCCATAGCCATTTACGTATCATTGACCTGCTAGTCTTAAACTCGAGGTGATGTAACCGTGCATTCCCAAACACTTGTGACTGTGCTTGATTGTGCTTGCATCCCTATTACTATCATTGATACCTACCATTTGCAAGCAAGTTTCCATCCCTTTTATTGGTAGGAGTCACCCTATGACTTATTGTGATTAAAATGACAAAATATGATAAAATATGATAAAGTCACCTATGACTTATTGTGTATACATCCTTGTCCTATTTAAAAAAGCCCTAAGACGGGACTTTAAAAAAAAGGCCCTAAGGCGCGCCAGGTCTGGGCTTATCGGAGTGCACCAGTGACACGCTGCTTGCTGTCCGGCTGCCAAACGTCTCCGAAGAAAAACGCGGTTGGAGAAAACGCTCTTCCGTTGGTTGGAGAAAAAGATCATGTAGAATTTGTGATTTTATCTGGTTGCTGGTGACTGGAACCATGGAATGGATTATGACTTTCCATTCAGTTGGGAATTTCATCGTCCCAACTGACGAACTCATATTTTTCAGAGGGGTAGGTCAACCACCAACCAGTTGTGATTTTATATTGTTCCATGTTTTTCACGTGAGCAACTGGCTGATCTCATCAGTGATACCTGACCACTTTCTGATTACGAGTATCCTGGACGTCAGAAAGGTGTCTTACGCCAGTATAACCCAGCTACCCATAGGATCCATGTATGGTATATATGCTAACATTTGGGGTATATTGATGGTAAATCTTACCATATATGGCATGCATGGATCCTATGGGCTATGATAATAAGTTATCAGCCAGTTAATAAATGGCACCATTTGCTAACTTGCAGGTAATACCCCAGCGCATTCGATTTCAACTTCATCTTGTGGCAGCCATTTACCAACTTCCAGGATGATGCAAGAGGGCAAACGAATTAAGCTACATAAATGAACGGTTCACATCAAGGAAAATGACAAAAACGTTGATTTAAGCATTGTAATGAACCACTTGCATTTTCCCTCTTGAACTTGCCATCTAGAGGGGATAAACCTTGTTTTGACCAACCCTACTAGGCTAGCCAGAAAAAAAATCCTTACCACTTAAATCCCCGTTGAAAAAATCTCATTTTGCCGTGGTGAACCCACATACAAACAATTGACATGCATCATGTTAGCTATCATGGTTCCCAAGTTCCACGGATTGTCCTATAGTTGTTCCCCTTAAAACAAAAAAAACAACTTAATTTAATGAGGTATAAATCCCCAACTAGTGATCAACTTTAAATGGACGAACCCATCAAGTGGGGTAGTTTCATAACCCCGGGCATTTCATTTTCGCGTGGCTTGCACCTTAACACTGCCAATGCATTGCCGGCCCAGCAAACGATAAGAGTAAAAAAAATGATAACGAGCTTATACATGTACATGTTCATGAAGCCTGAAGATGGCAACCTGCACAGGCCTCCAAAAGATAGCTAAACGATAACAAAAACGATAACGAAATATGAAAAAAAAACGCGGGCGTTTGGGCGGATACCCACCTGACCGGTTTGAGCATATCAGCTTTCGAAGACCTGTATCTTTGATACGTAGCATCGTAGCGACGGAACATGAAAGGACATGAATGCAAAATGAAAGGCGATGAAAGGAAATGAAAACAAAAGATGACATTTGTTGACTCTCGACCAAGGATGCTTTCACACCCACAGAAAGCTGGAAATTTCACACTTCTTGTCTACAGGGAGCTCACCACCTGAGAAAACGATAAGAGAAAACAAACGATAACGTGATTTGGGGTCATTTAAGAAGATGCCGGGTTTTTTTAATACAACCCCAAGTTGCGTTTAGCATTGGCTTATTGGTTTTCATCATCTTTTATCAATCCCATAGGATCCATGTATGGTATATATGCTAACATTTGGGGTATATTAATGGTAAATGTTACCATATATGGCAGCACCATGGATCCTATGGGAATTTTAATCACACAAAATCACGATCGTTCAGAGATCCGAAATCGGGCATCGGCTGACGCCTCTGAGTCCGGCCGCGGAGCTCTTCGTGGAGCCCGCCACGGGCTTTTCCTCGCGGACGCTCTTCACGTTGCGGGCGAGGGCACTGTGCGAAGGCCCGCGGTGATCCGAGGGAAATGGGGATTTATGGAGGTACCCGGCCTGGTAAACCTGGTAAACCTACAAAAAGCGACCTGGAAAATGGCTATTTACAGTGAGTTTTCCCATGAAAAATGGTGATTTACCTAATAGTTATGTAAACGTTTACCAGAGGTTAGTACTTGGGTCATTAGTACTTGGGTCAATGATCCATGGCATGCTGCAGGATTGGTGAATTGAACTGTATTGGCTACATCTGCCCTAAAACCAATTTGCGAAGTGGATGATCCAAGGGGCTCACACGTCCAGTGGACGATGGGAGGACCCACTGAATCCCCAAAGATGCTTTCCAACCGGAGAGAATCAGCTAAATGAGGTTATCAAGAATTATCATCCCACAAATATCCACACGTTCTACAAATAAATAAATATGTGTATATATATATATAGCACAGATAATTACGTATTTATAATACATACATAAGTGATATATTAAATGAATGATCCAAGTGTGTACATCTCACACTCATCCAACTTTTTCATAGCCTGCCACATGGCCACAGGTTGCATGTATTCCTTCCGCCTGGCGACGCGTTCCACGGAGCTGGATCCCAATGCCACGGACAGTGGCGACGTCCCAGGGGATCGATGGCGGTGTCATGGGGGTGATCCCATTAATGGGAAGACATATAGTTATACAGCATCATAATCTGGTTGATGGTTTGGAACATGAATGGATTATGACTTTCCATATATTGGAACATGAATTTTATCTCAAAAGCAGAATATGCAACATATATGATGTGGTGGATATTCAATTACCCTCTGGTTGTGACTGTTACATAGCCATGGTTAAGCCATGGCCCATAGAAATAGATGGTTTACCTATGAAAAAAGTGTGGTTTTCCATTAATGGGAAGACATAACTATGGTAAAATAATAGGTAAAAACGAACTGGAAAGATCCACCATTTTAAAAATGGGAAAATCTACTATTTCTATGGCAATTTTCACATGATTATAGTATATATACCCTCTGGTTATTTGTTACATAGCCATGGGAAACCCTCTTTGGTAAATCACCATTTTTTCTAGAGAAATCTTTGGTACATCACCATTTTTATTAGAAAAATCTATGGTAAATCACCATTTTTACTAGAGAAATCAACTTCAAATGTGTAATTTTCAACAGCTATGTTAGTAACCACAAGGACTTTACCCTCTGGTTATTTAACATAGCCATGGTATAGATGGTCCATAGAAATAGATGGTTTACCGTTATTAAAAATGGGTGGATCTTTCCATGGCTATGTAACAAATAACCAGATAGTAACTGGTTGGTGGTTTGGAACATGAATGGATTATGACTTTCCATATATTGGGAATAATCACCCCAACTGACTTTATTTTTCAGAGGGGTTCAAACCACCAACCAGACAATGCTTTGTATATATAAAGGAAAAATATGTACTATATCTTTATAGATATTTTCCAATAGTTGATAGTGATGATGTCACATATACATACTTATGGATATCGCCAACAAATGGAAGTAGATCGCTCGCTATAGGTAACAAAATCATATGCACATGACGACAGGTGTTGGGTGTGTTTTTAGTACTAAACCCATCCGCTTTTGGGGTACCCTTTTTTGATCCATACCTACGAGTAAACGGATGTCACCTTGCATTAAAATTCTTAATCGGATAACCTGATTCACAAGAAGAATATGTCATGTCGTGCTAATAGGAATCACACTAGTGAAGAAGTGGTGCTGGCACAAACACATGTTGGGACCATCTGGGAAGCTTTGTTCACAATAAACGGGGTTTCTGGGTTGATTCCCAAATTTCTGAGTCTCCAAGTCTCCAAGTTTGGATGGTGTTGATGTGGAGTGGTCCCATGGTCTCACAAGAACCCAGCAAATTTAGGCAGTGAAACCAATGAACATCAGGAACTTTTGCCCCACAATGAGATTCAGCTCATTCATAGCCATCGCAAATCAATACAAGTTCAACCCTGCCATGTGATCTCAAAAGCAGAATATGCAACATATATGATGTGGTGTATATTCAATTACCCTCTGGTTATTTGTTACATAGCCATGGAAAATGGCCCATTTATAGATGGTTTACCTATTAAAGATTGTGATTTTCCATGGCACTAAATAACCAGAGGGTATATATATATATATATTATACACACATGCAGGTGCTATGTGAACATAGGCCTATCATAGGAGATCACATAAATTCTCCTGAAATTGGATCACAAATCTGGAACCCCAAAGTACCATAGTTTTGTTCAAACACCTTATTATTAATTACTTTATATGTAAAGATGTCCTTCATTTTTGAGAGAACCCCACGTATGCTATTATTACTGCATCGAGCCAATTTGTGTTTACCACATGTTACCCTCTGGTAAACGTTTACATAACGAACTGGAACATCACCATTTTCAGTGGGTAAATCCACTATTTCGACTGGGCCATGTTCAATAGCTATGTAACAAATTACCAGAGTGTATCTCCATTAAATCACCATTAAATCCCATTAAAACCCATTAAATCACCATTTTTCTATGTAACAAATTACCAGAGTGTACCATTTATGATCTCCCCCAAGTGCTTAAAGAACACCATGCGCTCGACCAAGACCACCAAGGTCCAACCGATTGCAGCCGTGCGACGACCACTTGGCAGGTCCTGGGTATCTCGGTCACCTTTTGGGACGCCATGCGCCATGGGTTGGAATGGGGAAACCTTGGTTGGATGGTAAACCATAACTGAACAGGGGTTGGTAAATGTCCCATTTTGGGAATATTGGACATCACCTTATAGTAGCCATTATAGACCATATACCTAATGGTTGGGTGATGTTCAATGGGGACATTTAATGACCCATGCTGAATCCAAATCATCCAAATCATCCAAATGGGTATGGGTCAATACCTATAGATACATTTTTAGTGGGATGAACATCCATAAATCCCAGCTATTTTGGGGTTCACTAGGTACCAGGGTTTTGACCCATCCCCAAATCATCCAAGCTTATAAGTTATATAAGTTATGTTTGGATGCTTAAAAAAATATGCCATGATCTGATTGGAATAGTATATTAATATATATATATATTAATCCAAGATAATCCAACCATATGTGTTTTAAACAATGCAGAGTATTTGGGCATCTAAGACTGTCCGTGAATGCATGTCATATCCAAAGAGCAGCAGCAGCAATATATTGGAAATATGTATATATATATATATAATTATAATAACAATAATAATAATAGTAATAATAATAATACTGTAATAGTAATAATAATAATAATAACAATAATAATAATATATTATATTATATATATATACATTTAGTGCTAGAGTCAACTAAGATAACTCCTGGCAAAGAATACTTCACCCTTTAGCCACTTGAAAAATCGCGGAAACTTTCCTGCCAGGATTTGCGGACCTGGAGTAGCGACCCTGAGGCCCGGGGGTCGCCGTTGCGGCGTTGCGCCGTTTCGACGGCTGCCAAGGGCCGCTTCAACACAAAGAGGATGCAGTTCTTGGTGTTTATCCATTGGAATCCATGGTATTCCTGGGAGTTCTTGGTGTTCATCTTCCTGGGATGTTTCAAGTTTTTTCTCAAGTCAGGTGATGTTTCGTATTCCTGGATTGTTTCTGATGGTAGGACCGCTAGGACAAGTGGAGAGAAGCCCAACTGACTGATTTTGTTTGGGTGACCAAAATTGTGATGATACCAGTCATGATTTTAGCCCCAGTATTGATGAAAAGGGGGCTGCTTGATCCGGCGTATTACCACCAACATTGTCCCAACACAAGCAGGTGATCTAGCCAATTCGATCAGAGGAAGTGGGGATAAATCAGGAGGTGCTGGTTGAAGCAACATACAACATATTTCATTATTTACCCTCTGGTAATCAAACGTGGCAATTGAAAATCCTCCATAAATTGTGTTTTAAGGGGAAACCTATCTATAAATGGGCAATTGTCCATTGACATGTTTGATTACCAGTGGGTAACCAGCACTGCCCAAGAAAGGAATCTGTGCTATGAGGACGATACCTGGTGTTCAATCACCAAGTTGGATCAATGGTCATCATATTCATCAAGAACTTAACTCATAATGATTAGATTCTTTTGCGTATAACAATGTGGAACAATTTCAGGCCAAAGATGTGTCAAATCGTTGAAGATCTTTTTTAGATGACGTTAGATTCCATTAGCATCTAACGTAATCATTTAGCATTTCTAACATCTTCATTGATACCATTCAATCGTGACATCAACATTCGACTCAGGGTGGGTTTTTCAGTCAATGTTCCACCAGCCAAAACCCTCCTCCCCGCGAGGCCAAATTGCCTCTGCTTCAGGGCAACTATGTCTTGGAGGTGCCGGCCGCGACGGCCGGGACGACCGCGCCGTGGAAGTTCATGCTCAAAAATGCTGTGATTGGAGATTGGGGCCTAGATTCTATAGGGTTTCTAGTATGGCAGAGTCGAAAGTCCGAAAACCAGAGTCTTTTTTTCCAAAACCATGGGATTTGGGGAAGCAACCATCATTTTTCAACCTCACCCATCAACCATCATTTTAAAATTTCCATAAATTTCCCCAGATTTTTTCATCAACTCATCAACCAGTCCCATTTTTTCGGACGCAGGTCAGGGTGAGGTCCTTGGACGGTGGCACGTCCCAAGCCTGCGACTTGCCGAAGAACTGGGGAATCCCTGGAAATCGCCAGAGAAACTGGGAAAAACCATGGAAAACCACGGAAAACCATGGAAAATCTCTGGAAAACCATGCAAAATCATCGACTGAAATGTTGATTTTTTCCATTGGCAAGCTAGGTTATCTAGGTTGTTGTAGGGCCCTGGAATGGGGATGGTACTTGGATTTGAACATTCAACTGCTGCTAATTATATCATTCGGATATAGCGAAATCGGTGGCCCGCCAAGACCCACAAAAAATGGTGTGCATATGTCTGCATATGGTAGATCATACCATTTTTTAAATCTATTTATATATCTATCTTTTGGAATCACAATGATTTGCCAAGACATCGAATCTGGGAATATGTGCGGCGATCCAACACCTCATCGATGACCCCATTGTGGCATGGTCGCAGTCCGATCTTTGCTGCTGAATTTTATGTTGTTTTGTCGCTTTTACAACGGGCTAAATCCCATTTAATGTGCTAGTTGAATGCCATTTTTTGTTTGGTTCCATCGGCTTAAATTTTGGCTATTGTTTGCTTACATCGAATTCTTCGTGAGTACCTCCCCACTCTTGGACGTTGGACATGTTGTTGCATCCCTTCTGTTGTCGGTAGAAACCACGTCACACCATTGGTTTGTAAGGCAACATGGTGGACGTCACAGACAGCAACCTGGACCCCACCTTCCAGGGTGTGACCCCAGAACAGGCACGCAGAATGACCTCCAAGGGGGGCAGTTTGAAGAACGCTTTAAAAGGAACTCAAACGGGATTTAATATGATTTAGCTCATGTTTAGGGAATTTTACGGTTCACTAAATTTCAATTGATGCTTGACATTTACTAAACATGGGGCTATTTGGATTGCAACTTATCTAGATTGGGCATCCCCCTCCACCAGCAATGGATTTCTCTTAGGCAATGCCGCTTCTCTGAGTTCCCTGAGCTGAATCTATGATGGAAAAATCAGAGAAATCTTTGCCATGAATAGACAGTGAAAAGGTTGAACGTGGACCCAAATGACGTTCATGTCTCCAGTCTCGGAAAAAATATGTGAAATCTAGCTTTTTTTTGCAAATGTCTTAACATGTATCGCTTATACTTACTTCTATCTACTTCAATATGAGTACCCTTGTCTCCAATCTCTTGGTAGTCTATTGGGCACATTCCTTTGGCAAATTTCTTGTGTATGTTGATGCTCATAATTTGTGTGTGTTAAACATGGCAACCTGACCGCCAGCATCATCCCATACCATTCCGCTACACTGACTGGTCAATATGGCGGATATGTCCCAAAACTCCGAATTCAGTTTGACTATGCCAGTTCTTCGAAAACACCAGGCAAGAGGTCGTGGGCTATGCTAGGTCAAAAAACCATGCAGCAATGAACCATTCACAAACTCAGGATGATCCCAAGGTGTTCCATGAATTCTTTGTTAGTTAACATCACATCCCCTTCTCCATGGATTGATGGGTTTGATGATTCATCAAATTGTGGGCTTCCATAATTCAAGAATTCTATCAGCCATGAACCATCCCCATCATTGAATTCCTTGTTTTGCTGATGTGTCCCCAATCTGAAATGATCATCCTAACTTCCAAGGATCATTCTCTTCTAGCTGAGCCATCTACTGAGGTTTACCCGGTTTACCCCAAATTTTGCTGGCACAACATGTTTTTTATCGGCTGTGGATCAATACCTACAAGTTTAGAAGTTTTAGAAATATGAACTCAGATGATCCACCATGATCCACCCGGTTTTTTTTCGGGAGATGTTCACCAGGGTACCAGCTGGCAAACATACAAAAAGCTATTGAAAATGGTCATAGAAATAGTTGATTCATATTGATTTACCCTTTAAACATTGTGATTTTTGATAGTTGATTTCCCATAGTTATGGTGATTACCCATAGTTATGTTAGTGATTAACCATAGAAATAGTTGATTTACCCATTGAAAATAGTGATTTTCCATTGCAAAATGTGATTTTCCCAACGTTTTTTGTCATCTTTGACCAGGCCGGGTACCCTCTGGTAAATTAACATAGCTATTGAAAATGACCATAGAAATAGTGGATTCACTCATTAAAAATGGTAATTTTCCATAGTTTTTTGTACGTTTACCAGGCCGGGTACCCATCACCGGCCCCAGGCGGATGCCTTGATCAAGACCTGGACCTCCGATGCCTCGCGCTCCATCGCCACGCTGCGAGCGCTGCAGCAGCCTACACTGCTGGCCGGGTGGCTATTTGTTTCATTGTGTTTCCAGTTTTATGGCAAAACATTTATATCAATTTAACCATCATATATAGAAATATGATATATATATATAGAAATATGATATATATATATAATATAATATAATATAATATAATATAATATAATATAATATGATATAATATAATATAATATATATATATGTATATATATTATAATATAATATATATATATATATTATAATATATATATATATATCCTACTAGTACTGGAGTTGTTGTATCAAACAAAAACCCAGATGGTGAAAATCCATCTTTTGGGAACGCTGGATCTTTGGGCCGGTCTTTTTCGCAGGTTCAATCCTTGGACTCCATTTCCAAAGAGCTGGAAGACTCAGAGGGTTTAGGGGGACCAAAAAAGGCTTTAGTAAGGCAAAACATATGGCATTTTGCCCCAAAATGGGCTGGAAATGGCTGGAAAATGGTTTCTGAATATTTCTGATTTGGGAATGAGTCTGACTGGAAATGGGCTGGAAAATGATGTCTGATTTGGGAATGATTCTCATTGTGCTGAGTCTGCTGAGTCGTTGAAGTTTCAGAAGAGATAAGAAACGAGAAACGGAAGATTTGGCCTCTGACGGAGCAGATAGACATGCCGTGATGCACCTTTTCATTGATTACGACTGGTCAACCATCATTAACCATATAATAACCATATATTAACTATTGTTAACAGTATATTAAGCCACTATGAAGCCACTATTAACCACTATCAACCATCATTAACCATTGTCTTGTATTGTGTCGATCATCAGTGTTGTTTTTAGCGATTCCAACCCAAAAGGCCTTGGAGAATCATCCCGAAAAAAATCGTAAGTGGTCAATAGCCCTGGTCACTCAGTCCCCCTACCCTCTGGTAAACGTTTACATAACTATGGAAAATCACCGTTTTCAATGGGAAAATCCACTATAAATGGTCATTTTCAATAGCTATGTTAAATTACCAGAGGGTAAATAGATCATCCCATATTAGAGGTGGCTAAACTAACATCTGTTAAACGCCACTTACTAGCCAGTTTTTACATGCGATGGTCCCCTAAGTATCCCCAAGTAGATTCCATTATCATTAATTATCTCATTTAGTGACAGAACTATTTTAAATAACCCATTTTTTCAAACTTAGTAGAGTCACTAGTCATAACCCCATTTTTTCAACTTGACCCCACTTACTAAGCACCATTAATTAAGCACCATTAAGCCACTTACAAGTGGCATTTCGTAGGTTTCCCCAACGACCCACCGAGATTTCTCGCCGAGGTTCCCCCGCACCGAGACCCTGGCGCCGAGCACCGCGGACAGCAGCGGACCGGCCATGCGGCAACTCTACAGCGAATTCTGCGAGGCGAGACGTGGCGAGACGTGGCGAGGACCCGTGGATATGGCTGAATATCCAGCGATAATAGTGATATTAATGATATCCACTGATATAATAGTGGTTAATAGTGGTTAATAGTGGTTCGATAATAGGCTATATTAATGATAATAATAGGGGTTAATATTCACTGTTAGGGGGTAATGATAGTGGTAATGATAGTGATATTAATGATAAGAATAGTGGGTTAATAGTGGTTAATCCATTGTTGTTGGTTATCGCTGGATATTCACTGTGGATTAATAGTGGTTAATTACTGATATTAATAGTGGTTAATAGTGGTTAATAGGCTAACAGTGGATATCAACAGCCATTCTGTGGTTATCATGTTAACCAACCAGTGGATATGGTGCTTAACAGTGATATGAAAATAGTGGTTAATGGCTATAAACCAACAACAATGGGAATATGATAGTGATCTATGGGAAACTGGTGACCTGATGTGATATAGAACTATACAAGTATAAAATATAGTGGAAATATATAGTGCAAATATATAGACATATATAGACTATATAGAACTATGAAATATGTAATGGTATGTTTACATGTAGATATATCATGAATAACATACCTTGGATATAGATATATGTCCATCAGTGACATAATGTGATATAGAACTATGACATATAGTGGAAGTATGTCTATATATATATATACACCTTGAAACAAGTACAATATGTTTCAATTACTTCTGTGGAACTCTTCCGTCAGCACAAAGCTCCTGGAAATATATAGTGCATGCTGCATATATATATATATATATATATATAGAACTATGAAATATGATATTATATGAGGGTGTCTTAAAATGAGGGATCCCAACGGTCTGATTTGGAAGTACTCCCCCATTTTAGGAAACTCCATAGTGATCCATAATTTTCATGATAGTAAAACTATGTACAAAAACTATGGATCACTATCATGGGATGAGCCTAGTCACAATATGAGATATAGTGGAAATATATAGTTCGATGTCATGGGATATAGCGGGATATAATTCCGATGAAATTGTGGATATAATTGGAAAATCATCTATAAATGTGGATTCAGCAGAAACAATTGGAACGATAGTGGGACGATCATGATCTATGTGTGTCTAAAAGTGGGGTATACCCCAAGCTTATTACCATTAAAGTTAGAATTTATTGAGGCACAAGTGGTATTTGGACTACCCCCACTTGTTGGAAACACTTGTTGGAAACACCATTATAATTATTAGTAATTCATTAATATGTATCAAACCTGTGTAGTAGCAAGGGAGAACAAACCAAAAAGATCTGGAGACTTTCAAATAATAATGATAGCTGCTAGATGATGATCCTGTATTATCAACGCATGTCCTTTGCAATGACAATTTTGACATTTGTAGATGATGTACCTCGTGTACAGTGCTGTTTTCCATTGCTGGTGTACCTCTGTCACTCAAACATGGCTGGGAAAACCTGCAAGCAGGCAGGTATGATGGGAAAAGTTGGGACCCGTTACCAGACTGAGTCCCATTAGCACCGTACAACTGTTTTTCTTCATTTCAAGCTTTGCCCGAGCATAATTCGTAGCCTGAAAAAGGGCAACATGAGGCTTTGAACCATCTTATGATGAAAATCCCGAGTTTTCCAACCTCCAACCAGTTCCGAAAAAAGATGAACAAGTCCAATGTTTTCCAACCATGTTCTGGTTGGTGGTGACTGGAACCATGGAATTTTATGACTTTCCATTCAGTTGGGAATGTCATCCCAACTGACGAACTCCATCATTTTTCAGAGGGGTTGGTTGAAACCACCAACCAGATCTTTGAGGTTTTCTTGGAGTTTTTCCAACCATTTCCAAAAAAAGATGAAGAAATGCTATGTTTTCCAACCAGATCTTTGAGGTTTTTCGAGGTTTTCCAACCATTTCCAGCTGTTGCGGCATGCCCAGGGCGCTACGGATGCGGTGGATGGACTTCCCGCCTCGGAATTTCTCAGCAGCAGGCGGTTTCCGCCCCGCCCCGGCTTCCGGTGACCGCGGTAACGTTGGAGTAACGGGTGCCTACAAGTCATGTTCTGGTTGGGAAAACTGGTGACCTAATGTGGAAATATATAGTGGAAATATAACTGGTTGGTGGAAAACTGGTTTTCCAACTATTTTTAATGGGTAAAACATCTATAAATGGTCCATTTTCCATAGCAAACAGTTACTGATTGGTGGTGACTGGAACATGGCTTTTATGACTTTCCATATATTGGGAATGTCATCATCCCAACTGACTGGTATAATCCTTCCCATTGACGAACTCATATTTTTCAAGATGGTTATTGCACGACCAACCAGTGTTAATTTGTTCATTGTTTGTTCATAGTATGTTGATTAAGAAAAGATAGTATGTTCATAGTATGTGTTCATGGTACGAGACCAAGTTGAAAAAAATGTATCTTCATTGTATGTTCATAGTATGACAACAGTATGTTCATAGTATGACAATATATAGTATGTTAATAGTATGTTGAATAGCACGGTTAAAGTTAATGAATGGTACTTCTTAGATACATTGGGGCTACAAACCAACTAAAATGTATGTTAAGTTTGCAGAACATGGGGATATGTACAAGTATTTTATACCGAAAATGGGCATGCTCAGAATCCCTGGTCCAGCAATGCAAGGGTTCCCATTCAGAAAAAGTTGTGGGATCCCCTCTCGTAAACTAACCTGACAAAAATCACCATGTTGAAAACCACCGTGTTGATGGTACCCTCTGGTAAACTAACATAACTATGGAAAATCACCATTTTTAATGGGCAAATCCACTAGAAATGGGCCATTTTCAATAGTTTTTTGTATGTTTACCGGAGGGTAAATCATCGAAGTAAATGGGCCATGGCTATAGCAACGTCTTAATTTACCAAAGGGAAACCAGCTATGCTTGGATAATCCTGTATGTCAGTGAAGCCTTTGGGGATCATTTAGGAGAACTTGGAACTTGATGAAGCTCGTGGGGCGAAGAAAAAAAGGGAGTAGAGGGGTTGGAGTACCCCAATCTACACCTTATGTGTGGATATTGGTGGCTTGCTAAGCCATGAAAGCCATGAAAACATCAATCTCGTTGGAACATCGATTTTAACAGATGCCAAAAATACTGATTTTCACATCTTGGGATTCCCCAGTATGTTTCTTTACCAGATGGTCTATCGTTGCGTTGGGTCACCCCTGCCAGGCGTTTATCGCAGGGCACCCCCATGCTGACGAGCGCCATGCAATCCCTGTGGGGGAACTTGGGGCACCGGCAAGCCGTGGCGAACACATGGCGATAATCTTGGTGGTTTCCTGAAGTGGGGGTACCCCAAAACGGAAAATCCCAAACAAAAATGGACGATTTGGGGGTACCCCCATTGTAGGACACCTCCATTTAGGTATTCTGCTGTATTTCTTTCCAAAAAAATCAGACCAGTGAGGCCACCAGTGGTTGTGAAGTTGTCAACTTGCCAAGCCCAAAAACACATGCCTCACCAAGCATGGCTGTTGACTGGAAAGGCCAACTTATTTATGGGGTCGTTCATGTCATCAAAGCCAGTTGAACCTCAACGTACATGCTCCCACCCCCTTAATATGGGCACTGAGCCAAGTACCAAAAGAACGGACCGCAAAAGATTGCTTGGGATCATGTCTTGGGTACCTCAAAGTGTTTGGTGTTCAGTGGTAAAATTAGGTCCTTTGCGATATTTAAAGTATCAACTTGGCACCCCAAAGTGTTTGGTTCCCATCTTTAAATCAGGTTCTCACCTGCGACACGACTTAAGATGACCAGCCAGGCTGGCGTGCATGGACGGTTTATTCCCGCTGCTCACCCTGTCCCTAGGCAGCACCAAGTTGAAATCCGGCTATTCCTCGTCAAAAATGGTTGTTTGAAGAAGAAAAGTTAGATTTACATAGATTTAATATATGATTGGGGTACAACTTGATGTAGCCATCCATTATGTATATTATATATATATATTATTATTATATATATATATATTATGTTCATATCTTGGGAATATCTTCTAACGAAATTAGGGACATGCTGAACAACAATGAATAGTGATTTCGGTTTTCCCAGACATGGCATATACCGAGATCTACCCCACTGCATCCCAATTTATCGCAAGTTTGATGGGAAATCAACTATAGACCATTGGTTTTTAGCTGTTTTCCCATCATTTTCCCATCATTTTCACTGGACCTCCTTGCGGCACCACGTCACTGGCTGTCACTGGCTGTCACTGTGGCCGCGGTGTAGCTGAAGGGCCCAAAAATGTTAAAGGTGTGGGATCCAATGCGATGGAAACAAGGACCATTGGATGGTTTATGAATGTTTATGATGGTTTATGGCCTTGGGTTTGCTATGGTTTAGCACCTAAAAGATGATTTCATGTGTGTATGTATAATTAATATCCTTTAAATATATTTAAATATGAATGTAACGAAGCAAATATGCTGACCGTGATGTGACTGTCAGAATGTTTCTGGGTTTGGATTTGAACTGTTCTTTGGTTATCCCAAAACACACAGACATGTATTTCGTGGTTTGCCCTAACACGTATTGACTATTGGAAGGGGCCTTACTGCGAAGGCAGGTCCTTTGGAGCCTCAGTGAACACCAAAAAACAGTCTGTTTCGCTCCTAGTTTGTAAGTTGATCAAGAGCCAAATAAACCAACTTACCTATCATCTTGGCCCCCCAAGTCTGACTATTTGTTGGGTGTTATCCCCAAATGTGATTATGTGTTCGGTCTAGTTGATACCCAGCCATGCTCAGGCCTGAGTTGTGGCAGACCTTGCAAGTCTTAGATGCCGTGCTGGACTCCGGGTGGGATTCTATGGCTTCGGCGGTAAAATTTCAGATGGTCACTGGAACAATCTTCAGAAATCCTGGGTAAATGGGTTGATCATCTTATTGGTTCCTGGCAAAATTTCTTTGGTGGTTTGGAACCATGGAATTTTATGACTTTCCATATATTGGGAAGAATCATCCCAACTGACGAACACTCCATCATTTTTCAGAGGGGTAGGTATACCACCAATCATGGTTGATCTAGGGAACAAACGTTTGGGAACTAATTCGAGCAAAAACGCTCAAAACCCGTGGGTTCATGAGCATGAGGAAATCATTGAAAGGGATATGATGTGTGTTTCCATTCACAGATATGCTGTTACCTTGAAATCCATTGTTGGAATTCGAACCTTTTAATTTGAACATGGGGGTGAAGCCGTAATTTATAGAAAACAACCTGTGTCCTCAATCAATCTCAATCATCAAATTTAAACTCATATGACAATGTTGCTGACAAGAATCCATTCCCTGCTAGATTCATGTGCGCATACTTGCGGCAATTGCCCAAGCCGACTGACATCTGGTTGTTTGGGAACTTGAACCCTTTTATTTGGGGGTGAAAACTCACAAATTAGTCGCGGACGACTAGGGCCTAGGGCATTTGATCAAAGATCGCTGACGTGTTTGCAGGTTTGATCGTTACAACCTGATTCTCTTGACATTGTGGTGAGACCAAAGATCCTACGGGTCAGCGTTCCTGTACGATCTTTGTTCCAACAGTTGGTTTGAGATACAGTGACTGGAGGAAGCCAAGTTTTCTGAAACCTCTAGTGACATCCCCATAGGTTGGATCCAATGGAGGTTGGATCCAATGGAGGCAGAACATTTTGGTGGAAAAACCCACCATTTAGGGTTTAATGGTGACCAACCAACTAGTGGTTTAATGATGTTTAATGGTGATTTTCCATGGGATTTATGGTGGTTTAATGGAATCTAATGGGATTTACCCGGCCTGGTTATGACGTTACAGTTCGCCATGGTTAAGCCAAATGGCCCATAGATTTATCGATGATTTTCCCAGCATTTGCTAAACCTCCATTTATAAGGGATTGTCCATGGCTATGTTAAATAACCAGATGGTAACAACAACAACAACAACAACAACAACAACAACAACAACAACAACAACAATGACCAAAATCTGTGGCCCATTTCTTCCAGTGCGACTTCACCAGATGACTGTGAGGACAGAAATGCCCAGTTGCGCGGGATACTAGGTGCCGGCGGGGACGAAGGTCAGTTGACTGACGGAATGTACCAATACCTCCCATTCGAAATACGTCCCATGCAAAATACCTCCCATTCCGTATTGGTACCTCCCGTCTACTAGTAAACTGAGGGTTAGATATTAATGGTTAGTATCTACAAATTCCCATAGTATTCCCATTAACCCATGATATCCCAATGTTAAACTCATTATGTCTTGGGTAACCTATCCCAAATGATTTCCCAAAATTCATAGGCTACCCCAACATCAATGGCCATTTCAGGAACCTAAATTGGAGGTACCTACCATATATATCCATATATAAGGCCTATATAAGGCCTATGTAAGGGAATATCCCAGCAAAATATGGCCTTATATGGTACAGTACCTCCATTTTAGGATCCTGAAATTCCCATTGACAACATGAATCCCCATTTTTGCCACCAACCATCTACCATTGGTTCTTGGTTCAGCCAAAGTTCGACAGGTCCGGGAAGTTCCGGAAGGCCCTTGGTGTCGCTGCCCTTGCTGGCGCTTTGCGATCTGGTGACCCCGCTGCGATTTTTTTGGATGTTGAAGCAACAAACATGATGGGTTTTACATACTAACAGTCTAAAAAATGGGTAAAACTTGTATCACCTCCAAGAATGACTATTTGAGCAGCAAAAATTGGGGCATATTTTTAATAGAAGATTGGATTTGACCGAAGGGATTTGAAAGCAGCTGGCAGCAGACAAACAAAGGACAAGCAAAATTGGTGGATGCCAATCAACGCATGGTGTTTTCTAAGCAGCTAAAATGATGATGTTGATCACCAACTACAGCTCTTTCACTTTCACCCTATGAAACTGAGAAATGCTTTGGTGTGAAAAGTTTGTCTTTTCCAGCAGCAAACTTACCCCAACTTTTTCGTTCAGCTGCGGATGGCAGGTATTGCTGAAGGCATACCACATTGCGAACTCCACTTCTGTGCCTTGACGTCATCGCGATTTCCATCGCTGGGAGGGGAATTTGGTTGGCGCTAATTTGTGTTCTTGTTGGCTGACAAAAATCGGATTAGAACAAGAAGATATTGGAATTGACCCATAAAAGGGTGTGCGGCCTATGCTCAGAAATTACCACCTGAATCCATTTGATCATTTGAAGATACATAGATACATGCACATCTAGAACTGGGCAAACCTTGGTTCGGTGGAAAACATGGGCCAGGCGTTTTGTTCCTGTCCAAAGATGATGGTTTATTTCATGGTCATGATTGAAAACATCATCCCCTGCCCCCTGCCACTGAGATTCAATGTTTACTGCAAAATCATATCTAAAGGGCCATAAAGCAATGCGGCTGGGCATGTCAACCACTTTTCTGATTTGCATCTCAACAAATGGGATGATGCCTCCAAATGGTGTTCACTTTTTCATGGGGTTGTGGTCCAAACACCAGCCAGTAAGTTAGTTTATGTTCACCCAATGATGCTTTGTTGAATATCCTGATGCTTGTTTTCTTGTGTTTATCCTCAGTATGGTGATTCTGTGTCATTGCGGGAAATGTTCCAGATGGATGTGTATTATGTATATGTACATATATATATATACACACATACAAGAATAGACAAACATTTGGTGGCAGAAATAATGATGTCCCGTTTAATTATCCGGTTATTCCCAATGTTGTTGATTAATTTTCTGCCATAAAGCCAAAGACGGAGTAAACCCAATTGATATTGTGGGAAACCCACGTTCTTGCCGTTATGAACCACTATTATTGTTGGTTATATATTCCCAGAGTATTGTGGTACTAATACCCAGATGTCATAGCAAATACCATGGTCTTTTGCATAATTTTCCTTAAACCCAATCCACTTCTTCCCATTGCTGTTGCCTGCACAATGTTAAAAGACAATTTGTCCAGCAAATTCCAACAAAAAGCAAACAAATCCAACAAAAAGTAAGTTTCCCAGCAGTTTGCCAGCATTTTCCCAGCATAAAACCAACAAAAACCTATCTTCAAAGCACTTTGGCGGTCATTTTCCAACCGTTTCGCAGCCTGAGGTCATTACCCGCAGCAACACAACAGCCCTTGTGGATCGCATTATGGCCACGACGTTGGGCATAGGCCGGTAGGGGAAATTCGATGGCCGGCCGGTGGGCCATGGGTTGAAGTCGGTTGAATGAACACATGGAAAATCAACTCGGTGTATATCACAATGATATATAATATATATATATACATATACATATACATATATATATATATGTATCTATATATATATATATATATGTATATACATAATTACATATATATATATATATGGCCGTTTGGGAAATGGATGGAAATGGTTTTGCAATGTTTTGCTTATATGACCATTTTTAGACAAAGCCGCTGCTCTTTTCCAGAAGCTTCTGGGCGTTTAGGGACTCGACAGAAGTGCTGTTTTTGGTGATCAATAGATCGGATTTCTAGGTTGACCACCACAATTTGGAATTTCCAGCAGTAGAACGTTCTTTAAAGTTGCTATATATATAATTATATATATATATACGTATACATATATATATACATATATATCCGGAAATTGCATTAGTCGTTTGCTCTCAATTTCTACCAACATATCATCCCAAGTGAAGGATCTAGATGATTTCAGGCCTTTTTGGTTGCCTCCGATTTTTCTGGCTTGACCCATGCCGTGTGGCACCAGGCAATGTAGCAGCCTCTACAAGCACCTTTGATGCTGCGCCTATTCAGGTGCGGTGTGTTGTTGGCTTGGGTCAAGCCATTTAATATATCAAATTCTGTTTTATAGCTATATGTTCACAGAACATATGTATGTATACTTATTGAATGACTTATCCAATGTCAATAACAACGGGTAAATGAACCCCTTCCGTTCATAGAAAGAAAGAAACATATTTTATAGTCCCAAATATGTTTCATCCCCTACTAAACTATATGGTTCTGGGGGAAGGAACGGGAAAAGGGACTACACATTTTGGGCCACATTTACCGATGATTGAGAAAAACATGGTGAATGATAGTGAAATTGACCAACGAACACACACAGACAATTGGTGAATGTCACTATCGTTGACAGACAACATTGATCGTTTTTAGTACAAAACCAGAAATTTGTTGGGGTGAATAGTATGGATACACAGATAACTACACATCTGCTTTGTAGCACTACACTTAAATACTCTTACTTCTGTTTTCTGTTTACTTCTGGGGGGAGTACATTATGTATAGTACTTTAGCAGGGATCAACAAAGCATTCTCGAATTAAGGCATGCAAGACATTGATACCAAAATGAGAAGCTTTTGTGGTATCCAAATCAATCACCTCCAACACCCTCCCAAGCTTATTGGACATGGCTCATTGATAGGTTTTTCAGGAATCAAACCTCCAATGGCAGATGGACCGGCCAAGACCGGACAGCTTCCACGATGTGAAGGTCAACCGGCAGCTGCTGACCAGGATATCGCTGACAGGAGTTTGGCAAAGGTATCCGATTCAGGACATCCCTAGTGGATCCCAATCCCTCGCCTTACCCTCTGGTTAAACTAACAGTTTGCTATGGAAAATCACCATTTTTAGTGGGAAAACTCACTATTTCAATGGCCATTTTCAATAGCTATAACTTGACATAACCAGAGGGTATGTGGCACATTTTCCTCCCATCCCACATCTTGGATGAGCAACAGAGCTGGCGCTTGATGCCAATTATCTCAGAATCTTTTTCAGATAAAATGTCAGCTGCCAGATCACATATCAGATGGAATGTCAGAATATATGCCAGAAACGCCAGACAAAATGTCAGATAGGGTCAAAATAATTCAAAATACATGATCCGGTGGGGATCACTCGGAGAAAGTCACTGTTCATAAGTGTTCATTCCCAGTGAATCCTCGATCTATTCTGGTTGGTGGTTTGGAACCATGGAATTTTATGACTTTCCAGAAAGAGTTGGGAAGAATAGTCATCCCAACTGACGAACTCACTCCATCATTTTTCAGAGTGGTAGGGCTCAAAACCACCAACCAGCCAGGTTTGTTCGAATCCCCGGACCTCGGGAAATCACGTCCAAAGCATCGGATCATCGGCAGGTGTCTAATCCGGGCCGAGCGTTGGTTCTGAGTACCAAGAGCTTTCAGAGCTACACCCTGCGAACGTCAGGGACCCAGAAGGTCACTAGAAATGCTGAATTTTGTGCCTTCCAAATCTACTGGTGGATTTATCATGTGTCCTATTTCAATTGCCCTTTTGGGGGTATCTATTTGGGTGGGGTTCTATACTTTTTCGGACACACCCATTGCATGGAAGTACATGGTTGTGTTTTAAATGGGAGGCCTCCAAAGCCTCCAAATTGGGGTCTCCAACTTTTAAAGAAACCACCATTAGTTTTTGGAACAAAGTCCTTCTTTAGATCCTCCCTTCAAAATCACAGTTGGAACATGGGTAATATACTAAATAGGATACAACTACAGGCATTAAGCTGTTTTGTTCTATGATTGCATCACATAGTCACATAGTCACATAGTAGTTTATAATAGTTTATAGTATTTTATTGTATCACCAATAGTGATATATCATGATATATCCATGTTGTATATCCCATTAGTGATCGCAATCACAATACAAAGCTCGGTGATTGGGTTGATAAACTGGTTGGGTTGTGAATGGCTGATTCTGTGTGAATGGTTTTGGGTTTGTGGTCTTTAAAAGTGACGGCTAGTTCTGCTGCTTATTGTCGGCTATTTTGGTTTCTTATTGGGTTGAAGAGATCCTTTCGCTGGCTCCATGGCTCTGGGTGAGTTGAACACAACCAACTGGGACAACGACTGCAGATCCAACGACTGAGGTCAGGGCTCACGCTGGACCATACCACGCAGACCTTCCAGGATTTGCCATATCCAGGCGGACGCGCAAAAAACGGACGCGAAAGTGGTCGGTTCTGAGCCGCTGAATGGTGCTGAGTTTCAGCCAGGGTTCCTGGTGCTCCCGTAAACCAATCCAGTAAGCTGACCAGGATTCGTAAAAGTCAATGGTGAAAGCCAATTTTTTTTGACTTTCTGAACATGGTTCGTATCACAATGGTGGTTTAGCGGTTCCAATTATGTTGAGTTTATCTGGGAAGTTAAAAATTTGGATTAATTTGGCCACCTAAATTTTGGGAAACCACTGGATAGTTTCATACCAGCTAATCAGCTAATCGTTTGCCAGTTGGATTTGAATGACTTTGGATTTTCTGCATGGTATCTAAGGTTGGCCATGTTTAGGACACCCGGATCAATTCATCAAATATATACCATCTGGTTATGACTAACAGTTCGCCATGGAAAATCCCCTACAAATAAATGGGAGGTTTAGCAAACGCTGGGAAAACCATCGATTTCTATCTATGGGCAATTTTGGCTTAACCATGGCGAACTGTAACAGTCAAATAACCAGAGGGTAGACCCCACAGTTGGACCTCCAGTAAAATCATCAACCGTGAACCATGGCCCATAGATAGAAATCGATGATTTTCCCAGCGTTTGCTAAACCTCCATTTATTTTAAAGGGGATTTTCCATGGCGAAGTGCTAGTCATAACCAGATGGGATCAATTCTTTCCGGTGAAGGTTGAATTTTGTGCTACCTCGATGGTAAATCAGTGCTCCAAGTTACCACTTCACTGTGCCAGAAAGGAGGAGGGTGCTTGGAAATTCTTGGATGTAACACAATGATTACCCTCTGGTAAACTAACATAGCTATTGAAAATTGCCATAGAAATAGTTGATTTACCTATTAACACTTGTGATTTTCCATAGCTATGTTAACTAAACAGAGGGTAACTGTTTGACATGTGAAATGTGGGTGAACTCACCAGTTGCGTCGCGCCCATCCCGGCCATCTAAATCCGATATTGACATCACCACCCATCATTAACACCACCATCACTATCAGCATCATATTTGTTCAGCATAAACATATTAATCATAAATGGCATTAAATATCATAATAATCAGCATAAAGGCATAAACATATTAATCATAAATGGCTATTATCTAATCATAATCATAGCATTGTGAATGTTATTTTTTAAAAAAAATGTTACGATAAATTGGTAATAATGTGGGTAAAACAATAATAAACCATCCCGCATATCAACATTTTCATAGGTGGTTTGTATAAACCATTCCCAGTCATGGGTGGTAAAAATTGCATTTTTTTAGCCACATTAATATCCCATCCCATTGATCATATCCCCATTAATACCCCAAGAAATCCCATTAAATAACTTTTAAATAACCATTAAATAACCATTATTATATATATATATGCCATTGGTAAATCAAAATAAGACCTTCATAGGACTTGGTGATGGCCAGGCTTGAGTGTTCCAGCCATCCCCGACGCACCTTATTCGGAGTTGACGCAGAACGCCGGGTGGCACAACGACGCACATCCCGACGCGCTGGATCCGTCGGGGGATAATCATGGAACAACCAATGGATATTGGGAATATCATGGGAAACGTATCCAACTGGTTGGTGGTTTGGAACATGAATTTTATGACTTCCCATTCAGTTGGGAATGTCATCATCCCAACTGTTACTCACTCACTCCATCATTTTTCAGAGGGGTGGGTTGAACCACCAACCAACCAAGAATGGGGATATATCATGGGAATATAAAGATGTTACCTGCTAAGACCATCTCAGACCTGTACTTTTCTTCTCTGCATCCATTTTTTGGGAAAAAAATGTGTCTTTCAAAAAAATTGGCTGGGGATGTAATTGGAAAATCATATGCAAACGGTATAATGATGGGGATATTTTATGGGGTCTGTAATGGGTTATAACATCAACAATATCATGATGAGTTGGGCATGTTTGATGATAAACCAGTGGGGCTATAATGAGGATATATGAGAATAGAATAGTATTGGAAAAGTATGGAACATGGTGATATATCTATTACTAACGGTGATGAAATGCGGGATATAATTGGATACAACTAATAAGCATCAATCTCATATTTTGGCATGTCTGAAAATAGGAGTTTACTCTGAAGTTATGGCAACTTAATGGGGAAATGATTGATGATAAACCACAGGATGCGTTGGAACCCTATTTTCGCCCAAAGATTGAACAGAGTCCGACAATCCCGGGTTTGCCAACATAATTTGTGTTGTTTTACGCTATTGAAATGAGCTTGGTTGGTTGGACGAACAATTTTGGGTCTTTACCTATGTTTTTTTTAACCAAAACAAAAAGGATTTTCAACCATTAATCGAGAGGCACCCCTCATTGAACCATGTTTAGTTGGCAATTGATGGTACGTAAAATCAGCACATCCCAATGTCTGAAACTGTTGACATCTCCTTTTTTGGTGACGGGATTGCCCACATGACAATACAAGTTTGTCTAATTTAAAGCGCCCATATGGGTGTGTTTGTTTCAAATAGGTATCCTCAATTCTATAGAACATCGTAATTTTCCATATTTTAATGGCTATGCATGTAGGTGTGCCAACCATTTTTAGCTTGCGCCCAGATCGAACTTCATTTGGAAGCCTTTTCTGTGGATGTTAAGCACATTTGGGCACCACATTTTCCCCAAACGCCCGTTGCAGCAGTAAGGTCACTACCTTGAGCGGTCCACCGCTGTGTTTGGGTAGCTTGGGCGGCGCTTGGCGTTTTTTGGTGCGCTGGATTTGGCGGCTGGAGAATTCTCCAATTTGGATCAATTTGGGATGATTTTCGTGGCAAGAGTTTCATCAAAAAATGAAAAAATGCTCACTTTGCGATGGTTTTTCTGGAAGATTTTCTAGTTAGTCGAAAATGGCAAACCATTATAGGAACATGATGTTGAAAGTTTAATCCCCTTGCGCAAAATTCTGAGTTTGGCCACTTCATTTGACCTCACCATAGATGGTGAGTAGGAGAATCATCTCTAACCATGGCTGGTTTGTTATTTACATTTATTAACCATGGTCCATGGTTATTAAGTTCAATGTATGATACGACCAGATCATCTTTCTGGATTTTTCCCAGATTGAATCCCAATTTTGGCCAAAAATCTCCCTCATCCCTCAGTTCCAGCACAAGTCTTCGTTTCGACGTCCATGGACGTCGCATGGCCGTCTTCGAGGTGATGCCACTCTGATGGGTCGCTTAGATCTGCTCATCATGTTGGGGGAACTCAGCAGAAACCCACAACGGTGAAATCTGGGAGGACTTTGGGGCTGAAAAAGCTACGAGTCAGAGCTGGAGGCCTCATGTTGTTTCAACAAAAAATATGAAATCTTGAAGGATAGTTGAAGGATAGTTTTTATATGGTTGAATATCTTGAAGGATATCCAAATATGAATTTCTCAGGCTTCTTTCTGCCAAAACATTTGGATGTTCACCGTATGTTTCACAGCCATGGCTGCCGAGTGGCTGCCGAGTCAATGGGGTTTCAACACCATCGCGGTGGGTCAGCGCGTGGGCAGCAATGCCCCAGCAGATGGAGCAGGGGATCTCAACTGGGGTTTCCGGGTTTCCTCGGAAATGGGGATGTCATGGGGAGCATACCCAGTAAAATCCATTTATTCCAATGGTATTATAAATATCTCATAATATCTCTATGGGATGGGTTCTATGGCCATTGGTTCTATGGGATGATACATTCCATTTTTATGGGGTGACCTAGTACATCCATCTGGGTAAATTATGTTGCGACCTCACTGTTCTCCCTCACTGGAATCATGGTTAGTAAGGGAAATCATCCCCTTTTATGGCCTTAATTCAGGTTAGTGAAATATTAATTTACCCAGATTTTTCCCAATGGTATGTTTTAAATACGGAATACCACTTATTACTGGTGTTATATGGATCATGATGGTATAATATATGTCATAGTAATGAATGGGGACACCAGGAATAATTGGGATAGAATGATCCTGGTTTCTTACATCAAATTTCCTGGCAAATCCTGGCAATATGTCTTACATGAACTGGTTGGTGGTTTGGAACCATGGAATGTTATGACTTTCCATAGATTGGGAATGTCATCATCCCAACTTTCCAGAAACAGTTGGGAATGGAAAATCATCCCAACTGACTTTCACTCACTCCATCATTTTTCAGAGGGGTTGGTTGAAACCACCAACCAGATTAAAAAATGCATAATCTAGGATAGTCCATAATGATTATATGGGATGTCATCCCAACCCCATTGACGAACTCACTCCATCATTGTTCAAGATGGGCACATTGCACCAACCAACCAGATATTATGATTAACCCTCATTAGCCATTATTAACCATTTTTAACCATGGAAATCCCATTAAAATCCCATAAAAACCGTGAATATCTTTGCCGGATATACCCTGCGACTCCCAGATCCAATGGGCATGGAATTGGGGATTGGAGATTCAGTGGAGACATATGGAGACCATGAGGTGATTTACCCATATTTCACATGGTGATTTTCCAGTTCGTTATGTTAGCCCGTTTACCAGAGGGTACCATCTCGTTTAGTCTTGGATCGATTCATGGGAGTTGGGTGGCGACGAGTTAGATGATGCACCGGTGAAAAACGAGGCCACATATGACTCAAGTAGCATTGGTTAAATCCATGGTATATTAACCATGGTTAAGTCACACATCATAAGTCAACTCAACCATGAAAATAATGGTTTATTTCACTCAATTCAGCTAAAGCATACAACATCATATCAGCCATTTTGCTCCCGCTGGGGGTTGTTTTTTTGTTTATACCATGTGCAAGCTGGTTAGCTGGTTGGAGTTTTCCAGCTAGCTGGTGGGTCAGAAAGGGCCCACAGCCAATTTTATTGCCCATTTCGAGGGGCCACGTCACCATCAGCATTTGTGGTGTTTCTTTGGATAGCAAAGAAACCTATCATCTGGTTGGGACAGAAATCATAGCATTGTCAATGGAAAATCTGGAAAATCTTGGCAAAATCTTGGGACAACCGATGGATGTTGGGGCATATCATGGGAAAAGTATCCATCTGGTGGGTGGTGACTGGAACATGAATGGATTATGACTTTCCAGAAACAGTTGGGAATGATGTGACATTCCCAACTGTTACTCACTCCATCATTTTTCAGAGGGGTTGGTTGAAACCACCAACCAGTAATCAATGGCAATCATGATCTGACCCTCAGCCCACGCCGCCAAACATCTCTGTTCCAAGACCAAATGGTTGATCCGACCTTCGGTAGTTCAAGCCCCCTTTCGAAACAATAGCGGTTTCCTTCAACATAAACGAAACAGCAGAATTTTTGGGAGGGCCGCGGATTTCATTGTTGATTGCTGTTTCCGATCCGATTCCCCCCATGTTTTACCTACTCTTAATCAAACGGCTGGCATGACAGACCATGCCAAACGATCCGTGGTGCTTTTGTTTCATCTTGACTTGACCAAGACGTAGGAAACTGATTTACCCCCAAAAAAATGACATAGTATGGATGAGTATGGATGAGTATGGTAATGATTACCTATTCATACGCTGATGTTACTTTGGTGTTTTAGGGGGGCCATATTCCATCAACGTTCGAAACCTTCAGGTCCTGATCTCAATGCGTGACATCCGCCCTTTGGCCTCAAACTTTGGTCCTGGGGTGAGTTGATGGATTTGACCAGCCATGGCTGCCAGAACAATGGCATTTCATGGCTTTAATGGTTGGATTGTTACAATTAGTGAGGCCCCCGGCCGTTCGAAATCGCGTTCAGTTGGTGGGTTTATAACTCTACAATTTCACGAACTGGTTTATGGTACGCTTATATAACGAACTAGTTACTGTGGCGAATCTAGTCACCAACGTTCACATCTCACTGGGGGGCCTCACATTGTTTGATGGGATTTCTGATGGAAGTTGACTGGGATGCAACTGGATCTATGGTGTTTTTCATTGTGTTTTTTTTGTGATGACGTTTTTTAGGTGCCAAAAAAAAACGAGCTTGAGGATGCAAAAATTGCCAGGGATTTGAGGTTTGTTGATATTTTTTTGGGTTGGGTAAAGTGTGGTAAAGTGGAAAATCCCTTAAATGATCATCCAATCTATTTAAGTCATGTTTAATCAGGGCCGTGGGTACTGTTGAGAAACACCCAAAGGGGGATTCTTTATCACATCTAAAGATTTATGGGGAGGTTTTCTGGGATACAGAACTGATATGATGCCAGAAAGTCCCCTATAAACTATATAAACAGCTGGGCAATGGTTAAATTATTCCCTGACATCGCCCTGATCTTCTGGAATTTACAAAGAACTTAACTGATGAATGGTCAAAAGTTCGCTTTGCGAGTGCCTGAGATTCCTTGGTCTTGTTTTTTCCAGAGATCAGCATCCAGTCAAACTGAGGTACCCAAAATATTACTTGAGTTTACATGAGTTTACATAGCACTACGTCCATTTGCTTCTAGAGAGAAGTTTAACTGGGGTGCTTTCAGTTGTCGATGTTCCATCCCTATTGTGGAATTACCAGCAGCCGGCTGGTCTGGTCGATCTCTGGGTATTGGTCGATGAGATATTGAACCCTGCGAAAAGGGCATTTACATTACCATGTTCAGGACTTAAACATCCAATCCAGACTTCAACATTTGATTGTGGTATATACCGTATACCTTGCCCCCCAGTTGACCCATGGTTGACAGCAATTCAGGGCCAAACACCAATTTCTTATGGATCTGGATAAAATTCACTATAACGATCTCACTGCGACATCACTGATGGTTAGGATTCATGATAGCTATCCCCATGGTTGGCCTCAATTCAGATTATATAGTGAATTCTGACATCATTTATAGATATACATTGCTAGATTTTGTGAGTTGTTGTTTTTTTTACCCTCTGGTTATTTAAATATATGACTAACATAGCCATGGAAGCCATGGCCCATAGAAATAGATGGTTTACCGTTCTTAAAAATGGTGGATCTTTCCATGGCTATGTGGCTATGTTAAATAACCAGATGGTAATTAAATACCCCATGACTCCAATGAATCCCTATTGAATATCATGTTGCATCAATTCTTCATCGTCACCCCCAATTTTGGGGGCCTAAACTCCGGTGATGAAACAAAAAAAGCAAGCCGGGAAAGCCCCAACAAAAATGGAGGTTTAACGAAAAACATCGAAAAACATGGAACTACCCGGCCTGGTCACCATACAAAAAGCTATTGAACATGGCCATAGAAATCGTTGATTTATCCATTAAAAATGCTGATTTTCCATAGTTATGTTAGTTTACCAGAGGGTAAATCAGGGATTTTCTATCAAGCCACATTTGATGATACCGGAGGGTATAGTCCCATCAAATCCACAATGTATGCTCATAGATATTCCCGTGATATCCCATGATATTCCTCATTTAGTGGATATCCCATGATAGTCCTGGAAAGTATCCCATTATATCCACATATGTCTTGGTTAAATCTCAATGAATCACCATTACTGGTTGGTGGTTTCAAACATGAATGTTATTTTCCATTTCATATATGGGATGTCATCCTTCCCAACTGACTAATAGACTCCATCATTTTTCAAGATGGTGAAATTGCACCACCAACCAGCATGAATATCTTTGCCGGATATACCCATTCTCAATAGTTTTTTGTATGTTTACCAGATGGTAAATCTCATTAAATCACCATTAAGTCACCATTCCCAGTGACCCAAGGCCTTCGTAGCTGTGGGGTGGATGTGCCACTCTTTCCGGCAGCCTTAGAGAGTCAGGAGGTGCCGATGGTGTGCTGGTTATGGATGGAGTGACCAACAAATTTGTTGGGTGATGAAATATCTTGGGATATTTAACACGGAATGTCATGGGAATATTTGACAAATTTGTTGTCATAAAAACATGGGATATCATGGGATATCATTGGATATCATAGGATATTTAAGTGAGCATTAAGAAAAAACATGTGTTGATCAATCGGGCAAGATGTTTTGATAAGGAGCTGATGAAAGCTAATGAGAATCGTTTTGAACCTTCAAAAATTATGTACCCATGACGAAATGGGTGGATCAAAATGAGGAACTATATGTTAAAAAAGGAACAACCTGATTGACTGGTTAATTACAGTATGAGCCATCCAATTTTACGGGTATCCAAGTGTCACCTACAGTCATTTTGGATCATTCTGGAGGTTCCAAGTAAAGAACAGAGGTGTAACGTCTGATATATTTAGGGCTTTTGTTTGGCAGAAAAAATTGCCATGCGGCAGACAAAAAGGCGCCTTCTTGATCTTGTTTGGTACACTGTGTACGATGTAACAGGTTTCATCCCCTGACAGCCCTGACGCTTTTCGATAGTTGGGACGTCCCTTCCAGGTGGAAATGTTGGTGGAGCTGCCCGAGGATGTGATTCAAGAACGTCGATGGGGTGCCGGCGGCTGTGGATTCTTTTTGGGACAAAATGGGGGCAAAGACTGCGGCAAAGATGTGTTTTATGATGTTTGATGTCATGTTTCACTCCTAAGCTAAAGTTCTTTCCTTGTGAATTCAACATGTAATTTTGGGATTAACATGGAACGCAAGACCTGAAGAAGAAACGGATCGCTTCCCAGAATTGGTTCCAGCTAAATTGGCTGTACGGAACCTGTGGTTTTTATGGTCAAAACCTTAAATCAATTGATTGCCCCATCCCCATCGGCGAATGTAAAATCTGACACAATGTACATCCATAGATTTAGATGTTCCCCCGCAACTCATCCAAAATTAAATTATGTTTGTATTGAAACATATTGAAACAACATATTGGAACCCAAATATCGTTTATAGGGTATAAGTCCATATGAGTCCCATAAACAAATGTGTAAAAGGGGAATGCGAGGACACTTTATGTTAGTAGTTTATGTTAGTATGTTGGTTATGATGATTTTTATGTTATTGTTCAAAGTGGTTCTTCCCTACTGTTGATGTTTTTGCTCTGGGAATTTTGGGACAAGTTTGCCCCAAACTTTCACTCTGATTGTTTGGCGATGAGGGGAGGATTTGTTGTTGCTTCTCTCTTTTGTCGTTTCATTTAGAGGTCGTTATTGTGGGTCTTTGTCTTGCTTATCATATATCTACGTTGGGTCCTTGGCACGTTTGCTTCGCCCACTTTGCCCTCGACATCTTCGAATTTGTCCGGGCACTCATATCGCACAATTCTGTGGCAAGCAAAACGTTTTTTTTTCAAGATTTGTGAGCCAATCAGTGTTGCTGCACGGATAGATTTTCTCCCATTTCGACAGTCCCATCAGACGAGAACATAGTCGACTGAGCTGAAGCTCTGTGGGACCTGCCACATCAAGCTGCGTTGAGAAAGCGGCGGACATGACCGAACGCCGTTTCTGTTGCAGCGCCAAGTGGGCCTTGCCCAAAAAATGGGGGACGCATTCTGGCCTGTGGCCCGAATTCTCTGTGTTCCTGCGTTGCCTGGCGCATGAGCTCGTTTCTCATTTTTCAAAACCCTTTTGACGAACCGAGTAGTCGGCTTTGCAGACTACCAGCTGGCTGCGAATAGGCGGCGTGTTGCCTGTCAGCGTTGCTGCCAAAACTTGTGTAGCCCGTGACCATTGGAAGCCTTTTCGGACTCATTGGCCAGGGCTGCTACGGGTAGGCCATACAGGTCGGATACCTTGCAGGCTGAGCGACTACCAAGCCGCTTTTCAAGCCATTCATGGATTTGGAGATCTGCGCGTTGCGAGAGATGCATCTGGACCCCCATGGCCCAACATTGAAAGCGGCTATTGCCTGGTCGATTGTGCTCAGCTCTGTAGCCAGGTAATCACTAACCTGATGAGCTGCAAAAGATAACTGGACCATGACCGGCACGTCTGCTTCAAGTCATAGGACTGGATTTGGCTATAGATCTTCCACGTGTTATTCGACGAGGTGCTTTCTATGCCCCATTTACCAGCATGCATCTGGAAGGAGAAAAGGAGCTCATACCAGCTAACCCACTTCGATGGCGAGCGACCATCATGCACCCATTGCAACCATTCCAACAGTTTATGCATTCCGTGAAATCTGAGCTTCGGGGGAGCTCAGCCTGCTTCTGCAGTGGCAACTGCATACAAATCTACGGTGCTCAAGTGGTCCTGTGGTCGGACAGGCGCCGAACGTTGAGGGTCTTTGGAAGCAACAGAGAACTGCGCGACTCGAACCATGTGTATGTGCACTTGATTGGAAGATCGATGCAGCTGCTTCAGCCTGCAATTGTAATGTGTGTTGGCAATTATCAATGATTCCAATGCATGGGAGGCGGCTTGGTCAGCAGCATCATTGCCATTGAATCCATTCTTCAGCATCTGAATACTGGTGGGGTTTGATATGGTGTAGTTGGCATTGTGCCTCAGTGGGTAGCCAACCTTGCACCATCTGCCACAAATCATGGTCTGATACGGCGAACGAAACACGGAAATTGCCTGCTTGCAGGGTTCGGGCGCGCTTGATGATGAACTCACGGTCACTCCAGAAATCGAAGTGCCACCAAATTTGGCAGTCTGCTGCCTTCCTAGCAGAAGCGTAGAGAGGAACGCAGTAAGTTCAGCACTGACTACTGTCTGACACTGTCCGGGAACACCACCCCATGACACTGGAAAATGGGGCTGGGTGTGATCACAGCCTGTTAGCACAACTGCCCATGCAACCAATATTTCTTGCATCCGGGATGGTAGGATCTACTTTTCCCATCACAAAACAAATCATAATGGAACCTCTGACCAATGTCACTAATGAACCTGCTGGTTGAGTCTGGGATATCTTTCAAAGACTGGCTTGAATGCTCGGACAACTTCTGCTTCAACGGCCCATCCATGCGCTCAGAGGCACAAAGGGGCTTGGTCAATGAATGGCCAGCGGATCAATTTAACTGCCAATGGCGGTGAAGGGCCGACTCTGTCATGCCACAGAACTTACACTGATCAGTGTCAACAACCCCGGGTGGATGAGGTTGTCACGGGTGTAAAAGGTACCATTCTGTGCAACTCGAATGAATCCCTTCTCATCACTGCTCAACGACCGGCAAGGGCGTGAAAGCACGGGGCTCACATACTTCAAACCTTCAAAACCTTGGCGATGTTCCCATTTTCTTGCCACCATATGCTGCCAAGCACGGGCAAATCTGGAACGAAGTTCCTGAAGCAATGAATCCAGGATATGAAGGACTGCACCCTCACCGTCTTGAAGAATACCATCACAGCAATATGTCCGACAAATCTGTTCAAGGCGGGAAGCCAAGACCCCTCCAGGCCTGGTTTGCGCTTGCGAGCAGGGGTTATTGCTGTGGGGGCCAAGGTACGGTCAAGCAGATCAGGGGGAATGTGCCTGCGAAACTGGGCCACGAATTCCGCAAGGCAAAGAACTCTGGAACCCAGCGTTGGTACAGCCCACTTAGCCCATGTCGCAGACGCTTCTGCATGGAGAGGCAGGTTGAGATGCTGCAAAGCACAGTGAGGATTGCAGAAAAGAATGCCACGGTCATTCAACAGCACATTCGAGGACACCTCTGGCGAAAGAGGTTGAATATGATGGTCGCAGCCGCCAGGCTGATTCAACAACATTTTCGTGCGCATTGGGCTTGCAATATGCCGGCAAGCTGGCAGCCGTTGGATTGGTCAGGATTTGCTTTTCACGAAGTTCTTGGCCAGGGTGGCGTTGCCTTTGTGCAGAAAGCCACAGCAGATGGCTGGATGGTGGCCGTGAAACCTCCAAGGCCCGAGTTCAAAGACGAAGGCGCCAACGCGGATCTATATCACGAGCTGCGCATGCTGGAGCTATCTCAGCACCCAAAGGTGGTGACTGCGTACTGTTTGGTTCCAGCAAACCCACAAGGATTGGTCTTGGAGTTATTGGGCCCGACCGTGCTTCAGTTCACCGAATGCAGGCCGATATCCACCAGAGACTTTGCCCACATATGCCATGAGACTGCTGAGACTGCTCAGGCTTTGCATTTCCTGCAGCGGCAGTCCGTCGTCCATGGCAACGTGAAGCCATCAAATGTTTGCTTGAGCTATGAAACCGAATGGCCCTGTGTCCTAAAGCTGTGTGATTTTGAAGTTGCTCAGGAGTTGCCCGCTGATGGTTTCTGCGCCCAAAAAGTGGGAATGGTTTATTATTGGTCGCCAGAAATGCTGGCATCACCCGCGCAGTATGACTGCAAGCATGATATTTGGAGCCTTGGCGTTTTCTTGTCCTGCAGCTCAGGCAGCGCATGGGCATTTTCAATTGGAATTTTGAAGGAGGATCGTGATGCCCGACCATCGGCTGATGTAGTGGTGTGGCTTGCTTACAGGCTTTACAACGCATCTGAGCAGGCTTAGATCGACTTGAATGTCCGAAGGAAAGACTTGAAATTGCCCAGTCGCAGATTGAAAACAGTCTGGCGGCAGTGAGCGCCTAGTTGGCCCATCAAGATGCAAGAGGGCAACATTAAAACCAACAATTTAGTATTATATGCTCGTTTCGCCATGGCCTCGACTCAAGTTTGTTGCAGTATGTTTGTTGTACAAACGCCTTTGGTGGCTCCATTTTGCGTTACGCGTTTCTTTGCCGGCGGAGGTTGAGAAGACACCGCTGTCATTGTTGTCGATCGAAAGGTTGAACCAAAGCGTGGAGGGGCAAATGTCTCCAAACAGGTTTGCGCACCCGACTTTTGGTGAAGAGTTCAGCCAAAGTCTTGAACGAGTGAAACTACCAAACAGGCTTCTGAACTGGACATTTGAAGATGCCACTTTGGCATCTTATTTTACTTCGGGAACTTTGAGCCTCTGGGTAATTATTCAGCACACAGAAACCACATACCCCAATATACCATGACAACGATAATCCATTATACCTTACTACCCCCATATCCAACCAAGGATGACCGCAGGTTTCACGGCGGTCAAGAACCGATCGATTGGGGTGGGCTGGGAGGGATGGATTTCGGTCGTTTAAATTTTGGCATGATGGAACAAAAATTGTTTATTGTTTTTTTGCCGTCAAAGCCTCTCAAACCTTACCCCATTGTTTGGCAGGACCCGCTTGTCAACAAGTGCCCCAAACTGTTTTTCTCAACCCCTGCTCGCGATTTTTTGGGACGCCCCATTTTTTGAAACCATACGTCCCCAACAAACACTCTTGGGGACATATCGTTTTTTTGCCATTTTACCCAAAATGCTTAAAACAACGCGCCTTATGTAAATTTTGAACTGATGCCCTGTTATTTGATCACTGATGGAAAGAAACAAGAAAGGGATGAAGAAATTTTTGACCAGATGGTTGAATCACTCAATCCAATGACAACCCAAGAACCCCCAATCCCAACATCTAGCAGATGCAGACTTGACGGGACTTCTAAGAGCAAACCGTTAGATTGTTAGACCCCGAATACTTTTCTAAATGCTACCAAATTATTATAGACACCATTCAAGTGTACGGACTGCGGACACACCACTTCGTCCAAGTCCAATTTGGATTCTAACACATATGATCACACATGGGACAAACGTTCGTCAAATGAAAAGAAAAATAAATGTTTTGATGGATACATTCAAACTTAAACAAAAAATTAACCACGACAGATTGTTCTTGATGACGATTAAGTCCTATGCAAAAAAGGAGTGGAAAACTACCGATCACTTCCTTAAAAATGTTCACGAACTTAAATATATGAAGTGTTGCAAGGAAATGCGGGAGTGGCGGTTTCCTCAAAATGATTGGACTTATACATTTAGAAATAGGGAATTCAAGATAAGAAACATCTTGGACAGTTTTTGCGTGAATACACCGAAGACCTGTTCAATGGTTCTGAAGCATATTGAAATCAAGAAGAAATAAAAAAAAACTACAACAAGTGATAACTACTTAAAGAAAAGATGACTATATATAGTCAGAGAAAATGGGATACTTAAAATTTTAGCGACTGATGAGTTAAATGAAGAAATGGATAGATTAGGTTTTGACGGTCTAAATGTTGAAAATGTAGGAGTTATTGTTGACTTTGGAAGTGAAAGCGAAGATGATGAATGGGAGAGAAAACAGATAGAAAAAGAGGATGAAGAGATTAGAGACTTTGAAAAGTGTCATTCTATGCCTTCACCAGATGATGAGGAAGGAGACAAGTTTTGGAAGAAAGTAAATGATAGGATGAAAGAAGCAGAAGGAGTAAATGGCATGCATGATAATATATTTATTATTTAGCTCGTAAAATTTGACATCCCCCCAAAAAATGAAACTATGAAGAAATGTATGAAAACCTCACTGATAAAAAAACAAAAAACATCATTGATTGTGGTAAGGAGCTCAACCGTGACGGAGAATTCAGCGCTATGATTATTAACCTAACTCTTTTGTCAATAGCAATGGATGAAATGAATGACACGGAAAAACCTTGCTTAACTCAAATTAGAGTAATTGAACACGGGTGAGATGGAACAGGAAACTGGAACGCATAAACTGATGAAATCATAGTATCTTAGCAAAGTATATTATGAATTAATCATTAATCGCCTTCCCAAACCCCCAACAACCTAAACATATTTTTTTCCCCCATTCAATCCATACATCAACAGTGAAACTTCGGGGCAGAATAGTCCCAAAATCCCCAAACGAAAAATCATCAACAGTAAGAAACATGGAACATCAACATAAAGCAGGACAAAAACCAACAATGAATGCTGGGATGTCCCAGCATCCCCCTTTTAGCATTTGTTCCCCATCTATTTTATTGATAGATACCCTCTGGTAATTTGTTACAGTTTGCGAACTGGAAAATGGCCCATAGAAATAGTGGATTTACCCATTAATAACATGGTGGATCTTTCCAGTTCGTTATGTTAGTGATTAACCATTAAAAATGGTGGATCTTTCCCATTAAAAATGGTGGATCTTTCCCATTAAACATGGTGAATTTCCCATTAAACATGGTGAATTTCCCATTAAACATGGTGAATTTCCCATTAAACATGGTGATTTATAGTTGATGTATCCAGTTCGTTATGTTAGCCCGTTTACCAGGCCGGGTAATCGTTTTCCTACCAAAGAATGGCCCCTGGTCCCTGTGAACTGGGCAACAATACTGGGCAGGTTACGGCAACATCTCGCCTTTCCGTTGCGTGCGCCGGGCGGCCAAGAGGGAGATGCCGTGGAGACGCGGCCCTTTTGGGTTGGGGAGGTGAGATGGATATGTAGGGGATAGATTCAACAATAGGGTCTATACTGAGGAAATTTACACATATTTTATTTTTCAAAAAACTCATTGGATTAGAAATTTTCCATGAAATAAATGATATATTGTTACAATAGGGTCTATACAACCCATGGATCAACCCATGGATCAGTTGTACAAAACTGGTGGTGGTGAAATCATGACCTGCCGGAGCTGCCAACAGGTGGGACCCAATGGTCCCAACGACGTGGGAATGGGACGAAATGCAGCGACATATCCGGACATATCCACCATAAACATCCACCAGAAGTCAGCCTGGTTATAAACCAACTTAACGATCAATCACATCTACCGCGCATGTTTGCAGCTCAAATCTCGTTTTTTGTTGGTCAAGTCCTATCGGTGGTCCCGCCGAGCTCAGGTTGGGTCTCCAGTGGTTTTGGTCGACCTGGTCAATGGATCGCAGATGGCCCGCACACCCAGAACACCCTGTCGGCTGGGTCAATGTTCCAAACCTATGGGTTGTGCCATGTTTTTCCTGGATGTGCCATGGTCAAAAGTTCTACAAGTTGGATTATATACATTTATAATATACAAGTTGTACAAGTTATATACAATCCATATATTTATATTATATCCATTTGTAGATATACCCTATTGGATGGTCAGCAATCCACGTTCACAGGGATCAACGCCGATGGTTCAGGCTTGTCATGGCATGGATGACGAGGAACCCCAGATACCATGTTTTGACCCATATGTTCTGAAAAAAAAAATGTTGGAAGTGACCTATATGTTGTGACCATGTTTTGACCCCAGATACCATGGTTTAACCCATGTTTCAACCTGTAACAATACCTAACACTAGCATTTCATTGGTGTTTGTGTTGGGGATATGAACATCCACAAGTTCCAAAAAGCACCAGCTACCAGTGATCTGATCCAAGAACGCTTGGAATTGTCGCCAGCACCGGCATGTCTTCATTCTATAAATGGCAGTGTGTCAAAACCTTGTACCCCTGTAGTTCACATCAAAATAGCTGGTAAATGGATGTTCATTCCCCTAAAAATGGATAAAAATGGTATTAATAGGTATTGATCCATACCCATATTGCCTCAATCTGAGATGTTTTTTGTGAATCATATCATCATATCTGACACGACCTGATTGAGAAGAATCAGTTGGGATGAGGAAAGCACCCTCATAATCAACGTCACATCAGCCCAAGATGGATTTGTAAGGCTTGCATCATGAATTCGACCAGATGTAACTGTACTGGAAAGTACATTCCGGGGCAATGGTGGCCACATCCAGTTTTTTTAGAAACATGTTCCACTGCGCATGTTTGGGGTGACCACTTTCGTTATATCCTGATGGTAGTGCATTCCCTTCTCATTGTTTGAATACCCTCTGGTTGCGACTAACAGTTCGCCATGGTATATATGGCCCATAGAAATTTTTTGGTTCACCGTTCTTAAAAATGGTGGATCTTTCCATGGCTATGTAACAAATAACCAGATAGTATCAAATCCCATCACACTTGGCCTACGTATGGTTCCACCATCGTGGTTTCTCTAGGTATGTTTTCATCCACAGGTCAAAAGCGACTCATGTAGCGACTCGCATCCTCATACTAAATCCCATCCTCCGATCCGATTGAATCCGGATAATATCCCAAGATTTCTTATAGTGGATATGTCAGAGTGGAAAGGATGATTTTGGGGACGCAACCTGAGTTGGCTTCAAATTTGGCAACAAACTGACTAGCAACAATCCTTGCATGTTCAGAGGTACCAACCAAATTTTGTTATATTTTATGATATCTCCATCATCACGGGATGCCATCATCGACACCATCCCCTAGGTTGTAGCAACGCCTACCGCGTCGCTCTTCCCAGCTCCGGGGGATCTGGGGATCAACCTTTGTAGATCAACCTGTTCAGTTCAATGTTCGTGAAATTTCCCACGGTTTGTGAAAAATGGTCTTGCTTGGTCTTTCTCTATTGTTTACAGTGTCCAAATTCTTGCCTAAATTGGATCCTTTTGGGCTGATACTGGCTTACTGGGACTCCAGAATGCATCGCAAAGACTCAAAAGACTCGCATCGATCCAAAATCGGTGTAGCCTTCTTGTTAAATCCCTCATGGCTACTTTTGGTTCGCGTCATTCTCTTCATGTAATTTTCTGTTTGGATGGTTTTTTCCGCCAATTTGTGGCTTCATTGTGTCCGAAGTTGTTAAAACATCATGAACCTCAGTTGATCCCAAGAAAATTGCAAGAGCACTAGAATTATGGGGTAAATATACATGTAAATGCATGTAATACATTTGTTAACAGGAAAATTGATGGTCTAGATGCATGGAATGGATGGTGTTGAATATAGTTCCCAATCCCAGGAGGCATAGGCAAGGCAATCTCCAGCTGGTGTTCGATGGATCCCATGGTAGAGACCGACCTGAGCGATTGTATGAAAATTTGTCTGTCCTCCGAAAAAGCGTAGCACATTTGTTTCCATATGACTGAGGATCAAGGCAGGTTTTTTTTTTGGTGCAACCATGTGCAACCCTTGAATTGACCAGGGGCAAGATGACCCGCCGGTGGGAGACAAAGCTGGCTTGGCAGAAGGCGTACTTCGATGCAGGAGCCACGGGGTGGCCCGGGGCGACAGGATCTGACCCCAGCTTTTCTCGGAGAAAAACCTGGAAAAGTATGGGAAAATCGGGGAACTCCCATGATAAATGATGATAAATGAAGGTTGATTGCTGGGAAAATCCTAAAAAAGGAAGAACTGATCATGGAAAAGTATGAAAACGTCCGTTGTAATCGTTGTCAATGGAGGTCTATAGCCTGGAGACATCCCAAAATAGAGGATTTTCTAGCAAGCCATGTTTGACTACCGGAAGGTACAGGACATCTTTATTTTCATCCATGTTTTGTGATGAAAGCCACGGTATACTGCAATAGTTCCTTCGGGGCCTAACGACGGATGATCCTTCTGGGATTCTTAGCAACCCTGCTTGCTGGTTAGAGCACCATATTTCATCGTTCCTTTTGATCCATTGAATAAAGTCGTCATCATCATTGGCTTTTTACCATTTTCTTAGCATTCATTTGCTTACTATGTTGATTTATCATCATTGGCTTTACCCGGGAAAATGATGTCATCATATCTTCCTACTATGTTCCCAGCATTTGCTTAGCATTTTCCCTGGTGAAACCGAAATTCCCAGCATGTTGCAGCTGCCAGGTGCACCAGTCTCGTTCCTGGTACCTGGGCCGTTGAAATTGTTCGAAAGCCTAGGCTTTGGAGGATGGAACAGAAATGGAGCTTGAACCAGCCAAAGATCTGGGTAAGATCGGGTTTTTTGGAGTGATTTGTACGTAGATTAACATAGAGTCATAGAGATTCTTAGTGATATTACAGTGCATTTTGATGTGATTTAATGTGTATGATATATATATATACATATAATCATGTGGAAAATTGAGTCTGAACTAGCCAACATGGGGATGAAACAAACAAACAATGGATGATTTAGCCGGTTGTCCCCAGCAATATTGGGAGAACTCACCATATTTAACCAACCAAAACGGTGATGAAGCAAGTTTGGGATTTGACCTTGGTGAACCGAAAAGTCGGAAATCTCATGAGCTAACGACGGTGGGCCAAGAACAATTTCCAAGGAAAATTAATGGATTCTGGTAATTTGTTACATAGCTATTGAAAATGGCCCATTTAGTTCGTTGATTCACCTATTAAAGATGGTGATTGTCCATAGCAAACTGTTAGTTTACCGGAAATTAATGGATTCAGCAGAAGAATACAAATCGGGGTCACTATTGGCCAGTTGTTCACAGTTTTTCCTCATGATGAAGATATGGCAATACTATGCTTCTTGTGATTTCAAACGGGTCCACAAAAGACATGGACTGGGAGATTGGGTGATTGAGCTTACCATGGAGCACAGGGAGCCCAAGACAATATATAGGCTGTTTTTGTTGTGGTAAGTCCTAAACGTGCCCAGAAAATCATCCAGAACATCAGGGTCTATTTTGGGTTGGCCAATATTCTTGGATGTTGATAAACATTTTGCTGGTTTCTGCGCTCCAGCAATCATAAGGCTTGAAGGATGAAGGTACCCTCTGGTAAACTAACATAACTATGGAAAATCACAATTTTCAGTGGGTAAATCCACTATAAATGGATAAATGACCATTTTCAATAGCTATGTAACAAATTACCAGAGGGTATTTGAATTGCAAATCATTTGTCACATAAAATGACACTCTTGATTGAAACACATTGCAGCATCCTGTCACATTACAACTCCAAGATCTCGATTCGTTGATACTCACTGACATTTTCATTATACCGTTGAACTTGTTTTCCTATATTGTTTTCCATGTATATTGTGTATATATGTATACCCTCTGGTAATTTGTTACATAATTAGCTATTGAAAATGACCATAGAAATAGTGGATTTACCCATTAAAAATGGTGGATTTTCCATAGTTCTGTTAGTTTACCAGAGGGTACCTAAGATAAGCCATGTGTTCAACAAAGTGCCAACTGCTTCACCGTCTCGCCGCAGTCTTGGCTCAGTCTCCCCCCTGGTGCGCCGCTTAAAGTGACGCGCGCTGTTCACGAAACATTGACGACGAGCCGCACTGAAGAGTGACCAGGCTGGAAATCCCGTGCCAATACCGGGTTTCAACGGGCTTCGCCCGCGGCTTCAACCAGAAATTATGGGGGCCTTTGGGCCTTTTGGGGGTTGGTTTGACTATGTTTGACCCAGTTTGACCCAGGGTTGGAGAGGTGACCAAATATGTGGCTGATGTTTATAGCATCTTATAGCAATGTCTGGAATCCTATGGCAGTTCGGTTGAAACAGAATAGGGATGAATAGGGTCTATTTTCACACCCCATGTTAGAGTGACGCTCCTTGGTGGAAAAAAATCAACTAGGAGCTTCAGGGGGTTCAATAATTTATGATGTTTCTTTTCCATAAAGGACATAATCATTAAAACACTCTGTAAGATTGTGAGCATTTTCTTGGGGCATCTAATGTTGGTCATAATTTAGATCCCATGCCAATATCTTTTTTTTCCGCGACATGTAGGAGTACATCCCCCAACTAACATAGCGCTGCCACATAGGTGGTTGCAAGACTACTCCAAATTTGATTATTTTCAGGGAGAGGATGGTAAGAACTTGTAAGACCCACATAATTGGAACATAAACATCAATATATTATAATCTTGTTTCATATAGTTTAATCAGTCCCTTCTGCAGGGCTATGCTAGGTTTCTACATGCGTACTCAAAGTGTTTGTCATCTTAATCACCAGAATGTGGTATCCATACAGAGTAACCTCAATTGCCACAGAAATTTAAGACGATTGGACATGATCCCTTTATGTAAAGCTGGTCTATGAGGTTCCAGTATGATTGTAGTGGTAGCGATCCCTTTTATAATTTTTTACAAGACAATCACCATAGTTTCCCTTAAACAATCGATGTGGAAAACCATTTCTACATCATGTTCGACGGGTAGTTGTACCATTGGTGTTCCTCCTTTTCTTTGTATGTTTTAGCCTAGGCTAAGCCCCCACCTCCCAAACTGGGGCTCGCCAGGCTGTTTCTCTGGCAAAGCCCCTGGGACGCATAGATGGGGAGTTTATAGGGATATAGTTCAGGATTATGTATATATATATATACGGGGGTTTCCTAAAATAAAGGTACTACCAAATGTTTTTTTTTTGAATGGAAAATCCCAAACAGAAATGGATGATTTGGGGGTACCCCTATTTTAGGAAACCTCCATGTATGTATATTATATATGTGTGTATACATATATACATATATATGAGTATATATGTATGTAACATCTTAAGTCACTGCGAGGGATATGATTTGGGATGTGGATAGAAGAGATTTGATGACTTACAACTAGCAACGTGACGTGATGGCTTGGGCTTTGTCTCAAGCCATAAGGAAAATGGGTTTGTGTTCAAGGATTGGATGTTGCGGTAAAGCATTTTCAGACAAAGCTAAATAGCTTATGAATAATAGGAATATGACCCTCTGGTAACCATTTCCATAATAAAATGGTTCTATAAATATGGAAAACACTTATGATAACCATTTCCAGGAATAATAGATACCCTCTGGTAAACGTTTACATAACGAACTGGAAAGATCCACCATGTTTCATGGGAAAACTCACTATTTCTATGGCCATGTTCAATAGCTATGTAACAAATTACCAGAGGGTATAAATTATGATCTAAATATAGATCCAAAATTTCTAGTGCAGGGGTTCCAAACTTGGTGTGTACATATGCTGGGGGAAAGAATTATTGTTTAACCTCCGGCAATCTTAGCCCCAACAAAAATTAGACTAATTAATCAGAAAATGAGAAGGAACACTTCCAGCTTTTCCACCATTTGCATTATGGTTTGATACCAACCTTCAGCAGTTTTCACATACCGTGGTCACCTGTTGCCTTGGGACCGGGGTCAGCGACCAGGGTCAGCCGTGCTCAGGTAGAGTCGATATGCTGCTGAGCTGCGATGGAAATTTTGGTTTTGGGTTCCACCTTGCGATGGAAATTTTGGTTTTGGAAATTTTGAGTGATCAATAAATCTGGGTAAATCATGGTTAGTAAGGGGAATCATCCGCAAATGGCCTTATTTTTAAGGTTAGTGAATTACTATAATTTACCATGATAAATGGTTCCTTGGGTCCTTGATTGTGCAGTGTTCACATATGTTCACGAATCTACTTGGGAGTCAATCTCTATCATTATTATCAAAAAACACCCGCACAACTTGCTTATCCATGCAACCTCACTGGCTAACCTCAACAGAAGCGATGGTCAGTGTTCGAAAAAAACCATTGAAGATGGCTTTAGATTAGGTTTCAGATTTAGTATAGATCATCCAGATGAGCATGACGATGGCTGTTTGAGGTGTTGCTCCTGATTTGTGCATCTACTGCTGTCCCTTTTTGGGGTACTGAGGAATTCGACAGAACTCACAGGCCGCTGACGCCAGATTTAGCCAGATGATCCCTGGAGTTGTTGTATCGGATGCAATTGGGCTATCCAAAAATGTTCACAGGGCTTTCTAACTGGCTTCAGCTAAAAGTAAGTTTGTTTCATTTACATCATTTACATAGTTCAGCAAAAAAATCCAGAGGTGAGATTCCATGAGTAAGTACTTGATTAGCATATCTGGGATATCTGGAACCCCCTTCTGGAACATGGGCGATACTCCAGATGTTCCATACCGAAGTAGCTAGACCTTCAACAGAAATCCATGAAAGTTGCTGTTTATCCCATTGTTTTCCAAGTTTCTGGACAAAATTGCAACCGTTTACCCTCATTTTCACATGTGTCAACTGAGGGTCATGGTATGTAAAGCTCAATTCCAGTCACCTTTCAGATAAATGAGCTATGTAGATGTGCTAAATTCCGGCAATTCCAAATTGCCACAACATCACCATTCATCTACTATCCGGTACTTTGCTGGTGGTTTGGAACATGTCTTTTTCCATTCAGTTGGGAATTTCATCATCCCAACTGACGAACTCGCATATTTTTCAGAGGGGTAGGGCTCTACCACCAAGCAGTTTGTAGTGGTAAATTCCAATGGCTCAACAGGTGGAAATGCATCTGTCCTTGGAGTTCCTAAGCGGCAGCGAAGCGGTGAAAAATGTTGTTGCTAGAAACGGAGAACATATTGGGAATTCATGAGATTATAGAGTTGGATTTATTTGATGCAAAAGAAATGTTGTTGCTTTCACAGTTGGAGGAGCAATGGGTATATAGTTGGCAAAATGTGTAGAATTTCTAGCTGTTGGCTTAGAATTTATAATGATTTATAATGTAATGTTGCTATTCCATGTTGACCAAACCCAACAGATGATGGTTCTTACGGCAAATCATCACAAAGTTGCCGAATCCGGTTGGGCATTGCATGTCAACCCTATATACTATATACTATATATTAATTATAATTAGCCTCTGGTAAACATACAAAAAACGAACTGGAAAGATCCACCATGCTATGAAAAGCTGGGTAAATCGCTAAATCCACTATTTCGGGCCATGGCTTCCAGTTCGCGTTTTCTATGTTTACCGGGTAGCCGTCACCATGAAAAGCAGTGAAATCACCGAGGGAAATCCTCACGGATTGGCATCGGAATGCATCGAGCACCCAAGGATACCCAAGGATGAATAGAGATTCCGTGGATTTTCAGGGCTGCAATTCCTGGTTTTGGTGGTGAAAAAGGGTGGTTCAAGATCCTGGGAAGACAGCCATGAAAACCAGCACTGATTAGTACTGTTAAGCCAAGATTAATAAGCACCCAGTTTATTGATAACAGGGGAGTACCACTTGTTAATTGTACATTATCATTACCCTCTGGTTATGACTGTTACATAGCCATGGAAGCCATGGCCCATAGAAATAGATGATTTTCCCAGCGAACTAAACCTCCATTGATTTTGGGGATTTTCCATGGCTATGTTAAATAACCAGATGGTAACCCTACAAAAATATAGAAAAAAAAATGATGATTTAATGGTGCTTAACCCTTAGAACTATAGTAACTATAGACTATTGTTATAATGTGTTACTACTGTTATAACCTGTCATGGCATGTAACCCACAAGTGATGGTTGAGGTGACGGGTGTCAGGTGACACCGCCGTGTTTGCCCTGAGGAACAGCGACATGATTCCTGGGTACACCGATGGTCGGATGAATTCTTCGATCGGCATTGGTGCCACGGCCGACCTCTGCTTGTAGACATTAGATGGTTAAGTATTGACCCATGAGAATCACCTGTTGGTTGATGGTTAATGGTTAATAATGGTTAATAATGGTTATTAATGGTTAATGATGGTGTATCCTGTTTCTGTTACCTTCCAAGATCTGCCACACCAAAGTGACACTTGTATTCCGGCCTTGAACCACTAATCTGTATGCAAATGAGGAAACTAACCAGTTGCGGTCCCCTTTTTTGAGTTCAGTTTTACATTTATTAACCATTATTAACCATTATTAACCATTATTAACCATTAACCATCAACCAAAAAATGGGTGGTTTATCGACTTGTTTATCGATGGTTGATCGAAGTGTTCTGAATTTCGCTAAAAGCATCATTCAGCATCCCAATTGGCCAATTGGTCTGTCGGGTGCCAAGCTGTAATCCAAAGATGAAGCCAGGAAGGTTCTGATGTTGCTGGAAAATATCTTAAAGCATCGGTTTACACTGGGTCTTGGTCAAAATTGGGTACACCTATTTGTAGAGTTAGACATGAAAATATAAAATGACCCGTTTAATTGTGGTTTTGGGGGTCTTCAAATTTGACAGGAGCCACACTTACCCTCCCTGATTCCTGAAATTATAATTTATCAATAGTTGTGTGATTGTACGAGAAATAGTTGGTAAATTGCCCTAGTAGAACTTTACCATTGGGTTTACCACATTCTTTTCATCGTAACAGGCCATTTTTTTCGGACTTTACGGGTACCACTGTTCATAACATGGACCACATCACACCCTCAGGCCCTTGCTCGTGGTGATGGTCTTAGAGATTTTGTGCCTTGGCACAAGAGGGGCCGGGCCGGCCCTGAGGTCTGATTTCGCCAGCAATTTACTTACTGGTGCTTAGCAGGGAATTTTTCGGAATGATCCATAATCACTAGTAATCATCCCAGCAACCCCCAGCAACCCATCCATTCCCTACGTAAAACGCACCAGTAAGTTTATGGACAGTTTCATGGGGTGAATGAGGTTGTAAACCCATTGGAATCCATTGGATTTCAGGTTTTTCTCCGAGTTTTTCTTCATAGAAACAAGGTTTTCCGTCAGCTGGTGAGTTGAAGGGTAAGGTGCAGGTCATGTTGTGGGTCAAGGCAAAGTCTTCGAATGTCTTCAGAATCGATCGGGTCTCTCTAGAAATGATGCTTTACTGAATGAAAACATGGTTGATATTAGCACTTGGAGTTTGTTTTCTCCAGATTCCACAACCATCAAAAATATTCAAAAATGATCACACTCCAAGTGACCCAACTCTACTGATTTGTCAGAGTCACATTCGTTGAGTCCAAGATCTCCCTGTACTGTTGGAACATGAGTTGGCCATGTATTCCGGAACCATCCGGGAACCCATTGTTTTAACTGACCCCTTCGCCATAGAATAGTCCAATATGATTATGATCAATATCCCATAGGATCCATGGTGCTGCCATATATGGTAACATTTACCATCAATATACCCCATTTTTGTTAGCATATATACCAGCACCATGGATCCGTCATGGGTATGGAGGTGTCCAAGTCATTAACCCCAGTCATCATCCAGTCGTCATGGATGACCAGTTTCAGATTTTTCAACCGGTGACGACGGGGGATAGCCACCATGACTTAATGGGCCAATGGGCGCCTCAAATTCCACGGATTTTCACTTGGTCTCTGGCAGATGTACACCACCAACTAAACGTTGTTTGAGAAGTGATGAGTTGATTTGGACTCTGCAAGACTGAGTTGATGTTTGGCGGAATTATCCCAAGTTCTGCCAATGTTGGCTCATTACAATCAGTTAACAATCTGGGGAACCAACCATTTGGTGTCAAAGGGAACGTCAAAAACCCTTTGTTGAATCTCGAGATGGACCAACCAAATCCGCTGAGGATTGTTGGAGGCCTCTACATCTACAAGATCACGCATCTTGGCACATCTGAGCCTTTTCCACTGGTGAATGTATTAGCGGAAGTGATCTATAAGCCACTGTTTCTGGAGGAAGATATATCAGATGACGCCCAGAATACACTTATTTGACGGATATCTAGAACAATCTAGAACTGTCACGGGGGCGTAAAATACTTTGCGCCCAATGAAATCATGACCATTCCGATAGGAAAAATCATGATAAATTCATGTCATTGCCACATTTCCAAGCGGCAGATTACCGCCTTGGGATGCCTTGGGTATTAGATGAAGGAAAACACATGGATTTGATGAGAATTTTTTCATGGATTTTCCATCCAAAACGATGTGGGTTTGTTTCAGATTGCTGGACCATGCTGGACCCGTCACCGTGTTTCGTCTCAGGTGGGTTCGAGTACAGAAGAAACGCGCCAAGAACTCGGTATCTCGGCGGTTTTTCTCACCTTGGCTCCTGGATTTTGGGGCTAAAAAAGGGGGGCTCCTTACATGGCTTTCTTGGCTAAAAAAAACCAGATGGAAAATAGCGAAGTCTTGTCGATTCCGAAGCTAGTCACATGTTGGTGATGAATCATGATGAATCATGATGAATCATGATGAATCATGATGAATCATGATGAATCATGATGAATCATGATGAATCATGATGAATCCCTGAAAAGACTTGGCAGATTTACTCCCTGGTTGGTGGCTTGGAACATGAATTTTATGACTTATGACTTTCCATTCAGTTGGGAATGTCATCATCCCAACTGACTTTCACTCCATCATTTTTCAGAGGGGTAGGTAGGTATACCACCAAGTACTATGAAATACTTATGGTTAGTTATGGTTAGTTATGGTTAGTTATGGTTAGTTATGGTTAGTTATGGTTAGTTATGGCTAGTTATGGTTAGTTATGGCTAGTTATGGTTACTTATGGTTACTTATGGTTAGTTATGGTTACTTATGGCTAGTTATGGTTACTTATGGTTACTTATGGTTACTTATGGTTACTTATGGTTACTTATGGTTACTTATGGTTAGTTATGGTTACTTATGGTTACTTATGGTTACTTATGGTTACTTATGGTTACTTATGGTTACTTATGGTTACTTATGGTTAGTTATGGTTAGTTATGGTTAGTTATGGTTACTTATGGTTAGTTATGGTTACTTGTGGTTACTTATGGTTAGTTATGGTTAGTTATGGTTGCTTATGGTTAGTTATGGTTACTTATGGTTACTTATGGTTACTTATGGTTAGTTATGGTTAGTTATGGTTACTTATGGTTACTTATGGTTAGTTATGGTTACTTATGGTTAGTTATGGTTACTTATGGTTACTTATGGTTAGTTATGGTTAGTTATGGTTACTTATGGTTAGTTATGGTTACTTATGGTTACTTATGGTTAGTTATGGTTACTTATGGTTACTTATGGCTTATATAGCTATGGTTAGTTGTGGTTATTAAACCCTCAAGCACCAGCTCCCATCGTTGCCCCAGCCGTCATCGGGTCATCGGCCGAGGCGGTGATGCGACTCACCGAGGAGTTCTCCTTGGACCTGCTGCGTCATTTCATGCCGTCCGCAAAGGTCGATGGGTCGATGGATGGGCGCGGAAAACATGGGATCGGCTCCGGAAAACCTAGAGGAAATGGTGGGAAAATATATGGGAAAATATGGGAAAATATGTGGAAATATGGCGGAAAAGATGGGAAAATGTATGGCCATATGTTCATGGATGTGGGGAAAACGATGGATTTTTATCAGATTATGGCCCATGATTTAGGGGTAGATTTAGGGGTACCTGATGGTACCGGGCGCTTTTGTTGAAAACCCACTTTGCGATTTTCAGCTGTGATGTTCAGTTCTGGGTAAAGTGATTCCACCCATTCCACCCAGCCATTAAATACTTGATCGACCTAACAAGCTTTGGCCATTTTGATGTTGAGAACATGGTGATGAGCTTGGATGGAATTGTACCATCTTTAAAAAAAAACACAGATGGCCTAATATTCACCAGGGATTAGTCCTTGATTTCGCTGATTTGGGCGTCATCTGACGAACCAGAAATGCTGGTCTTCAGGAAGTTAAAGAAAGATTTGATGATTTGCTGGGTAGAAAACCATAGAAAACCAATAGACATGATGGGTAGAAAACCATCAATCTGCATCTAGCGTTGGGGATTCAACATATTCAACGCTGCGGGTCCGTGATCACAGAACCCGATAGGGATTTACCGTGAATCTATGGCAAGTTCGATAGGGAAAATTGTGATTAACCAGAGGAGTCATGGAGTAATTCCCCTCTGGTTATGACTAACATAGCCACATAGCCATGGTATAGATGGCCCATAGAAATAGATGGTTTACCGTTCTTAAAAATGGTGATTAAATAAATTAAATATCTGAAATCTGGTTGGTGGTTTGGAACATGAATGGATTATTTTCCATCTTCATATATGGGATGTCATCCTTCCCATTGGCGAACTCATATTTTTCAAGATGGTTAAAACCACCAACCGTTTTTCAGACAAACAAAATGTTGTTACAACAGATGCGGGATTTTAATGGATTTTACTGATTCAACCAACAAACATGGAGGGTATGAAAACCAACTAATTTATATGGTTTGTTTTGTTATACAATGTGGGGCCCCCGTGTACGAAATCGCGTTCAGTTGGTGCCAATAACTCCAATTTCACTATGGTTGATGGTACGCAAATAACAATAGTTTTCATGGGGTTTATAAACCAACGTTCACATCACTGGGGGGCCCCACATTGTAGGATGTTTATCCACAACATCACAGGGATTTATCAGCAACAACTGGAAACCACCTCCATGGTTGGATCACTTGACCAGACGTCACGTCGACGTATTGGATGAAAGCAGTAATTCAGGGGAATCCTCCCCCAGCGTCCATGAGCCAATTTTTCAGGTATTTTCAAATGAATTGCTCTACTTTGCTATGAAATAGACTGTGGGTGGAAGAAATGAACCACCGTTTTCAACTGGTGCAGGACTTCTTCCATCCACCGCATGATTATTCATTAATAATGTTCACTATAATATTAATCAATTAGTGAACACTATTAACAATTAACACTATTAACACTAATTGATTAACCTGTTAACACTATAACATTAACCTATGTCAATTGTTCACCGCATATTATTGTGTAATAGTGTTAATAGGTTCATTATCCACCATTTGATTAACTATTCTGACGATGTTCACTGCCATTGTCACTGTTCGCTAAAAAGGACTGCTGCTTTGTCGGAAATCAAGCCGCCGTCAGGTGGAGAAGTACCGCTTCAGAGGCAACTGAGCATATTTTTTTGCATTCGCTAAGGATGGGAATATCACCAAGAAATCGTTGCTTATCTATAAATCTATAGGATTCCACCATCCATGTTTCATGAAGCTTGACCTATGAAGGGAGTTGGTTCGAACACAGGAAAGATGGGATATGACATGACCCATATTTGGTGGCAAACAAGCTGCAACTAGCATAGCTGCCGAGGATCGCCAATCACTTGGCTTTGTCCAAGCAAAGGGAGAGACCCTGTCCGTTGGTTGTCCCTCTGAAATGAACTATATCTGGTTGGTGGTTTGGAACATGAATTTTATGACTTTCATATTTTTCAGAGGGGTAGGTCAACCACCAAGCAGATATGAATTGTGAAACGGTTTTTATCCCAGTTGCCATCGGCGCCATCCCTCGCCAGCGTTTCTGCCAGATGATGAATCACAGTTGAAACCTGCAAGTCCGTGGTGACTTTCTGTCAGAACCATTCTTTGTCATTGTTCACCAGAATTAGCTACCTCTTTTTTTTTTTTAGGGAAAACAACTACATGGTTTACCCGGAAAGTTTGCATGATGAAGATCACCTCTAAGCCTCGAAGCGGTGTTTGTGTTTCTAACCATCATCAACCCCATAAGAGCCATGTCTTCAAGGAATCTGAGTGTCTCCGATTTTTTTCCGCGGCTCCAGGCATGGCAAAGAAAAAGGCAGTAGCCGCTCGTCATGAGAATCTGACCAAAATTCAACGATAGTTGATGCCGATTTATCACTCTTGGGGATTCAAAATGGTGAGAAAACCAACTGTTGAAATGGCCAAAAAGGGACAGTTGATCACTTAAAATAGATCTCCCATAGCGACAATAGTTGGGATTTCATCCAAGCACTACTTCAATGCATATGTAGCCATGATAGGGTTTTTTTTACCCCACTGGTGGGGTTTACAGGTCGGCCCCAGGTCCTTTAAAGGATGGCGTGAAAAACCGTTGAAGCCATCGTCCATGGGCCGTGAAATCGTTAGAAAAGTCCTCCTGTTAGGCAAAAAAGCCGATCCCATGATTTCAAATCGTATTTTCTTGGGGCTTTTCTACACAACATTGCTACATGGGTATGGGTCAAAATTAGGTACCCCAAAATTATGGATAGTTAATACTAAACTAGACTAACATCTGTGGTCCCCTAGGTCTTCCATTTTGACCCACATCCACATGTTCTAAATCCCCCATTGATTGGTCTGTTGGCCGTTGCTGTTGGGCCGCCCTGAACCCCGATCGAAATCACCGGTCGAAAAACACCAGGGGTGTCTCCCCCAATTTCTTGACCATTTCCTCAGGGGATCACCGGTGGTTGAAATGGTCTGAAAATGGGATATACCCCCAATGAAATAGCAATTTACTAGGGATGTGTAGGGATAATGATCAGCAAAACCATTGGGATAATGGGGTTTTCTCTATTTTCAGACAAACCCACCATATCTTCATTGCTGAGGCAAGCGTCTCTTTCGATGAGATTTGCTTGGAATTACCCAGCGGCGAGAGGATCTTGGAAGGCCCAGTTTAGTTGAGTGGGCACTGAATGGGGCAGTTTCAACAGAGGATGGAGTGAAGAGCAACGAAAAATCGGGAAAAAAAACATGGTTTAACCATGTTTAACCGTTGTTTAACCTCAACTACAAGTAAACAAATGGTGATTGGTTGGTGATGTGAAAAAAGATGTGCCATCAACTTCAGCAAGAAATCCGGGTTTGAAGCTCTAGAAATGTGGAGACTTTAGTCATCAAAAAGTAGTGCTTGAGCCAACTATGTTGGTGGGATTCGGCCATCCAAATCATAGTCAACGGTACTGTCCATGTTTGGAGGCTTGATCATTTTGACCATACCCATTTTGAGAAGATATATTAAATGCCATGATACAATAATATCATATCATATCTGTTACAGTTCCCAAGATCTAATTCCATAGATCAGACAGTTCATGGCATCTACTTTCCGCCTTGGGAAACCCCCGCGGGACGCGGGACGCCGCGGGACCTGCAGGTGTTAGTGGTGAATTCAAAGCTGGACGGATGTGTCACCTGGACACGGAAGAGATTCGCCAGTGGGTTTCCATAAATGGCACCCTAAAATGCTGGATGGTTTAGAGTGGAATATCCCCAAAAATGGATGAATTAAAGGGGTAGCCCTATTTCAGGAAACCTCCATTTCTAGGAGAAAAATAGACTTATAGGGATAATACGGGCATGTGTTGGGATGTGAGCCAAAAAAAAACATAGAGGGAGAACTGAAAGTAGTGCAATACGACATAATATGACCTCGAAATAAATCGTGAGATTCGTTAAAAAAACAGAGAATCAAAATTGGCAACTCACCGCTTGGGTCTGAAATGTGAATCACATTCGGGCACCCACAAAGATGACAAGTCAGCCAATGTCCCGACAGTCGGTTCCAGTTATAGCACAATCCAGCTCAAAAGATACTCACGATTCCAAGAAGTAAAGAAAATCACACCCAAATCTGGCTCCAAAGTGACTTTCCCCAAAAAAAAACACGAAAAATCCCACAGATCTATTGGATCTTTCATAGATCTTCAGGATCCCAAAATCTTGTCCCAGGTGCCATTCTTGGCCCGTCCGGGGCCGGCAAGACGAGCTTAATGCCTCTTGGCGAGGCTGAAATTTATCACCGCCGCTAGCGCTGGGGGAAGTGAACTACCCTCTGGTTATTTGTTACATAGCCATGGAAAATCGCCATGTTTAAATAGGTAAACCATCTATAAATGGACCATTTTCCATGGCTATGTAACAAATAACCAGATGGTACATGCTGTGAATGTCAAGGGATATAGGGAGATGTCTCCAAGAATTACTGGGATGTGTATACTTACCAAAAGATGTGATTTTTCTGTGGATCTTCAACAAAGTCATAGAATTCATGGAACCTGCTATGGGGAGCAAGACATAGCAAGATCTGAATTGGTGGTTTTGGAAGATTTGCGAATGTTCATCACTACTTGGGATGATACCAAGTGATAACCATGTTTTTTCAGCTGTGGCATCACCAGCATAGAGACCAACTTCCACAACCAGCGACTCTGAGGAACGTTCTTTGTGGTAAAGCTTCTTACGCCAATGTCTCTGGCACAGTTCGATTCAACGGCGTGGAAGGCAGGTCCTTCGTTATGGGTCCAACTGTCCAACATGGCCGATGATTTCAATCCAAATGGAACCGCGGGATGGAAAATGACTTTGATATTTCTATGGGGGTTAACCATGGTTAACCATGGTTAACCATGGTTACTGACGAATTCATTGCCAGGAAATTACGAGGAGTACAAGACGGTCATGGGTTTTGTACCTCAAGATGACATTGTGCACGAGGCGGGGTTTGACATTTTGAGCGTTTGCGTTTCCTTTCCTGGAGGTGGGAGAAAATGGGGCCATGATGCAACCACAGCGTCATGTCCAAATATGGGGTTGCTGAAAAAATTACGAATATTTGTCATCTTTAGCAGGGATACGGGATACCCATGTTTGTTTGGGTGCAAATCAAGAGGCACTACCAAGTTATAAGTAGATGATAAGCCCATTTGAGGGGTGCTCATACAATTTTGATACATTCCTGGTTGGTGCTTTGGATTTATTTTTATGTTTCTATATTAATTGGGAATGTCATCATCCCAACTGACGTTCGCCTATTTTTCAGAGGGGTAGGTATACCACCAACCAGATTCTCAGCCAAGTTTGGGGCCCCAAAAGTTCAATCCCATCGACATCACGACGCCACGCCGCACCGCCAGCTCCCTCAAAGCAGGATAGCGAGCTTAACGGCGTGGGGGAGAAAAAACCCAGTTGGGAGGATCAAGGGATTTAAACATTGGTTCCCCCCATGAACGTGATGTTTTGACATTGTTGTTCCTAGGATTTATGTCAGACCATCTCTATATATATATATACACAATGGAAAAGATGTTCGTATATAGATGTATATACTACGTAATGATACCCGAACCAAACCAGCAAAGACCAGCAAAAACACTACAATGAACAAAGGTTACGTGGCATTATGATATCATATCATATCATATCATATCATAACATTTTTTATTTTCCACAATATAATTATGGGATAATCCTTCCCATTGACTAATGTTTTGCAAGATGGTTGAAACCACCAACTACATATATATATACATAAATGTAAAACGAAAACATCCAAGATGTCTCTCCCGCTGGTGATCCGCTGGTGACGCGATGGCGTGATGGCGTGATGGGCCTGACTTGCAGCTGCTGCGTGAGTGAAGATTCACCAGGACGCGTGATGGGAAATTTGGGGGAGACAGCCCCATGAAATCGGAAATGGTGATTTCCTTACTGGTTTCTATGAAGAAAAACTCGGGGAAAAACCTGAAATCCAATGGATGCCAATGGGTTTACAACCTCACCCCATGAAACTGTCCATAAACTTACTGGTGCGTTTTACGTAGGGAATGGATGGGAATGGGGGTTGCTGGGATGATTACTAGTGATTATGGATCATTCCCGAAAATTCCCTGCTAAGCACCAGTAAGTTTCAGCCAGCGGAAATGGTGATTTTTTACATGATTTAACCGACGTATGTGGGATGTAAGCCGGGATATACTGTGGTGATATGTGTGTTTATGGCGGTTCATAATTCTTTATAGCTATGTGATGGCTTTCAGTGCGTTATAGCCCCACTTCATTCAGCAGGGTAAGTAGAGTTAGTCCACTTTTTTTTTACATCCCAATTGAAAAAGGTGTCTAAAATGTGGTAAGCTATTGTGGGATTTTTATGGAAACGACAATGCTGATCCAAGAGTTGGCCCCTGTGTTTGTCCCGACCTGGAAGATTTATTGTCGTTTGATTAGAACAAATATTAGTTGAAGTAGGGTATTATGGGGTTCCCCCTTGACATATGATAATATGCTCCATTTTCCCAACCATCAAAGTATAATCATGTATGATATTAATAATATGATATTAAATATGCTTCATGTTCCCAACCATCAAAGTATAATCATGTATAATCCAGAATTCACCCAGGGTTTTTAGTGAGACGTTCAAATCAGGAGCACTACCAGCACTACCGAAGTGCAACTCTGATGCTTGGATTGGTCAAGAAACTTGGACTGATGTCAGCTGGGTTGGCGGTGAGTTGGAGATGGATAGATCGATGGATAGATATCTACATAGCTATTGAAAATGGTGATTTAATGGGATTTAATGGGATTTATTAGGATATATGATGGTATAGCCTCTGGTAAACGTTCACAGTTTGCGAACTGGAAGCCATGGCCCAGTCGAAATAGTGGATTTACCCATCTATAAAGCATGGTGGATCTTTCCATAGTTACGTGAACGTTTACCAGATGGTGGGTTTTCTTTTAGAGGATTTGAACATCTGATAATGGCATATTATGGACATTATGTATATATGTATGTATATGTATATATGTTAGATATGTATCTTCAATCATATTTGACTCTATATGTGTACACATGACACAGAGTACGTATAACAAATGCACTTGGATATTCAACAGCAACAATGGAGCTGACAATACCCATCACCCAAAGTCAGAGGGATATCATGGGGGTATAGCCTATAAGATCTAGTAAATAGTAAATATTGGGAACTGAAGAAACTGTAAGCGTGACTAGTCCAATAATATCCCATGATTATAGATCATGAATATCTCATAATCCCCTTAATATTCCCAATCAAAGTGAAGAAACCATGACGCCCTCTTTGCTACAAGGAATTGACCATGGGCTGATGGACACAAAAAAAGGCATAAAAATTGTTTGCAGGTCTTCAGTTATTATTGAGCATGTGTTTATCCATTGTTCCAAATTGCTATACGGACCACTAGCAATTTGATTGTCGATTGGCTAGGTATTTGATGGTATTTATTTTGTTAGTGTTCCATATGACTGTTTCACGAAGAAACAGGAGATGAACAAAAAACGTCAAGCAGGGTACCCTCTGGTAATTTAACATAGCTATTGAAAGATCCACCATTTTTCATGGGAAAATCCACTATTTCTATGGCCATTTTCAATAGCTATTTTGACATAACCAGAGGGTAAAACTTTTTCAGATCATCGTTGACCATCCATTTGATGATGATCCGTGATCCTGGCACAAAAAAAGGCCCGAAGTGGCGTACAAAGTGCATCCATGTTTGTTGCAGAAGAAAGATATCGTGATGTACCCTCTGGTTATGTCAAAATAGCTATTGAAAATGGCCATAGAAATAGTGGATTTTCCCATTAAAAATTGCAATTTTCAATAGCTATGTTAGTTTACCAGAGGGTATCCAAAATCTGTGTATCAGATATGCAAACAATCGTATCATTAAAAAAACTGAAGCTGAAAAAAAACAAGAAACTTTGAAACATATGTCTGAACATATGTCATATGTCCAGGTTACGTTTCAATGGTGAAGACATTTCCCCCATGGCACAGCCACAAAGGAGCATACCGAGCCAGAGCTGGACGGGGAGGGGAGGTGGATGGTCTGACAATTGAAATCTTTGGGAAGTTCCATCGATTTTTCCATAGGTTTTCCATAGGTTTTCCAATGTGTTCCAACGTGTTCCATCAAATTCCATAGATTTTCCATAGATTTTCCATAGATTTTCCCAGTTCACCAAAAAAAGGTTCCAGATTCCTGATGGAAAATCGGATTTTGAATCCAATTTTCCATCTGGAAAATCGGATAAGAAATCAATGAAGAAAGATGTTCCATGATTGTCCCAAAAATGAATACGACAGAAAAACACGGAATACTTGAAATCCCGAATACCTGCAATGAATAGAATTTTAAGATTTACATCGTAGGTGGTGGGATTGAACATGGGTCCAGTAATAATATAGGTGTTCTTACCCATATTCTCCATGTCTGGAATATTTCCCAAATCATAGTGAATCTATATATATACCATTTATCGAACACATGGGTTATGATAGGTGATGTGTTGCAATTGCTGTTTAGATACGGTGACATTCTTTTGTGATGAACCCGTTGACCTTGCATTTGGTTGCAATATGTTTTTGTGTTGATCTCCCACGATATGAAATCGGAGAAAACCCCCCTGTTTTTTGATGATGTAGCTTATCAACTTGGGTTGTGTGTAATGACTTGGACTGTGTTACCTAAGAAGCAACTTGCACAATAGACTAATAACTCAATCATACTGTATATTGCACCAGTTATGAAAATTCTAACTAAAGCATATATATTGACCTGGTTGGTGGTTTGGAACCATGGAATTTTATGACTTTCCATTCAGTTGGGAATTTCATCATCCCAACTGACTTTCACTCCATCATTTTTCAGAGGGGTAGGTAGGTATACCACCAACCAATGTACAATATCTACTAGTATTTTCCCAGCTATAAACCTCCATTTATTAGGGATTTTCCATGGCGAACTGTTAAATAACCAGATGGTAGTTGTTTCTGCTACATCCGGTGCATTTAACGCTGAAGACGCTCTGGGACCGTCGCCAGCGTCGCCAGGACTGTCTCGCTTGCGGTGGAAACGGCTGTAGTCTTTGTCGCCCCTTGCAGGATGAACCCACCAAGGGGTCACGGGGAACCATACAGAAAGATATGGAACCCCATGGTGTTCCCAACGCATGATCTAGATTTATGGTGGATTGTGCATATCTAGATTGTTTTTTGGGAAGGTAAACAGAAAAACGGAAAGTTATGATTGTTTTGGTATTTCAATCAACAGGGTCGGGTTTTCTGCGAATTGTCCAGCATGAACAACTCGAGTTGGTTAGCGAATTCCATGTTTTCCTAGGGGCTAAAAGCAGCCAATTCAGAGGTTCAGTGTCCATTCTGATCTGGCACCATGATGCCACGGACAACCAGCACTCATGTGTTGTCCTATGAAAATGGCGTCATCATTTATACCCTGTGTGATCCGATAGTGTCATAAGATACCTATTAGGATTAGATAGTGTCATAAGATACCTATTGGGATCATATGTCGATTTACCTGTTTTTTTTGGTATCATTTGTACAGCAGAATATCCTAAAATACTCAAATGGTTGTGGTAGCCATCCGGCCCTTCCGATGTTGGTTGCTACAACTGGTGGATTGATGGTGAGCAACATAGCCATCAGATCAATGGCCATGGATGTATTGGAGCCACCATAAGACCTAAGGGGTTAAGGGAAGATTCCCATGAAATGTGGCCAGAAATATGCTACAGTATCTCCATTTCTAGTTGGTGGTTTGGAACATTTTTTCCATCTATTGGGAATAATCATCCCAACTGGCTAATATTTTTCAGAGGGGTTCAAACCACCAACCAGATTTAATGGTCCCCTAAAATTTCCTATCGTTGGGTTTGGTTAGATGGGGTACCAAAAAAGTCACTGATATTCATCATTCTCACCAAATCTCCCAGTTTGTTTGAAGATAGGGTATCAAAAAAAAGTCACTGATATTAGATATTCATCATTCTCCCCCAAATCTCCCCAACAAAAGCAACTTTTTGGTCAGAGACAACGAACCAACTCTAGGTGACAGCGCCCTTGCACTGTCAGATGACTTGGCCCAGCTTCAACAAACCGACGCTTGGCAAATGGCTTTTGTGATGGGTTTTTCTGGGGGCTTACAGTTTCTGAACATTCTGAACAGTTGGGATTTTTCATGATTTCACCAGTCAGGATTCCTGGGTGTTTCGTGGGTTTATCCAGGTTTATCAGGTTTACCCCTGATTCCAACCTGGATGGTTCCTCACAATGACAATGACTGAATGTTGCTGATGAACCAGGGGATTTGGGGGTCACCCTATGTTGATTGGTGTGGTGAACCGGGCCGCGCCTCGGGTCCCTGGTTTTTTTCTTAAGCAAAAGTGAACCTTTTCGCAACATGTGATGGTTGCACTTCGCCGATGCTATGATTATATAATTCATCTACGTTCATTTTATTGAATGGGTTCGGCATGGAAATGCTTCTGAAAGACGTTCCTTTTGGCCGTCCCATGAAGTACAGATTGACAGAAGTGAACCTCCAGGATTGCTGAATCTAAATGATGTCCTCCAACGTTGCAGGCAGTGCTATGGTCTCAGAACAAACTAAACATGTTGGAACGTGCTTGAAGGTACCCTCTGGTAAATAAACATAGACCCTGAAAATCACCAATTTTTAATGGAAACTAGTCTTCGAACCCCGATGACTGCCAGGGTCTATGTTAATTTACCAGAGGGTATGTTCTACATGTCTACATGGATGACAAATGGAACAGGGGCCCCGACCTGATTGGTTGAAAGCTCTACTCTTGATACCACATCTTCTCAGGTCCAAATCACCCTCCATTGACGTTTCTGCCTTCATTCTTTGATTGCATCGTGAGGCAAAAATAAGTACGGGATAGTACAAATATCCTTGGTTCCCGTTTGAGATATATTGAGATATAATGTGTTTATTATGTCATTATATTCCTTGGCTTTGAAATCCATGGTTGCTTCTACGTCCACACCTCTCGGTCACAATCTTAATTATCTTTGTTGAATCTATCTTGCTTTATGTATATGACTCTTTATGAAATGCTTCATTTGAAAGTGCTATGTGTAAAATATGCATCCAGGATCGCTGATTCATTTTAGGGTTAAAAACTCACTGGCCGACCTCGCCAAAAATGGCTTACTTCTGGTGTGTGAACTTCATCAGAAATATTTATAAATTAATAGACTCTGTAACCTAATAAGATTTGTGACCTGGTAGGTACCTATTATGTATTGGATAGTTTAACCAATTCTTATACAAGAGATTATGTTACAACATACCTATCTGTATATACATGTGCAATACTATACAATGATTAAATCTATAGCTTTCTTTATGTAACCATTGGCATTTCACCAAATAAGAAATTATTTCACATCGTGATTATCATCATCACTACAGTGATAACCCCTTAAAGCCTTACCCTCTGGTAATTTAACATAGCTATTGAAAATTGCCATTTCTAGTGAGTTTTCCCATTAAAAATGGTGATTTTCCGTAGTTATGTTAAATTACCGGAGGGTACGTTACTTTCCCAGTGGCTCATGGCGTTCATCTCCATCCATTCCCCGCTCCAGGCGGCCCCGGCGCCACGCGCGCCGTCCGACTTGGTTCGAGACGCGCTCATGCCCTTCGTCTCAGCCGATGATGTCGTGTGCACGTTCGAAAAAAAACAGGAAACGTGCAGAAAGATGGGATTCTCATGGGGTTACAACAGTTAATGACAACCATCATCAACCATCTAAATAATCTGGAGGGTTAACTCTAAAGCTCTGAACACTTGGGGGTTTTAACTTTTAAGCAGCGAAACCTGGATCACGCTCTACTGGGGGGATAGAGATGGGTACCATGCGAGTTGAACCAGCCAAAAATAAGTTGGAGGGATCAACTCTTACCCGTCTAGACATGGGGTTATCCAGGTTTAGCAAAGATAAGTTGGAGGTTAACCAACTAGAAGCAGTGGGGGCGTTTTACCATGGTTTTGTTTCCTTTTCGAATTATGAGAGGTGACCATGGATAGTGGGAAAGGATGCAAAGGCTTGAATTGCTGCCACGAGACGATCCGAGTCTGTCGTTTAACCAGCAGAAATGCATGGGTATGCCTGAAAATGATCCCCTAAACAGTTATGATACAAATGAGTAAAAACAGTCAGCCTTTTCTCAGGTGTTTTGGATCACCAACAAATCTCATGGAGAATCTCAGTTCTGTCTTGAAAGACGCCATGGATTGATGTGGGTATTCTCTTTTTTTGACCCAACAAACGGCCAATATGTTAGTCGTTTGAAATGGTATGTAGATGTGTGTAGTATAACTATAGATGGTGGATGATGGTGGTAGCTTGTGCGCAGCTGTCTTTTTTCATCCCGAAGTATGCGTTTTTTGGGGCACCTGGCCACACTTCAGGCGCCCAGCCGGCCAGTCATGGGGATGATGAAACGGTGGAAACGATGTCGCTGAGGCAAGTCTTATCCACCTGCAAGTCGACATCTAGCGGGTTGCTTGGCTTGGCTTGAGGATCAACCTGGAAGTGGTAGTCCAAACTTCACGGGAACGGTTCAAAGTCGTACCCCAATATGCTTTCAGAAGAGACTGAAAGAGACATTTCGATGCCCTCACACAGAACCTCGAAAAGCAGGAACTTGGCTAATTCATACTACATCTGGGTTGCAACACATACAGCTAGTTGGGATTGCTACCATCATATATGGGGGTTTCCTAAGTCATTGCGCTATCCCAAACTATCCAGTCGTCATGGATCATGGATGACCATTTGAGTGTTGAAACAACCATGGTGACGACTGGGGATCCCCTATGACTTAAGAACCCCCCGCATCTTCATTGGCATTCCCATTCTTCTAGTGGATATTTCGTGATATTTCCCAATATTTCCCAATACCCTCTGGTAATTTAACATAGCTATTGAAAATGGCCATTTATAGTGGATTTAACCATTAAAGATGGTGATTTTCCATAGTTATGTTAGTTTACCAGAGGGTAACTATAGTTAACTAAACTTCGATCCTCCATGACTTTTCTTAAAGCCCCAGGGCCCCAGGATGTTGTAGAGATCCTTGCATCAATGCTGGACATGGCTTAGCCGGCTTATCCCTTGAGGTGGCGCCTGGGTGAGCTCTTCAAGCATCTCATGGAGTGCAAACACGCCATCAGCGACGCCTCAAAGGCGTCCTTTGCGGATGGAAAAAAGTGGTGGTTTAACCGAGTTTTACCAACAAAAAGGCATTTCAAAAAAAGGGGTGATTTGTCACCAAGAACAAAGATCAACAAAAATGGGTGGTTTGGCTAATAAAAACTTGGGGGTTAACCATGAAAAGACTTGGTATATCATGGTAGAGTATTAAAAAAATGGAGTACAATATAACTGACCAACTTGATATGATATTGGGGGATGTCTGAAAATGCTTGGTATACACCAAATGGCAATTTGAATGAGGAATATGATGACAATTGTTTGGAAAATGTGAAAAGGGTGTTTATACAACAAGAAATGTCTTTAACCAAAATAAAGACATTTGTTTTACCAGCCAGGAAAGTGGTTCACGCAAAAAAATCTGTCTCACCAATTAAAGAAGCAGATGGAACTCCAACAACAATGAGAATTAATGTAAACAACAAACATGATGGTTAAGCAGTTAAGCCATGAAGAGTTACTGTAGCTTAAACTAACAGAAATTGTGACTTAACGGAGAAAAATAGTGGATCACTCCAACAACCATAGGTGGTTGCGTTCCTATCTTGATATGATATAGATATATTTATTCGATCAATGCGTGTTGATTCTGACATCTAATAATGACCATTTTTGGTTTTGGGATCCCCAATCCGCAATTTTTGTGTACTTATTTTGCCAGGCCTATTTGGGTCGTTGTTTCCTGGGATTTCGTACATTGAAAAAGAAAGAGTGGCTTCAGCGATGCGCGGGGAAGACAACTTGGATAGATCATGAATCATGATATTCACAGCCATTCTGATAGAAACTCTGATCCGACATGACTGGAGGAAAATGCTGGATTTTTTGTTATACAGAAACGGTGGAAGTTTCTGAATACACGAGGACCTCATTGCAGATGATTCAAAACGCGACCTTTTTTTAACATCGGCCCTGTCGAGGCCACCAAAATTTCGGTTTGACACATGTTTTCAGAATATTGGAGATACCATTCTGGCAATTATGGGTTGATCCCTAATTGATAATTTTTATGAGAGTGGCTCAACCGCAGACCAAAGTTTGGCAACAAATGTGGGGCCGGTATGAGCTGGTCAAATTGTCACTTGTGCAATGTTGAGTCTCAACCCTCCAACATTTGGGACCAAGGTTGCTTCTTGATATCCCCACGATATTCTTCTGATCCAGATTTGAAGGAGCTCTACCCGTGCTATTTAAGTAATATTTGGGAAAATATGTTTTGACTTGGAAATATCTGAACTGATTGGAGGTGTGGGTCATGTTTATGCTGGCGGCTGGTTTACCGTACGTGCGTTTTTGTGTTTTCTTTGGCCGATGGGGTGGGGTGGGTTGGGGTGGGGTGGGGTGGGCTAATAACGATCAATGGCACTAGCACACATACTTGATGCTACGCTACCGACCACGTCTCTTGCACTTGCACACATACCTGATGCTACGCTACCGACCTCGTCTCTTGCACTTGCACACATACCTGATGCTACGCTACCGACCTCGTCTCTTGCACTTGTACACATACCTGATGCTACGCTACCGACCTCGTCTCTTGCACTTGCACACAATACCTGATGCTACACTACAAATGGGTTGGGGTGGGGTGGGCTAATAACGTTCAGTGGCACTAGCACACATACGTGATGCTACGCTACCTGTCTCTTCTCTTGCACTTGCACACATACGTGATGCTACGCTACTGACCTCGTCTCTTGCACTTGCACACATACCTGATGCTACGCTACCGACCTCGTCTCTTGCACTTGCACACATACCTGATGCTACGCTACCGACCTCGTCTCTTGCACTTGCACACATACCTGATGCTACGCTACCGACCTCGTCTCTTGCACTTGCACACATACCTGATGCTACGCTACAGAGGGGTTGGGGTGGGGTGGGGTGGGGTGGGCTAATAACGTTCAATGGCACTAGCACACATACGTGATGCTACGCTACCGGTCTCTTCTCTTGCACTTGCACACATACGTGATGCTACGCTACCGATCTCGTCTCTTGCACTTGCACACATACCTGATGCTACGCTACCGACCTCGTCTCTTGCACTTGCACACATACCTGTTGCTACGCTACCGACCTCGTCTCTTGCACTTGCACACATACCTGATGCTACGCTACAGATGGGTTGGGGTGGGGTAGGGTGGGGAGGGCTAATAACGTTCAATGGCACTAGCACACATACGTGATGCTACGCCACCGGTCTCTTCTCTTGCACTTGCACACATACGTGATGCTACGCTACCGACCTCGTCTCTTGCACTTGCACACGCCGAGACTCTTCGAGCGAACATGCAGTGAAAGTGCTGCGCCAGAAAAAAACCGAAAGTCCGAATTTTTTGTTGTCTCCCTGTGGCGAAACGCAAATCCATCAAAAAACAAGGCATCCTGAAACAGCCTCTTTCTACTCCTGGCGTTCACAAAAGCCTGCAAATACAAGTGAAAAATGATGAAAAAATAAAACACAATGGAATTAGCCACATTTTGTGACCAAACATGATGATGATTGCTTCAAAAGTCCTGCAAATACCAAGAGATAAACATGAAGGTCATCATAAAGACTCTTGAGAAAATGCCAAAACACACGCGCGGTAAACCAGGCGCCGGGATGTTTATGTGTTGTGTATGTATATTATATATATATACTCTCTGGTTATTTAACATAGCCATGGAAAATGGCCCATTTATAGATGGTTTACCTATTAAACATGGTGATTTTCCATGGCTATGTTAAATAACCAGATGGTATATATATATATATGTATATATTTGGTGTTGGATTGCCCATAAATCACCCTAGATTGCCACCCTGCCATCATGTCACAGGTGAGTCGTAAGGTGGCGGTGGACTTTTTATTCGGCGAGACGAAGAAACCCCACACGCATCGGCAGTGCACAATTCATATGCATGATAGGACGCCTGGACGGGTTGGTTGGTTGGTTGGTTGGTTGGTTGGTTGGTTGGTTGGTTGAAAAATGGTTCTTGATATAGTATAGCAACCCTGAAAAAGATAGAAAAGTTAGAAAGCTGGAAGCTATGTCTCATCTATACCATCCTGGAAACACTATTCTATCTTGTTGGGAGTTGCGAGAAGTGATTCATGGATTGATATAGTTAGTAGTTAAGTGGATAATCAACAGGAATAGACATCCCAATGATAAGTCTGGATGGGATGGGAAATATATTAGACACATGTTTAAGGATATTCTAGTCAGATAGGCAGGATGTTTTTTTCACTGGGTTGATTTATGGTGATTTAAGGGGAACATGTACAGAAATCCAAGGAATATTAATATGAAACATGCTGGTGCTCCTGCATTTGCTCTCAACACTTTGGGATTGGTCGGATGTTGCGAGTCGTGGAAATGGCATGTAGACAATGTAGACCAACGAGAATAATACATGGTCAGTCCATTTTGTGTAAGCCCCAAAAAATCGGAAGCCAGAGTTTGTCCGTCTTTATCTACGGTGTTTCAAATCCTCAAATCCCCAAATCGTTTTGGATTTCGCCAGATTTTTCCGACAAAAAAAAACTCTGCGAAAGATGCGCGGTGTCCAGGACTTTTGATATCTCAACGCAAAACAAGCGGCTGGATGGCATCGATGCTCGGCGCAATGCTCCGATGGGGCCCCTGCCATGAGTTGGGGATGAATTGGGGGAAATGGCTTCCTTTTGAAGTGTATGCTGCATATGCTCGGTTCATGTTTCCACACCCTTGGAATATGTGCAATCTGCCAACAATTACCCTTTTTTGTGCACTTCAACCCAGTACAGCACAGAGCCCCAATGGTTCCCAGTCGATTTTCCGTCCCCATTTTCGTAGAAGCATCGTAGACTGCAAAAATGACCATCCATCCGGGAAGCAGCTCCAGCGGCTCCAGCGGCACGGTTCCAGGAGTTGTCCAAACAGTTCGATGCATGGCGCAAGGACACCCGGGCCGAAGCAGCTGCCTGGCATGACCAACAAAAACCCCCTGTGGGTTGATGAATGCAAGGAGGTTAGAACGGGGTTGTACTATCATCTGGTTAACCATTTATCTGGTTAATAATGGGATAATGATGGTTAATGAGGGGTAATAATCACTGGTTGGTGGTGACTGGAAATGAATGGATTATTTTCCATAATATATGGGATGTCATCCCAACCCCATTGACGAACTCCATCATTTTTCAGGATGATTAAAACCACCAATCAGTCATTGCTGCGGATTATGAGGTTATTTAAGTTATTTGTCAGAACTGGGAATCCTGTTCTGAACATTTCGACCCATCAACCAGGATAAAATGGAATGACAGAGGATTTGAACACTGCTCGGGCATGGGTCAGTACCTACAAAGGGGGCTATATTGTCGTTGCAAAACCATTTCACCTATCTTGGGGGGCCACATTTTATAGGACCGTTGGTAGCCGATGAAGGTCCACTTGCATCCTTCCATTTGCCAGCTATCTTGGTGTACCAGGGTGTTATACAATGTATCACATGCTAGCTTTGTTGAGGTTAAATGCCTTTTATTGCCCAATCGCCATGTGTTGTTTAGGTCTAATTCTTTTGACCGTCATGCTTAAAATCCCTCTGAACGCACCAGTCGAAAGAATCCACAAGACTCTCAGGGTCTTGTCGCTTTGGGGAAGGTGTTTCTTTTGAGTGGGAACTGGTGACCTCAAATTTTAGCACATGAAAATCTGCGAGGTACTGCTTTACCTTGAGACATCATCATTTTTTTCGCCTCAAGATATCCGTAACCGGATGAAACATGCAGCTGTGATACCTGAAGTGCCATCCAAAGTCATCTACCCGGTGATCAAATCTGGCAGAGCCCATGTTCGATAATCAAACAGATGTGTTAGTAACCCTCAAACAGATAGAAAAAGGTAATTTACCACTAGCACTATGTTAGTAGGATTTTACTTGTCTATCTTTTGGGGGGCCATTGCGAGGTCCAGTTTTAGCCCGTCAGAGGGGTGTAGACATGAAATTGCCATGTTAAAATGTGCCATATGGATGCAGTCCAGTCACTTCCCACATGAAATTCGAAATTGTCACCATATCAAAATTGGAGACCTACATATCTTAGACCATCCCTGTTTATCCAATTATATCCTATACTATATATATATTATCCGATACTGTATATATATATTATATATATTCTATTATATCATATTATATTATATCATATTATATTGTATTATATTATATCATATTATATTTGATTATATTATATTATATTGTATTATATTATATTATATTATATCATATCATATTATGTTGTGTTAAACTATATCATATCATATCATATCATATTGTATAATATGACATTATATTATATGACACGTTTATATCTTTCATCTTTTTTAATATATACATATTATGTGCATTTACATATATAGTATATGTATCCCATATATTTCTTAGGTGAATCTCCCTTAAACTTCCCATTGCTTCGTTCCCATGGCCGGGCCAGTTCCGATGGCCCCAGGCTGCTCAAGGCATTGCTTTCCGACCGGGCACATCCTTGCAGCGGCTCGGCGGCGAGTAGCCGACATTGGGAGAGTAGCCGCTACGGGATGGAAAAAAACGGTGCACCAAAATAGGGACCATAGATACCCTCTGGTAATTTAACATAGCTATTGAAAATGGCGATTTATATTGACTTTTCCCATTAAAAATGGTGATTTTCCATAGCTATGTTAAACTACCAGAGGGTAAATGGGTTATAAATGGGTTATAATCCCATGAAAAGTATCGATATATCACCTAGAAAGCATAGTTATTGGACTTATAAACCAACTTGGCTAATGATAGCCATAGATGTCCTTTTCCCATTAGTTGGTTGATTAATAGAGGGGTTTGAAAAATCACTTTAACAACAGGTTTGTTTGATGATAGATGGTATACCGAACCGACCCCTCTATTTTTACCAAAAGGACATTATTGACTAAAATAGTGACCTTGAGAAAAAGATGGAAACATGACTGGTTGATGGTATTTTGCTGGTTCCATATTGAATATGTTTTGTTCAATGTTCCAGCCTAGGATGATGATCTCTCAAATAACTGATTAGGGATGGGCTAAGCACCAACCAGATGATAATTTGGATGGAAACATTGGGTCTAAAGCAACAGATTTCGGGAGATTCACGCGACAGAAATGAGAAAAAATAGCTAAGCAGGCTAAGCATTGTGGTTATCACGCACCGAGAATAGAAGAAATGGTGACTGAACACAGAAATTCTGTGATTTTATGCATTTGAGGTAGGAGTGAACCCGAATTTTCTTGGCGTTCAAATAAAGAGCAATGACCGGGGTTTTATTTTTTTGGGTGGCGGTTGGCATAAAAGCAGGACATCGTCTGATGGGCACTTTGGTTATAGCGTTATAGCTCCCTTCAAGCTGAGAAATCGTTGTTTGAAAATGGTCCTGACCCTGAGCTGGAAGTGGAGGAATTTGCAAATTTCCTCATAAAAAGCACTCTTTTAGATGATTTAGTAGGTGAAATTATAGACTCTTTGGGATTTCAATGCTCCCATTCAAAAAACAAAGATGGGCTGATGTCATGTCCTAAATTGGAGTAACGCCCAAACAAAGCTAGACAAGTGATTTACAGTTCTATCTTAGCCGGATTCCAGGTCATCATCCATTCGACCCAGGTGGTGAGAACAAGTGACTTTTGATATAAAAGCCGGTAGAAAATCGGTATGATCATTATGTCAATGACATCAGAATTCCTATGAAGTTTCGTGATTTGAGGGTTTTCCAGGGAGTTGAGTTCCATGGCTCTCATGGCTTTAGTGGTTTAATATTGTGAAAGATATCTTGTGAGGTCCCACCAGACTCGGACCTAGGCACGTCTTGGCTGGGAAAGTGGAAGATGTGGATTCAACCAGTTTCGCCACTTCGGCTGGCGCTGGAAAGGTGTGATTTGTTTCGCCAAGTTTACAATCAAGTTTACAACATCCCAAGTAGAAGATTGCAGTTATGTGGTTGGGGAAACCCCGGAAACCAATATGTTACAATCAACTTGTAGATTAGTTGCTATATGTGAACTCAATCCACACCAAGTTCTTGGGAGAAAGGTTGTGGCGACCATTTTTGAGGGTGTCGTGTCTTACTTGTGCGATGATTGAATCTGCCGAGATTGATTTGCAGAAGGGAACCGGGAAAGAACGGAATCTGAAAGTTCTTAACAATTTGAGTTCTTAACCAGCAATGGGCATAGGAAGGGAAAGTTACGCGCACTAATGATTGTGTGTCAAGAATGTGATACATGAATAGCTGGTTGGTGGTTTCAAAATGTTTCAAACATGAATGTTATTGTCCATAATATATGGGATAATCCTTCCCATTGATTAATATGTTTCAAGATGGTCAAAACCACCAACCAGATAATGCTCGAAGTGGGTCATGCTGCGACCCGGATGATCTGAACTTCTGGGAACCTCTGATCCTTCGAAGGGTGGGTGACTTTCCAACCTGGTATGATTCGGTTTGCCACATTAGAGGTTTGTTATTCAATTACATAGATAATTACATATGTACATAATTATATATGTAAATATTATATATATACAGGTATACTAATTATTAGGTTCAGCTTTACCACATGTCTTTGGTTCAAGTTTCGCGCATTATTGGCGTTTTTTTCTTTTTTGAGGCCACAGCGGTGGATATGCACTTTCTGAATCCCAGCAATCCAGAGCTCTACAACTCGCTCTTCACGTTCTTCAAGCTCTTCTTCAAGGTCGGAAGGTCGTTCAGTGGTAGCTGCGTGAATAATGGTCCAGTTGGTTAAAAGAATCAGGGACTACACACTAGCCAATAGATTGGGGATAAGTGAAGGCTAGTGAAGGTTAGTGAAGGTTAGTGAAGGTGGTTCATCCCACTTAAGTAGCTTTGTTCACCCGAAATATCAGTGGATGAAGCCGACTTATACCACTGGGCCATCCCCAGTAGTGTCTCGCAACTGGGTGGCCACTGCCACTGCCACTGGATCTTGGGGATGCAGTTTTTCGGTTGCGAATGTTGTGACGCTCTCCTATGGCAATACTAACCATTACCCTCTGGTAATTTGTTACAAAAAGCGAACTGGAAAATGCCCATTAAAATAGTGGATTTACCCATTCATAGCATGGTGATTTTCCATAGTTTTCACGACCATGGTGACATTGATCCACTTATAACTGGAACTGCACTTCCAGTTGTAACGCGACAGATAATATTTTTTTGATAAATGGTCAATGATTTAAATGGTGAAAGTGATGATGATTCGTAGGTCGTGCAACCAGTGATTGATTGGCCGGGTTAAGTCTTTGCCAGAAGTGTTTTTTGGGCATCCCAATTAGTCAGTGGTGAATATGTCCCATTTATAGCTGCTTAGTAGTAATCCCACTAATCCAACTGGCTGGGAATATGCTTGTTACAGAGGATTCCTGCACTTATCCAAGGCCAAGAACTTGATCTGAATTTCAAGAACCTGACTTTTTTTATCTCCCCATAAAATTGGGGACCCATATCCATGGGTCCCCTGGGTCCCCTGGGTCCCTGCGACCTTCGAGACCAAATCATGGCTTGGAACATCCGCCAGTTCGATGATTGGTCCATGAACGAATGCCTACAATTTGTAGTTCGAGGATTTCCCAGAAAGCTATGTTTGATTTCCGGGATATCATTCAGTATACTGAGTGGTGGTCATTGGGCCAGCTTTATTTCAAAATTCATCACAGAGAAAAGTCTAGTTCCCATTGACAAAGCCTCACATCATACCCCAAATACGTCCCCTTTGGATTAACCTTTCAATGAGCAAATCATTGAACTAAATGGAGGATTTTCCAGCAAACCATGGTTGATTGCCAGAAGGTATTTTTCAGACATTCTTTCTTTTAATCGTTACCAAAGTATCATGTATGGCATAGTTTAACATGTTCTGTTTGAACTTGAACAAGTATATGTTGTCCCATCATATTCCCTTCTATTCTATTCTATATCTAATGGGGTACAGTGGGCGTATATCAACCAGTATCAGGATATAATGGTGATATTCATGGGTATATAAGAGATACTCTGATATGCTAAATGAGATTAGATGATATACCGTTTGGCAAACTAACATACCTATAGAAAATCATCATGTTTAAAGTATTTGAAATAGGTAAATCAACTATATATGGGCCATGTTCAATAGCAGACTGTGAAATTACTAGAGGGTAAATCCCATTACATCCCATTAAGTTCCATTAAATCACTGTTTTAGGGTAACTCTTTTACCATAGATACACTAATATATATCTATTCTCAATGATATGGTTTTTTTTATCAAACTCCAATTTTCAATCACAGTTTAACCATAGCTAATGATCATATTAATTACCATTGATTACCATAGATTACCATTGATTACCATTGATTACCATTGATTACCATTGATTACCATTGATTACCATAGATAGTGATATGGGTTATACCATCGATGATCGCCTCATTTTTTCTCAGGTCGCCCACCAGCTCCATCAACGCGGTGACGGCCACGCGCTTCTGGCGGCCTGCGCAGCCACAGTACCGCGTGCCAGCGCAGTGATGAAGGACCCCTTGGAACGGCGCAACGGGGCGTTTCGGGGGGGATTGGATGCATAAAGCTTTGGAAAATGGAGGATTTAAGCCAGTGAGGTGGAGAAAAATTGTGAATTTCAATGAATTTCATGTTTCAGGGCTCCAAAAACGATTTTGTACCCGTAGAAATTGATTTAAAAAGGCCGTCATAGAAGCAATTTTGAGGGTGTGAGGCCCGTGTTCCATGGAATGCTTGGAGGTTTTTTGATCGTCTCAGGACATCATTGAGGATACCAAGTATCGGATCAGCGCTACACAGATGACAGGAGCGCTGCGGTGTCCCCAGCGGTGCCAAAACTGAGACGAGCCGAGGGCGAGGAACGTAACCTTTCCCACAGGAAGGTACCCTCTGGTAAATAAACATAGACCCTGAAAATCACCTATTTTTAATGGAAACTAGTCTTCCAACCCCTATCTGCCAGGGTCTATGTTAATTTACCAGAGGGTATATGTTTTCTAGTTTTCTAGGGATGACGCCTCAGTTTCTCAGGAATTTCCATGAATTTCCATACATTCGATACCTCGGATGACTATCCAGGAGTGATGCGACATCGCTTTACTTGTCAGGATCTCAGTGGAAGTTCGCATCGAACTGGATATGTTTTTTCTGAATGGTTGGTTTAGTGGTGTCATATGGGGTTACAAAGACAACCATTTTATGTGGACAGAATGGTGTATAATGGGGATATATCATCTCAGCCTGGCTATTGTCACTGTTTGTCACTGTAAATGATGTAAATCGGGAAAATCATCCCCAAGATGGCTCCCAGAATGGCGAGAGCTTCAGAATTATATCCTAGTTTGGTCATATCTTTTCATTGGTTTACTGGCCCAACACGCAGGTTTCGGAACCTGTTATGATTAACTGTATAGCTTATATAACTGTATAATTTGTGAAAATTCCATGAAACACGGCTTCTTCCTTTTAAAAATTGTACACTAAAATTGCCGCTTTTTTTTGTGTACCCCATTCGTGGAGAAGCCCTTTTTTTGTTCTGTTTTGGGAAGACATACCGAGTCTTGACTGTTGATGGCTGATCTGCTTATATAGTAATTAAATAGATGACCCGCTTAAAAACAAAGCGACTAAGTAGAGGGAATCCACTGAACTGGCAAAGCTAAAGTCACCATATGATGAGGATCAGGAGATCTCCATATGTTTTCCCCAGTTCCCATCTCCTGCTGCGCAGCCCAGCCGAGGCCGTTGGAATCTGAAAGCCATCCGGAAACGCTTCGGCGAAGATCAGCCACCAGTTGATGTCTGAAATGTGTGCCAGAAATGGGGATAAAAACTGGTTTGGAATATGTTTTCCATATATTGGGAATGTCATCACCCCAACTGACTTTCACTCCATCATTTTTCAGAGGGGTAGGTCAACCACCAACCAGGAAATATACTAAGCCTTACAAAAGCAGCTACAGAGCGAGTGTTTGGGCGCACGGTTGGCGATGATCATGCTCATCCATAGCTGACGGAATGGTGGTGTTGTCTCATCGGCGTTTGGTTCCAGAAATCAGATGTTCCTGGCGCTGGAAATGGAATTTCTTTCCTCAGCTACAATGACCAGTCCCGATACATCCCATAGTGTATATATATATATGTATGTATACAGTATGTGTATATGTATATGTATATAATATACATATACATATACATATACATATACTGATATGTATATATAATTATATATACACATGCGGTTCTTTCCAACTAGCAATGAGTGTGGGTTGCTTGGCGGCTTCGCACTTCATTGCGACGGGTTGCTTCTGTTTGGGGTTCCACATTTTGGACCATCAAATCTGGGGAAACCGACTGATTTCAGTAGCTCTGTTGCGATGCCACGGTTGGGGTCCCAACGGGCACAAAAACATGCTATGAGGTGACACTGCGATATTCACATCTAGTACTTCCAGTCTCCTCCCAGTACTTCCGTTTGGTTTGATTGCTTGAGATTGACCCACATCATGAGAAACGGACCCATGTCCAGTTTCATCTCTGTTGGGTTGCTCTACGGACCCATCCCATCTACCCAGGTATCATGTCTTTCGAGACATGCCGATGTACGATTGGCGTTACTTGGTACAAACCATGGCCCATGTTCACCCAATGTTACCAAAGGTGGAGGTGATTATTAAAAACCAGACCCAAGAAAGTGGGTGTCTGCTTTCTGTCATTTGGATTTACCATGGTTTACCACATTTGTCACTTTGCATTTGGTATGTTGAGCCAAGTCTTGCTGCAAGGAAAAACAAGAACCAACCGACAGAACTTTGAGCTCCACACCTATCTTCAAATCGGTTCAATTGATTTCAAACTTTGGCTTCGTTTTCAAACCATTGCAAATGTTCGATTGACTTAAATCCAATTTCAATCTATTTCAATTTCATACCTTCAAGACGATGTCCGAACCGCGTTCAACCATATTTCAAGTTATTTCAACCCTCCAAAACTGAGAATAATCCTGCCCCATAAACCTTCCACGCGACCGACTCATTCACAAGCCATTCGTATTCCAACATATGTTACATATTTATATATATATATACCTTCTGGTTATTTAACATAGCTATGGAAAATGGTCCATTTATAGATGATTTATATCATTTTTTAACATGTTATATCTCCAATGCTGCGCCACTCATCTCCGTGCCCAGGCTTGGAGTCGGCGACGGACTCTGAGCTCCTGGCGTTGTCGCTGCGGACCATGGATCACCACCAAGTGGAGGCGTGGCTCCGAAGTCAGGTCGGTTCGTCTTGGTCGGCAAATTCCATGGAATTTCCATGGGAATTTAACCATGTTCTATAGCTGGTTGGAAGAACAAGAGAATTTGCTAGACATGTCGATTGTTTCAGCATCTTTAGATTCGATATCTTGGAGATATATGAGATATGCTCTACAGATCTATAGATTCTATATAAATCTATAGAATAGATTCTATATGATTCTATAATATTCTATAGATATCTTGGATGTAGCGCCTGTTTCCAACCTCCAGTCGCCGGTCACTGTGTCACTGTCCAACAGCGACTGAGATCAGCTTCCTGGTGTCCGACAACGGAAAGCTGGCGACTTGGATGACTTGGATTCGGTACCAGAAGCAAAGGTGATAGTAGAACTATCAACAAACATTTGTGATAAATGGTGATTATTTGCCACACAACTGGTAATTTATGGGTGCTTTTATAGTGATTTGGTGATTTATTGGTGGTATATATCCCTGAGATTGATTCCTTTTGATCCAGCAATGAGAATGGAACATTTGGGAATGGGTCAATGCCTGAACCGATTTTAGGGGGATGGAATTCCTGTCTTGGGGGTAGGTGACGACTACGAATTGTAGCCCACTCATGTTGCTGGGATCTGGCGAAATTTTGCATCCAGAATCGTCATTTTTTTAGAACCTTTCTATCCAAATCTCAAGGCACACACGAACATTTGCAAAAAAGCTGCATGTTCAAAAAGGTTCCACATCCATCCACATCCTATTTCTAAGTGCTTCCAATTTTTTTTCGACAAACACAACAAAACACCTGCCATTTTTTCGGGTTTCCCCTGGTTTACCCCACCAGGGCACCCAAGCGCAGCTGCGCGTCGCCAGGTCTGGTCCGACGGCCATGGACCGCGCCAGGGCGAAGTGCCCAGCTTCTGGGCTGGCGCCTTTAACATCCGGGCGCCCTGGCCATGGGTCGATGGAGGAAATCGTTCCCAAAAAAGTGGGAGATTTCTATATAGTTCATGATATTTCTATATTTTTTTATGGATATGTCTATATAGTTCATGATATTTCTATATTATAATATAGTTCATGATATGTCTATATAGTTCATGATATTTCTATATTATAATATAGTTCATGATATGTCTATATAGTTCATGATATTTCTATATTATAATATAGTTCATGATATGTCTATATAGTTCATGATATTTCTATATTATAATATAGTTCATGATATGTCTATATAGTTCATGATATTTCTATATTATAATATAGTTCATGATATGTCTATATAGTTCATGATATTTCTATATTATAATATAGTTCATGATATGTCTATATAGTTCATGATATTTCTATATAGTTCATGATATTTCGATATATTTTATGATATTTCGATATATATTTCTGATGTTTACGGCATAGAATTATCATGTGGGATTCACCCGCCATGAAGAATTATCATGGTAAGTAAACAATTCGCAGCCGTCAAAATGGTGATTCTGGGGATTGTGGGATTGGATGTACCACATAGATCGGATTTGATAATTGTGGTCATTTGATGTCATTTGCCCAGAGGAAGATTTGGTTAAACAAATTGGGATGTATAACCAACGATATCACCAACTATATTATGGGAAAAGCAATGGAAAACCAATGGTTAAACGCCACAATCTCAGGTTTTTCGCAGCAAAATATGGTGATGGAATTAGCCAACAATATGATATCTGGCTTTGTCTCAAAACAGCTGAGATGATTCATGCATAGAAACCTGGGTTCGGGGGAAATCTTGAGCTTTGAGATGGATATGGATGTGGTGTTTTTCACCGGCAAGAAATTGGACATTTCACTGCCAGGAAGAGGAATTTGCCTTGGGCTTGGACCCAGATTTCCGGTGTATTTCTGTCCAGTTTATGGCTGTTTGTTTGAGAAATGAGAAACTTATGATATACTCTATATTCAGACTTGGGGGGCCCAAGAAGCTTGAAAGTAAGGAGCAGCATGCGGACCGGGGGCAAACGAAATCTCGGCGTTGATTGATGAGTTGTCGGCTAGGTGTTGTGCAGGTCTATAAGATTCTGTACCATGGAAAGCCTATTTGGTATTGAGATACTGGTATTCAACCCAATTTGACCAGTATCAAGCCGATTTATAACCATAGAACAAATCCCAGTTTTTAGTGCTTCTGAATTAACTCCACTGATATGTTGGCGGGTATCAGTGGGACACCGGGGGGCACACTATGGAGGAGTAGCAGGATGACCGGTTTTTCCCAAGGTGATCAACGGCCGATGGCCCCTGGCCTGTTGCGGTTGCTTCGGCACGGCACATCTGCCCGCGCTCTGCTTTCACGTCGAGGCCTTTCGTCCCTTGGCGCAAATTGCGCGATGCGCGATGCGCGAGGGCAGCAAGTTGGTGGTGAAGTTGCCAACAGAAAGTGGTGATTTGACATAAATTCATCATCAAAGAATTGTGATTTTCAACATGTCCTACAAAAAGATTGAGAACATGATCATAGTTGACAAAATGATCAATTATGATTTCAAGATTGTTGTGATCCAAAAATGATCATCTCTTAACGATCATAGTCTTGGGAAAGCTCATAGTAGCTGTGTTTGACCCGTGATGGTGAAGAGATCCAATACATTTCACCAGGGTTTTTGGCAGCAACCCTAGCAACCCCAAGAAAAAGCATGGAAAAGAAATGAGCACTTCAACCTACTATAGATTAGGGTATAGCAGTGGTATAGCAACCCTAGCAACCCCAAGATACTATAGATTAAACCATACTTTTTTGGAACTACCTTTTTGTTACCTGTGATTTTTGGGGAAGGGACCATCTTTCGAGGTCTATCTCGCAATTTGTCGGCTTTGCGGCCTTAGGTGAACCACATCCCATGTTCCGAGTTTCGTGCAAGGAGATGGGCCACTTCCCAATGGCGCCTCGGTTTCTAATCACCAGGCCCCTTGGGCACATCGGTAGACCATGAAATTTGAGGTCTATTTTGAGACGCAGCGCTGGAAAAACAAGCTGGAAGTGTTGGGAAAACCAGAAAGCTCATTTCCAAAATTCATAAATCTGGTATACTGATTTATAGGGGGTATCCCTGTAGCCTATCCCCCATTTCCAAAGCCGAAGCCCTTGGCCTTTGAGGAATGGTTTTATAGCCCCCTCTTTGACATGGCTCATATGCGCTCGCTGCTGGTACGCCATCTCAATGTGGAATGCTACTTCTTAGGCGCCAGCGGGATGTGTCTGTTGTGCACCCAACGATTTCCTTGGAAAACACACAGAAAATGGGTTGATTTAAGGGAAAATCTACAGGAAAAGTTGGGTTTTTTATACTCCAAAATGTCAGGTGTTCCAATAGATTTTCCCTTAAACCAAGTCTGGAAAGATTGGGAGAATCTAACTTTGCAATGGAACACATAAATGTGTAACTGGTTTGCTTGTTGAAGATGGTGATGTTCCATGGTTGCATATCACACAAAAAAAAATCATGGGGCCTTCACTGTTATGGTCATCGCACATCCCCGGATGCAAACAGTTGGCCAAAGATACATGAAACCACCATGCGGGCAAGGGGTTAAAACCTCATGCATACCTTGACCATCAGTTCACCCATCTAGAACTTAGGGTAAAAGTACATTAATGTGGTAAGTAGACATGTTTCCATGGGTGTTTATCACCATCAAATTCTTGGTTATGTCATGATATGTTTAAATATGTCCCACGTTTCCCTATCATATTGCCATGACATTTCCATGATATTCCCATTCTGGATGAACAATGGGTTTACAAAGAGTGAAATGGGTTATATATTATATATGGATGTTTCCCAAATTGGGGGTTCCAAAGCCATGGGTTTCGATACTACAAAAGCCTAAGTTTCGATGATTTGGAGAGTAGCCCCATTTTAGGAAACCTCCATCCATACGCAAACATTCAACAAAATCATATCTGACTATGTCAAGCCAAATATAGTCCCATAAAAGATAGGTTGCGTATTACCATTCGTTTCTTTGTCTGTTTAAAAGCTCTCAACTTTGGGTCCACTGGACAGGCGATGAATGCCACCTCCACGTGTCACTCGGCTGGAAGATGCTGGAAGTTTCAGATCGAAAGAGGTCTCTGCAGAATCCAACAGTCGCTTTTCCCACTGTTTGGTGACGTAAATCCTGAATGAGATCCTACCATCTGGTTATTTAACATAGCTATTGAAAATGGTGATTTATAGTGGATTTTCCCATGAAAAATTGTGATTTTCCATAGTTATTTAACATAGCCATGGAAAGATCCACCATTTTCAAGAACGGTAAACCATCTATTTCTATGGGCCATCTATACCATGGCTATGTTAAATAGCCAGAGGGTAAATGTTTGAATTTACCCATGTTTAACTCATGTTTTAGATTTAATGTTTGATTTTATGTTTGATGACTTAAATCCCTCCTTATTGTGATCCCCATTCTTCGGGTCAGATCCTCCATGGATCCCAGGATCGGACAGGCTAAAGCCTGTCCGAGGATCATGTCCAGGGCTCCAGCCACGTTGCGCCACGTTGCGTCAGGCACTTTCAGCTGGCTCGGCTCAGCAGCATTCTAAAGAGGGCCCTGAAAGTCTTCTCCTCGAGGCCTCAAAATGTCTGGGATGGGAGCCATTTTTCGATGGATGGATAACGGGATGAGCGATTTTCACAGAAAAGGTATGAAAAGGTGGGTTTTCCAATATAGTTTGTTGAACAGCTGAATAATCAAATCCATCATCATCTATATAATCTATTTTTCTCACCTATTGATTTCGATTCCAAGTTGAGAGCTATGTTTTCCCAAATGAACCAATTTTTGGGCGGAATTGAATGGGGAACATCTATTTGATTTAAATTTGGCATCTGAAATAAATGGTGGTTGCTACAAATTTTTGTGTGAATTCTACTGATATCTTCTGATTGAGGTCCCTTATGTCCAATGATCTTCCCAATATTGCTGGTGGTAAATAAGAAGTTGGTTAAGATAGCTAGGTTCAACCTCCAAGTTTCTCAAAATCATCTCTTGCCACTGCCTAGACCTCAATTTCAACCCATAAAGTTTGCTATGTGCCCTCTAATTTTACAAAAATGTCTGGCTCAACAAGCTAGTTTTTTTCTTCCAACCCAGACTTTTTCCCCAACTTTCTCCCATTCTTTCCCCAACTTTTGATATGGGTATGGGTCAATACCTATAGATACATTTTTAGTGGGATGAACATCCATTTACCAGCTATTTTGGGGTTCACTAGGTACCAGGGTTTTGACCCATCCCCATATGTCAACATATCTCAACTTCCCCCTGTTGGTTCCCCGTGGTTCCGCCGTAGGCTGCTGGACGTCGTCTTCGGTGCGGTCCACGAGGACCCCCCGGTGGTGCTGCTGGCGGCGCTGGGCGACGACTTCACAGAGCTAGAAGGGCAGCTGCCGTGACCAAAAAAGCCGTGGAAGCCGTGGGAAAGATGATTTTTGCGGGAAAAGATTGGTTTTTTTATGGTTTTACCATGTTTAACATGGTTTTGAGATGGTTTTGAACATTGGTTTTCAGATGATTTTTAGATTGGTTTTAAGATTGGTTTCAAGATGGTTTTGAGACGGTTTAGTATCGTTAATATGAAAGATTTCAGCAGAGCAAGGAAAGTTCTAGGGGGAAATGATGATAAAATGGTGATTTCAGAAATAGTGATTTTTAAACATTGTTTAGCTCGTCAAACAGAGGGATTCATGGGAGTTCAACGGCAAAAAATGAAGGAAAATGCAGCAGGACACCATGGTAAATTCGAGAATGATCGGACTTTAAAATGGTTTGCCAGATTGTTGGTTTTGACTGATGTTTATTTTCCCAGTTTGTTGGTTATCAAATCCCCATGAAAAATTCGAACCTTGAGCTGTTCCAACAGCCCAATGACACCGCCAGGGACTGACGGTGGGCGAGCAGATTCGTTTCTCAGCGGACCTGCGCAATCCTAAGGACCATGGGCTGCCAATGCGGCGATAGTTGGGAAATTCCAACTGGCTTTGTTCCAAATTTGGGTAACTCAGTGTTTTTAATGGGGCAAATCATGTTTTTCCCCACTTAAATGGTAGTTGGCATCCCCTAGGAACAGGAGGACACTTAGGGATATGACCAGCAATGGGAACTGGCACGACATGGAACTTATCCCTGTTGGGTGTGTCCTTAAATATGCCCTATGTCAAATTGAGTGGCAAAATGATGATACACCAGATTTTCAGGTACACCTGATTTTCAGACAAACAACCACGTTTTCCTGAAGTGAATAAATCAAAGACCGAGTAGACCGAGTGCTGAAGAAATCTGAAGAAATTCACAGGCCATCCCCCAAAATATGAATGATAGTTCCAATTGAGTGAATTTCTGAATATGTATGTTTTTGGTCGGGCTTCCAAAACACCATTCCTATTTTCCTATCAGTTTCTTCAGATCCATGGGACTTTCTCTGACATAAAGTCCCAACAGCAGATTTGAAGGTGGTAAACTAACGTAACTATGGAAAATCACCATCTTTAATAGGTAAATCATCTATTTCTATGGGCCATTTTCCACTATGTTTTCTATAACCAGCTTGACATCTTCATATTTTCAAAAAAAAACACGGGATCGCAGCTCCGGGAGATCATCGCAGGAGATGACAGCGGGGCGGCGCAAGTTGATCTACGAAGATGTCTTGGAAGTGATGCAGCTGAGTGCGGATGGCCCAGTGGACGCCCAGATGGGACGATGGGTGGATGGATTCGATGGATTCTATGGCAAAACAGCCCGAAACTCAATGGTGATATGTGATGTTTCGGATGGTGAAAAGCAATGATGAAAACCATGTGAAAATCCCATCCGAAACTAGAGACATCGTCAGAAGTCCATGAATTAAGCCTAGTTCTGGTTGGTGGTTTGGAACATGAATGGATTATGACTTTCCATTTCAGATATGGCATGTCATCCTTCCCATTGACTTTCACTCCATTTTTTAAGATGGTTAAAACGCACCAACCCACCAGATATTATTATTAACCATCATTAACCATCATTAACCATCATTAACCATCATTAACCATCATTGAATCATTAACCATTATTAACCATGGAAATCCCATTAAAATCCTAGTTCTTTCAGCCAACTTGCCAGAACCAGCAGGGGGCCCTGCTGCTGCAGGCACCATCCAGAACTCCATCGTAGGCGGACTGGAGAAGCGTGGAATTTCAGGAGGCGACTTGGGTCGCCAGGGGTTTTGACACGACACTTTGACCCTCCATTTCCATGGTTAATAATCAGTTAACAATGGTTATATAATAATGGTTAATGATGGTTAATGATTCATGACATTTTGAAGTGGCATTTCCAATTTTTTGAGACAAAACATGACAAAATCATACGTTTTTTACAAAGAAAAAAACTACAAAACCATATGTTCCCCACATTCAAAACATGGCAAATTTGAATGCTCTTTGCCGATAGGGTCTTCAACACGTCGGTAGGTCAAAGGAAGCGCGTCAGTATCGGTTTGGAGCTGGCCGCGGAGCGGTGCTGCGGTGCTGGGATGGGCGCGGTAAACTTGATCTGGTTGGGAACTTATGATTGTGGAGACCATAAGAAATTGAGGTCCAAAAATATGGGGAGGTTGTAAAGTCTTTGAAACTTAGTCTTGGTACCAAGCCTAGTTCTCTGCATCCCATGCACGTTTTCCTATATTTTTTGGCTTGAGTGGTACCAAGGTTTTGACTTGCCGCCTTTTTCAGCCACCTGTAGACTGTAGAAAGCTGTAGCACTAGTCTCACATGGCTATGGTTCAACTGTAAGTGACCATGGCTTCAAGGAACAGCGGAAGCTTTGATGCGCCAAGAGGTTGACAGGCTGCAGTGAATAAACCGCAAGATGAATAGTAGATTTGGCAAGGTGTCAATTGGTTTCGCCGAGGAAAACATCAAAGACACTTGACTTGGTGTGGTATTTAAGGGTAGCCACGACTAGTAGCTCAGTGATACTCCACTTATCTCCATTGCAAGTGGGCTGCAACTGGGTTACGCAATGTTACAAACCATTGAGCCATTTTATGAAGCATGTATAATTTCATAATGCTTAATGATAATATATAGAATCATATATCGATGGCCCTGAGAAAACCTGGGAAAAGGGGATGCAGCCATATTCTCTCGCCATGTCCATGTCCTCTCGCCGCTCGTGCAGGACCCTACCATGCTTTTCCTGGACGAGCCCACATCAGGTGCAGCTGCAGCTCCTGCCAAGTTGGTGTTAACTGAGTGAATTCTATGCTTTGTATATGGTAAAGATCTCGAAGTAGTATTCTATAGTCAATGGGGATGATAACCCAACTTTTTTCACCAGCTGAGTAAGGGGAGATGTCTTCAATAGAATTATTGTTTAATGAGATTTAACCATCACAATCATAGGGTTTTTATGGGGTTTTGACTATCAAAGATCTGGACGAAAAGATGGGGATGGTTCAAGTTGGCTGTGTGAAAAATTAGCCACATTTAGGATGGATTTTGAGCTGTTGGGGAAAGGGATAAATATATGTGACAAGATGATCATCCAGGATCAGCGAACAGGATGGCTGATGTGTAGAAGTTACGCTGTAAACTAAGACTTTTGCGAACTGGAAAACAACCATTCTAAAAAAAGGAAAAGATCTTACAAATGGTGGAGAAGATCCAGTCCGCAAACTGTTAATCTTTTCCTGTGAATGGGTCTGAAGCAAATCAGATCTAATCAGCAAGAAGCTACCTTCCTAGGGCCGTAGATATGGTAAGATTGGCCATGGCAACTGGTAGAGGCTTGTCACCAATGACATATCAGCCGCCCTTTTATCGCAGGATCCACGAGGATCTTAAGTTCCACGAGGATCTTAAGTCCTTGGGTGAAGGGATCCATCACAAAGAATCGACTTCTCAGGATGCGTGTTGTTTTGATTTGCCGAAGACATGGAGGGATTTCCGAAGACATGGCTCAAGTTACCATTCAATTTTTCAGCCATATCTTTTTGGAACATTCAATTTTTCAGCCATTTATTTTTTGGAACATTCAAGTTTCACATCCATAAATCCGTCACTGAATCCCTGTTTTCACCATGTCACCAGGTTTTCACCGTCACCGCGCCTTACCGCGCCCGCGACCGCGCCTGAAACGGCAGATCGGCGGCAGGTTTGGATGCCGCCAGCTCCCTGTCCATCGTGCACAGTTTGAAGAAACTCACCCAGCTGGGCCTCACCTCTGTGGGGAAACTCAAAACGGCCATGGATGGCTCAGGTGGTCTATAGATATGTCATATGTGTCATGATGTGTCATGTATCATGTATGTAATATATATATATATATTATATATTATTATATATATTTTTTGTATATATATTATTATAATATATATATATATTATATATATTATTATATATATATTATTATATATAATAATATAATTATATATATATGTATATGGATTGAGACATGTCATAGCCCAGCTGTAAATATTTGTTTCAAGGGGTTTTCTACAGGTGACTTGATTTTTTTTGTGTTTTTTCAATGGGATCTAGTGACTCAACAGGCTTCCCTTTTCTGGTGGGAAGTCAATGTGTTCAATCTTCCCAGTGCAATGTTTGAATGAGTAGGTTTAGCCGCTTAACCCAACTTCATCCATTTAGCCCAACTAATTTCTGACCCCCAGAAGTTGTGAATCAGTTGAGCTTCCACCATCCCACCCCTTGGGCTGACATCAGGTGATGGTGGTACACCAGCCGCGTTGGTCTTTGTTTTCCCTCTTCGACGACGTGCTTTTGCTGGGCAAGGCACGCCCGTACGCCAAACGAGTCGTGGAAAAAGACACCAAGAATTTGCGTTCATTTTCTGAGGTGTTGCCTTAATTTTACAACAAAATGATGGACGTGTCAAAAAAAAACTAAAACTCCAGGCACCGATCTTGGTGAAGTCGCTTACCTTTAATGTACAACAAAATGATGCTTCTCGCGGGTTTGGGAATTACATCCCCACTGTTGTTGCTTCAAGTTGTTATCTTTTTGTTGGTTCTTGTCACCAAGTTTGTTGCTTCCAATCCCCCTTTGCATCGCAAAGTACTATTCTGGTTGGTGGTTTGGAACATGTTTTATTTTTCCATATCTTGGGAATAATAATCCCCACTGACTAATATTTTTCAGACGGTTGAAACCACCAACCAGTATTGCTCTGGGCTAAATCAAATCACATGAAGTCCACATGTGGTATAAAATCTCTTGATTTTAATCTTTGAGTCCAATGAAATCTTTAGTTTGGGGTAATGTCAACCCTGGATTAATAGACCCCAAACGGCTGTTTAATTGTGAAGGTACCATAAAAAAGTATCTTAATTCATGACTATTGCGCGAATATCTCCCTAAACCATGGTTTATTAATCCAGGGGTTGACATGACTTAAATCATCTTCAAAATCATCAATGGTCCAAAATTCTGGCCCAGGGAGGACGCACGGTCTACAGCGGACCGGCCAAAGGCGAGGATGGCCTGGTCGGGGCGTAGTACGCGCCTGGCGTATTGATCTGGTTGGTGGTTTCAACATGGAAAATGGCCCATTTATAGATGGTTTGCCTATTAAAAATGGTGATTAAATATCTGAAATCTAGTTGGTGGTTTGGAACATGAATGGATGATTTTCCATTTCATATATGGGATGTCATCCTTCCCATTGACGAACTCCATCATTTTTCAGAGGAGTAGGTCAACCACCAACCAGTGATGGTAAAGAATGCTTATGATGATTGTGATGGTTATATGGTTGGAGTTCATAAATCAACTACTGGTTGGTGGTTTCAAACATGGTGTATTTTCCCCAATAGTTGGGATGATGATCCAATCTGACTTTCACTCCATCATTTTTCAGGGGGGTTGAAACTCAACCACCAGACTAGTTCTCCACCTGGGAAAATGAGGAAAACCAACCACCCAGGTGCACAGAGATATTTCCAGCAGTTGGGCTTTGAGGCCACCGAGCTGGAAGTCTGTGGAAGCGGGCTGGAAGACCTTCACGTTTCATCCAACGTACTTGGAGATTCAACATGGGCAAATGTCGCAAACATCATCTTACTGGTGCTTAGGCTTAGCAGGGAATTTGAGGGAATGATCCATAATATTCCATGTCATCACATTCGTAATTTCATCATCCCAGCAACCCCCAGCAACCCATCCATTCCCGACGTAAAACGCACCAGTAAGTCATTCGCGATATCATGTGGGATTGTCCGTTGCTGAGCCAGAGACAAAAAGCGTCCAAATTCTGACATCAGTTCAGTCATGTCACATCATTTCATGATGTGGTAAAGCCAATGCCATAAACCATCCTCAAGATAATCATCAATGGGTGGCATAACCATTGACGTGGCCCATGTATAACCCATCCTTACATTGATACTTGGTGGCTCATCCCACGAATCGTAAGTGTGTTACAACCCCAGTTATAAATGGAATAAGTAGGGTTATAACCCACTTATAACTGGGGTTATAACCCACTTATAACCCACGTACATTGGAGGTTTCTGGCACCGGGGAAAACCCCACATTGGGGGCTCATCTGGGTTCCGTTCGCAGGCGCCGAAGTCGGAGAATCCGGCTGACTGGATTATGGACATCATTGTATGGGGCCAAGATTGTTTGCTGAGAGAACATATGGGAGTATATCATCAGATTGTTTGTTATCATATAGATATATATACATATTCATATTATATATATATAATATATATATAATATATAATTCATAGATTATCTATAATATAACTGATGCATTCTCGACAGGGCATTATAACCTATGACAGGTTTCCATGGTCGAAGTGGGTGCCAGGAGCCAGCGACCCAGCCCGGCTAAGGCTGGGGAAGTCCCCAACTATCGGATCCCGCAGTTCGTTCCGGAGATGCCACTGGGTTTTTAAAAGAGACCCAAGAGCCACCTTTTGAGTCACAGCAGACTAGGGAAGAAGTCCTATATTTTTTGATGGTTAATGATGGTTAGTGATGGTTCATGATGGTTAATCATGAGTTAATCATGGGTTAATGATGGTTAATCATGGGTTAACGATGGTTAGTCATTGGTTAATGATGATTAGTGATGGTTAATGATGGTTAATCATGGGTTAATGATGGTTACCCTCTGGTAAACGTTGACATCACTATGGAAAATCACCATTTTTGATGGCAACATAAAGTTGGAAAAATTGGTGTTCAATCCTCTGATGAACGATGCTCTTCTCAGCTGATGACTGGTCGAACATAGAGTGGTGCCACTGCAACATGCACCATGACCATGTCAGGCTATGTCTAATTGCTTGGATCCTGGAAGTGAAGAAGAATGTGAGTAACCGACTTGGAACCCTTGATATCTGAGATAATCATACTTTGTCATCATCCGACATGAAATTTGAAAATAACATAGGGCCTGAACAGGACTAGCCCAGTACAGGATTTTCTGGCCTTATCAAATTGTATCTGGATCATTTATAGCGTTTGAAAGCAACCTCCATCGATTGTTCAGGCTGTTGGAGCCAAAACGTATGGTATACGTCCTACATTTGGCCATATATCTGCCAAAATTCACCCAGCCATTTCAAGAACATATGCCAGCACCATGGATGGCGTATGTATGGTGTATGAATGGTACATGTGGTAAACTAAGCCCACCACTAGATAATTTTCCGGTTAGTTCTTTCCCCATCCATTTTCCACATCTTTTCGCTCTTTTCCCGAGCAATATCCCAAGAAAATCCGCCAAATTGGTCGCTTTAGCGAGGCTTTATCCGCTGTGGGAACTGAATGCGCACGTGGTGCAGAAGTCCTCCAGGATCGACCAGGCCGACATCGGGTTATCCCATGAACGCCTCCAGTTTTTATGGAAAAAGATGGGAAAACATTGAGAAATTCTTCTGTAAATGGAGGTTTTTGATGGGATTTGATGGGGATATTTTATGAGAGTAGGGATATGATGGTAAAATAATGATGATGGAAATAGCATTGGAACTAAATGCGTATGTACCGGAACCGGTAGTCTAACATGGCTAGCTGGGATATCTCCTCTACATGGAGTTGTTTAGCTCGGAAAGTCATCGCAGTAAACCCAGGAAATTCACCACTAAAAATGGGGATTGAACCAGTAGTGTGTTTGAGATATACCCTCTGGTAAATTAACATAGACCCTGCCAGTTGTCGGGGTTGGAAGATGAGTTTCTACTAAAAATAGGTTCTTTTCAGGGTCTATCTTAATTTATCAGAGGGTATATGATATATATATATATATATGTACGATGGACCTTTATGTACTATTTGAACGTTTGCATGTCGAAAGGATTTTATTGAAATTATACCTCTTTCTGGAGAATCCCTACTAGTTAATCTATATACCAAAAACAAAGAAATGGAATTCAAAAAATTCAAAAAAAAAATGAATACATATTTTTTTTGAATTTTTTGAATTTTTTGAATTCCATTTCTTTCTTTTTGGGACTTTCATTTTTTTTTTGATTTTTTTGAATTTTTTGAATTCAAAAAATTCAAAAAAATCAAAAAAAAAGTGAATGCATATTTTTTTTTGAATTTTTTGAATTCAAAAAATTCAAAAAATTCAAAAAATACATGAAAGTCCCAAAAAGAAAGAAATGGAATTCAAAAAATTCAAAAAATCAAAAAAAAATGAATACATATTTTTTTTTGAATTTTTTGAATTCCATTTCTTTCTTTTTGGGACTTTCATTTTTTTTTTGAATTTTTTGAATTTTTTGAATTCAAAAAATTCAAAAAAATCAAAAAAAAATTAAATACATAATTTTTTTTGAATTTTTTGAATTCAAAAAATTCAAAAAATTCAAAAAAAAAATGAATACATAATTTTTTTTGAATTTTTTGAATTTTTTGAATTCAAAAAATTCAAAAAATTCAAAAAAAAAGTGAATACATATTTTTTTTTGAATTTTTTGAATTCAAAAAATTCAAAAAATTCAAAAAAAAATGAATACATATTTTTTTTTGAATTTTTTGAATTTTTTGAATTCAAAAAATTCAACAAATTCAAAAAAAAAAGTGAATACATATTTTTGTTTGAATTTTTTGAATTTTTTGAATTCTAAAAATTCAAAAAAAAAATGAAAGTCCCAAAAAGAAAGAAATGGAATTCAAAAAATTCAAAAAAAAATGAATACATATTTTTTTTTGAATTTTTTGAATTCCATTTCTTTCTTTTTGGGACTTTCATTTTTTTTTTGAATTTTTTGAATTCAAAAAATTCAAAAAATTCAAAAAAAAAGTGAATACATATTTTTTTTGGAATTTTTTGAATTCAAAAAATTCAAAAAATTCAAAAAAAAAGTGAATGCATATTTTTTTTTGATTTTTTTGAATTTTTTGAATTCAAAAAATTCAAAAAAAACATGAAAGTCCCAAAAAGAAAGAAATGGAATTCAAAAGATTCAAAAAAAAAATGAATACATATTTTTTTTTGAATTTTTTGAATTCCATTTCTTTCTTTTTGGGACTTTCATTTTTTTTTGAATTTTTTGAATTCAAAAAGTTCAAAAAAAAGTGAATAACATATTTTATTGAATTCAAAAATATTCAAAAAAAAAATCAAAAAAAAACGTGAATGCATATTTTTTTTGAATTTTTTCGAATTCAAAAAAATTCAAAAAAAAAAATAATACATTAATTTTTTGAATTTCAAAAAAAAAAGTGAAATACATATTTTTTGAATTTTTGAATTTCAAACAATTCAAAAAAATCAAAAAAAAAAATGAAAGTTCCCCAAAAAGAAAGAAATGGAATTCAAAAAATTCAAAAAAAAATGAATACATTTTTTTTTTTGAAATTTTTTGCAATTCCATTTTCTTCTGTTTGGGACTTTCATTTTTTTGAATTTTTGAATTCACAAAAAATTCAAAAAAAAAGTGAATACATATTTTTTTTGATAGTTAAAAACATTCAATAAAAAAAATCAGAAAAAAAAAGTGAATACAAATTTTTTTTTTGAAATTAATTTTTTGAATTGACAAAAACAATTCAAAATTAATTCAAAAAAAAAAAGTGAATTACCTATTTTTTTTGAGATTGTTTGAATCAAAAAATCAAAAAAATTCAAAAATAGAAAAACATGAAAGTCCCAAAAAGAAAGAAATGGAATTCAAAAGATTCAAAAAAAAAATGAATACATATTTTTTTTTGAATTTTTTGAATTCCATTTCTTTCTTTTTGGGACTTTCATTTTTTTTTGAATTTTTTGAATTCAAAAAGTTCAAAAAAATAAAAAAAAAAGTGAATACATATTTTTTTTTGATAGAGAAATAAGGAGACAAGTTGGGAACAGACAAGGAGACAAGTATGGAAACCAATGGGAGGCAAGAAGAATCCTTCGCCATCGAGCAACCACGAAGAGTCACGAAGAGTATCCTGTGCCCAGAAGCACCCAGGAAGAAGAACAGTAACAGGGAGGGACAAAAAGAAATGAAGAGAGGAGACTGCAATTATGGCCCCAAAGCACCTGAAGGTCCTAAAGCCTAGACCACACAGTAAGTAGGAAAAAACTGGCTGAATAAGGACACAGATGGGAACACATGGGAGACAAGGGGAATCTTGGGTCCCAAAAGCGAGAACAACAGGAATGAGGAGAGAAGTGAAGAAAGCGCTGAGAAAGACTACAGGGACAAGGAAGGAAAGAAAGGAAAGAGGAGAAAAACTATCCTCTCCCTCCCAAATGCCGGAGACCTGGAAAGAAGCACGGTAGTGGAGAGAGGATATATAAGGAGACCACTTGGAGACAAGTAGGAAGGCAAGTAGGGAAACATGTAGTAGAGACCGAGGGTAAGGGAATAATGGTGACCTGAACAAAGGAAGAAAAGTAAGGAGAGTACACAAAGAGGCCAGGAAATCCATTTCTTTCTCCAAAGCAGCAGCAAGCAATGAGGAGGAATTAAGGATAAAAGTTGGAGGGGAACATAGAAAGGGCAGCAAGTGAGTGAACAGGAGGAGTCATGTGTTCCAAATAAGCACCTAGAGAGAAGAAACAGCAAGAGAGAGAGAGAGAGGGCGAGAAGTAGCGTTATAGGGCCGATTGAGTTGGAGAAAGAAATAGGGGGACAAGCACGGAGACAGACAGGGACTAAGGAGCATACTGTGCCCCGGAAGCACACCAGAGAGAACAGCAACATATGAGAGTGGAAGTAGAGAGACGAGTTACGGAAAACAGATGGAACTTGAGTTTCCTGGGTCCCCAAAGCCACCAGAACGAAGAACACTGAGCAATGGGGAGAGAAGTGAGGAACGGGAGACAAGCAGATTCCTTTGACCGAAAGCACCCAGAGAGAAGAATCGCAATGGAGATAGAGAAGTAAGGAGACAAGTTGGGAACAGACAAGGAGACAAGTATGGAAACAAATGGGAGGCAAGAAGAATCCTTTGCCATCGAGCACCACGAAGAGAATCCTGTGCCCAGAAGCACCCAGGAAGAAGAACAGTAACAGGGAGGGACAAAAAGAAATGAAGAGGTCCTAAAGCCTAGACAAAACAGCAAGTAGGAAAAAATTGGCTGAAGAAGGACACAGATGGGAACACATGGGAGACAAGGGGAATCTTGGGTCCCAAAAGCGAGAACAACAGGAATGAGGAGAGAAGTGAAGAAAGCGCTGGGCAAGACCACAGGGACAAGGAAGGAAAGAAAGGAAAGAGGAGAAAAACTATCCTCTCCCTCCCAAATGCCGGAGACCTGGAAAGAAGCACGGTAGTGGAGAGAGAATACGGAGACAAGTTGGAGACACGTAGGAAGGTAAGTAGGGTAACATGTGGTAGAGACCGAGGGTAAGGGAATGTGACCTGAACAAAGGAAGAAAAGTTAAGGAGAAACACAAGAGGCCAGGAAATCCGTTCTTTCCCAAGCAGCAGCAGCAATGAGGAGGGAATTAAGGATACACGTTGGAGGGAACAAGGGAGGACAAGGGAGGACAAGTGAGGAACCAGAGAGAATCATGTGTCCAAATAAGCACCTAGAGAGAAGAACAGCAAGAGAGAGAGAGAGAGAGAGAGAAAGAGAGAGAGAGAGAAGTAAGGGCACGAGTTGGAGAGAACAAGGGGGACAAGCACGGAGACAGACAGAGGACAAGGAGCATACTGTGCCCCGGAAGCACCCAGAGAGAACAGCCACATGTGAGAGTGAAGTAGAGAGACGAGTACGAAAACAGATGGGACTTGAGTCCTGTCCCCAAAGCCACCAGAACGAAGAACACTGAGCAATGGAGAGAGAAGTGAGGAACGGGAGACAAGGAGATTCCTTTGACCGAAGCACCCAGAGAGAAGAATCGCAATGGAGATAGAGAAGTAAGGAGACAAGTTGGGAACAGACAAGGAGACAAGTATGGAAACAAATGGGAGGCAAGAAGAATCCTTTGCCATCGAGCACCACGAAGAGTATCCTGTGCCCAGAAGCACCCAGGAAGAAGAACAGTAACAGTGAGGGACAAAAAGAAATGAAGAGAGGAGACTGCAAGAAGGCGGTGACGGAAGGGACACGAATGAGGGACTCGGTAATGTTTATGGCCCCCAAAACCACCTGAAGGTCCTAAAGCCTAGACCACACAGCAAGTAGGAAAAAATTGGCTGAATAAGGACACAGATGGGAACACATGGGAGACAAGGGGAATCTTGGGTCCCAAAAGCGAGAACAACAGGAATGAGGAGAGAAGCGAAGAAAGCGCTGGGAAAGACTACAGGGACAAGGAAGGAAAGAAAGGAAAGAGGAGAAAAACTATCCTCTCCCTCCCAAATGCCGGAGACCTGGAAAGAAGCGCGGTAGTGGAGAGAGAATAAGGAGACAAGTTGGAGACAAGTAGGAAGGTAAGTAGGGTAACATGTGGTAGAGACCGAGGGTAAGGGAATGTGACCTGAACAAAGGAAGAAAAGTTAAGGAGAAACACAAGAGGCCAGGAAATCCATTCTTCTCCAAGCAGCAGCAGCAATGAGGAGGGAATTAAGGATACACGTTGGAGGGAACAAGGGAGGACAAGGGAGGACAAGTTAGGAACCAGAGAGAATCATGTGTCCAAATAAGCACCTAGAGAGAAGAACAGCAAGAGAGAGAGAGAGAGAAAGAGAGAGAGAGAGAAGTAAGGGCACGAGTTGGAGAGAACAAGGGGGGCAAGCACGGAGACAGACAGAGGACAAGGAGCATACTGTGCCCCGGAAGCACCCAGAGAGAACAGCCACATGTGAGAGTGAAGTAGAGAGACGAGTACGAAAACAGATGGGACTTGAGTTCTGTCCCCAAAGCCACCAGAACGAAGAACACTGAGCAATGGAGAGAGAAGTGAGGAACGGGAGACAAGGAGATTCCTTTGACCGAAAGCACCCAGAGAGAAGAATCGCAATGGAGATAGAGAAGTAAGGAGACAAGTTGGGAACAGACAAGGAGACAAGTATGGAAACAAATGGGAGGCAAGAAGAATCCTTTGCCATCGAGCACCACGAAGAGTATCCTGTGCCCAGAAGCACCCAGGAAGAAGAACAGTAACAGGGAGGGACAAAAAGAAATGAAGAGGTCCTAAAGCCTAGACAAAACAGCAAGTAGGAAAAATTGGCTAAATAAGGACACAGATGGGAACACATGGGAGACAAGGGGAATCTTGGGTCCCAAAAGCGAGAACAACAGGAATGAGGAGAGAAGTGAAGAAAGCGCTGGGAAAGACTACAGGGACAAGGAAGGAAAGAAAGGAAAGAGGAGAAAAACTCTCCTCTCCGTCCCAAATGCCGGAGACCTGGAAAGAAGCACGGTAGTGGAGAGAGGATAAGGAGACAAGTTGGAGACAAGTAGGAAGGTAAGTAGGGTAACACGTGGTAGAGACTGAGGGGAAGGGAATGTGACCTGAACAAAGGAAAAAAGGCAGGGAGAAACACAAGAGGCCAGGAAATCCATTCTTCCCCCAGCAGCAGCAATGGGGAGGGGATTAAGGATACACGTTGGAGGGAACAAGAAAGGGCAAGTGAGGAACCGGAGAGAATCATGTGTCCAAATAAGCACCTAGAGAGAAGAACAGCAAGAGAGAGAGAGAGAAGTAAGGGCATGAGTGGGAGAGAACAAGGGGGACAAGCACATAGACAAACAGAGGACAAGGAGCATACTGTGCCCCGGAAGCACCCAGAGAGAACAGCCACATGTGAGAGTGAAGTAGAGAGACGAGTACGAAAACAAATGGGACTTGAGTCCTGTCCCAAAGCCACCAGAACGAAGAACACTGAGCAATGGAGAGAGAAGTGAGGAACGGGAGACAAGGGGAGATTCCTTTGACCGAAAGCACCCAGAGAGAAGAATCGCAATGGAGATAGAGAAATAAGGAGACAAGTTGGGAACAGACAAGGAGACAAGTATGGAAACAAATGGGATCAGAAAGGAGGACGGTCGCATTATACCAAAAGGTCC
>CAMXCT020004402.1:0-38576 GCA_947184155.2 Cladocopium goreaui
AGAAAACGAGAGGAGACCTCAACCACCTTTCGGTCCATCGGTGGCTTCGCTCTGCCATCCGTGATTCACAACAACCAACCTCTCCTATAGGTTTCCTATTTCTGAAACTTCCGCCACTGCCTTGTGCGGTACTACTGGTATACATACACGCATCTATACATATACAAATATACATGAACATAAGTCCGTGTATATATATATATATGTGCATATACGCATCTATTTGTATGTATGTATGTATGTATGTTTGTTTGTGGGGATGTTTGTATGTATGTGTATGTATATGTATGTATGTATGTATGTATGTTTGTATTTATGTTTGTATGTATGTTTGTATGTATGTATGTTTGTATGTATGTGTATGTATGTGTATGAATGTGTATGAATGTGTATGAATGTGTATGTATGTTTGTATGTATGTGTATGTATGTGTATGAATGTGTATGTATATGTATGTTTGTATGTATGTTTGTATGTATGTTTGTATGTATGTTTGTATGAATGTATGTATGTATGTGTGTATGTAAGTATGTACGTATGTACACATGCACAAATGCACGTATGCACGTATGTACGTACGTGCTGCCTGTCTGCATGCATGTATCATATTTTGTATCTATATATAAACATATATACATACAGTAGGGTATAAAAAACTATATATATACGTGTGTTTCCTACTTGGAATATCTGCAGCTTGTGTCAAACATTTCCTGCGTAGGTATGGAAAGAAGAAGCAACGGCCTGTGGATATGCATAAACGCCAAAAACTGGAATGCGGCCTGAAGCCAAAAGGGAAACTCAGAGGCATGGAAGCAATCAGAAGCCTGGAGCCAACACAACCTGTGAGACAAGTGCAAGGAAACCTTTAGAAATTCGCGCGCCACCAACGGCATAAACCTGGCAATAAAGAATTCGACGGGGGAGCCAAAACCAAAGCCGGGCTGTTTGGATGCTGAAAAGAAAAAATGCGGCGCTTTGCAATGAAAAGCATCCAATCTGAGGTCATCACTATCTCAGCATCACTGTAGTGCTTATAGCGCCTCCGCAGGGAAATTCATGGAACGAAGCATTGCCTTTTCGAAGTGCTACAGACTTCATAACTATGACTGTCGGTTAACTTTTCCTATGGTTTCAAGCAAGGGCACATGTGTGTACTTCAGATTCGTTCGTTAGCATCTAGTCGCATAACTAATCTGCGTTGTTCATATATTCACCGGTCCTTTCCAGGACCATGCATACCTCTCACATGGGCGTGAGAGGGGTGAACTAGACAAGGGCCGTGGGACATGATAAGATCGAGGCGCGCCAGTAAGGATGGAAAGGATGCGAGGGGCGCCAAGGGATGATTTTGCAAGGTGAGGACGCTGCTCTGTTGGCGAAGGCGGCGATAATTATTTTGGATGGTTTTGGACGCCGCATGGTACCATTAAGTAGCCGATTGCAGGCAGGCTCCGGACAAGAGTCATACCACACAGTGTTGAACGGAATCGAGGACTGACAGCTCCGCCGTAGCCCATATGGTGGCGCCCAGCTTCGGGAATGTTTCGCATTTTTCAAGACTGTTTTACTTGTATTAGATTTGCCGGTTATGTTGTGCAACGTGCTGGATATGGATGCTGGCTAAGATGGTGATGAGCGTTAAAGCGAAGCGAAACATGAAGATTGTGAACATGATGAATCAACTTGAGGCGATGGTGGTGATGGTGGTGGTGGTAAAGCAAAACGCTGGAGGGATGGCACGAAGGAAGCGAAAAGCAACATGGACGAAATGCCACGGGTAGATGACAATGACAGCGCAAGCAGTTGGAACTGACGAGAAAGGGCAGAGGACACCAGCATAAGGCCGGATCCTTGCGTAAATCAGACACGCGCAAGATTTGAATTTGGCCGCGGCCAATGTCAAATACATGTCGCTGATGCTACCTTTTGCGACTTCCCCTCACGCAGCGAACCCTTTCTTTGTGCTCAGAAGAAAATGGACACGGCAAATGAGGAAACAACATTTAAAAACTGAGCTGATTGCAATTGTGGCCGCCGTTGAGCCTCCTTGCCCCGCCAGATTTTGGCTCGGGATCAATGCTAAGCCTGTCCTGGCATTGCAACAAGAGAAATATAGCAGGTGGCCAGGTGTGCAACTGTCCCCTGGATAATAGCAAGGCCTTGTAGCTGCTTCAATCTGGGTTCACCACCGCAGCCAGCAGCCGGCTTTTTGATTCTAGAATTCTTGGACCAATGTGATCGAAAATCGGCAGTGGTGGCATGAGCGTGTTGCGCTGCTCCAGTCCGTACCCCGCCAGAAGCATAGACCCCACCTCCATCTTTGTGGCGGCTGGGGCAGAGCCTGCAGGCAGATTGGGACTTTGTCTTACCATCTTGCAGCCAAATTTTTCTTTGCGCTTTTTTGCATGTGAGCAGGCGTGGGGGAACGATAGCAGGTGATACCAGGTGATGACAGGAGGATGCCTTTCGGCTGGACATCGTCAGGATTGAATCATCATTTTATTGAACCCAGCGCGACATTCATAGCACGTAGTTGATGTGGATAAGACCCAGGCAAAAGACAGAAGCTATTGTGAGGGTTAGTCCCAAGAGCAGTACTTGTTGCGTTTCAATCTGGGTGCATCACGGATCCAAACATTTCAACCAGCGTGGAATTCTGAAACCCTTGCACCTGGAACCCTCAAACTTTTGAACCTTGCAAATCTTTTTGTTGCTGGGCTTCAAAGCCGGGATCACGATGATGATGATGATGATGATGATGATGTGATGATGATGCTGATGCTGATGCTGATGGTGATGATGATGATGATGATGACGATGATGATGATGATGATGAGGGGGAGGATGAGGATGATGACGATCACGATGAAACACGCCAGCGACAGCGACTGCGAAGAAGACGAGGGATGCTGAGTGGGATGACGGCCAAGAAATTGAGATGCGAGATGAGGACTAGGATGTGACTGGCAGCAATGAAGATGGGGAGGATGATAGCTGAGGCTATGATGTCCACAAAAACGGGGCCCAAAATGGAAGCCATGCAACGGAAAAAATCCCGCAACAACCTCTTCAGGCCGCCGTAACAGTAAGGAGGATGAACAAAGCGGGCGCTGAAGCTGCGACCGGTTCAGGAAGGCGCAAAATTCATGGGTCAGAAAAGCAAGTTGCGCTAAGGTGAAAACTCAGGTACCTGACGCTGCCTTCGTGATTTAAGCAACTGGAACCAGCTTTCCCCGTCATTGACTCACAAAGCAAGGCTGTGTCCTTGTTCGGCTTGTTCTGCAAGAAACCTGCCAAGACATAGAAAGGAATGAAGAAAAGGGTTGGGAACCTTCTTGCAAGATCTTCCAATGTCTTCTACGGTTATGGCTCAAAATTGCAGGATTTATCAAATAGGTTTCAAGCTCGCAGCTTGAGAACCTTCTAGTGCATCAAGTTTTCTTGTGCCACCCATGCAGTAAACATCATGTAGAAGTGTATAGGCCCTCTTATGTCAACATGGCGCGACGTTGTGTTCTGTCCCTTTTTGTGTCCATTGGGCCTTGACATCTTTGCCCCCGCGATTGCCTCTGTTCGACTCAAAGCAGCTCGTGCAATTAAAGTTTTTTGGGGGCTGAAGCTTTGAAGCCTGGCCTTTCAAGGCCATGAGAACCATGCGTTTTGCACCCTAAGAGCACCCTAAGATCACCAGTTTGCATGTGAGATAGATAGATAGATAGATAGATAGATAGACAGATTGATCGATCGAAAGATCGATCGATAGATAGATAGAAAGATAGATAGATGATAGACAGATAGATAGATAGATAGATAGATAGATCCGCCGACCCTTGCCGACAGCAGGGGGGGTGCGTCAGAGTAGAGGGGACAAGAGGGGCAAGAGGCTAGCGGCACGGACAAGCGGGGAAAGAGGCAAGCTGCAAGAACCAGAAACCAGCGAGGAAGAAGCTAGAAAGCACCAGGCAAGAGCAAGCAAGACAAGCAAGAAGCAGGGGCAAGAGCACGAAGTTAGAAAGGAAGACGCAAAAGGCAAGCTGCAAGAAGCAAGAGGCAAAGGCAAGGAACGTTTCGAAGCTTGGTGGCTGGACTTGGTTTGGTTGGCCAGCACCGGGCGGCAAGAGCAAGAAGGGCGAGGAGCAAAACCAGAAAACAGCGAGGAAGAAGCTAGAACAAGAGCACGCAAGAGGCAAGCTGCAAGAAGCAAAAAGCAAGAGGCAAAGGCAAGGAAGACATGGAAGCAAGCAGCAGCAAGCAAGAGATGAAGGAAAAATGCCAGGTGAAAGAGCACAAGATACGGCAGCAGGCAAGAGATGGAAGGAATTGCAACTTGCAAGAGCAAGAAAGCAGCGAGGCAGAAGTTAGAAAGCATTACAACGAGCAAGCTTCAAGACGCAAGATGCCAGCGGAAGCATGGCCTGGAAGCAAGCCAGAGGTGCTGCCATGCCCCATGCATCCTTCACTAGCACTCTGTTTGGGCGTATCGGAGGCGCCGTTTTTGAGGCCTGGGGGCTGCTTTTTTGGCGCTGATTTCTTGTCGGATCAGAAAGCAACGTTAGGCACCAGCTGCGCCTGGCCGAGGGCAGACCCGTCCTTCTTCAGTAACATTCTGTTTTGCTGTGGCGACGGGTCCGTTTTGGAGGCTTGAAAGCTTCAGCTTGGAGCTGAGGCCTGGGAGCTGCTTTTTTGGCGCTGGTTTCATGTCGGGTCAGACAGCAAACTGCGTTAGGCACTAGCTTCGGCCAACACGATTGGTCCTGCAGTAGCATTCTCTTTCGCTGTGGCGAAGGGTCCGTTTTGGAGCTATTTATGGAGCTAGTTTCTGATTGATTCAGAAAGCAGCACGGTGTTTCGCTGCGGTGCGGGGTGCGTTTTGGAGGCGTGAAAATTTCAGTTTGGAGATAGTTTGTTTCTTGCGGATTCAAAAACAACGTTAGGCACCAGCTGCGGTTGGCCCAAGGCACGATATGTCCTTCAGTAGCATTCTGTTTCGCTGTGGCGAAGGGTTCTTTTGGAGGCATGAAACCTTCAGTTTGGAGCAAATTTTTTTGGAGCTGGTTTCTTTCCGATCAAGAAAACAACGTTAGGCACCGGCTGCGATTGGCGGAAAGCACGATCCGTCCTTCAGTCGCATCCGGTGTCGCTGTGGCGAAGGGTCCGTTTTGGAGGCTTGAAAGCTTCACTTTGGGGCTATTTTTGGAACTCCTTTCTTGCCAATTCCGAAAGTAACGTTAGGCACCAGCTGCGGCTGGCCGACGGCACGATACGCCCTTCAGTAGCATGCTGTTTCGCTGTGGCGAGGGGTCCGTTTTGAAGGATTGAAAACTTCAGTTTGGAGCTACTTTTGGAGCTCCTTTCTTGCCGATTCAGACAGCAACGTTAGGCGCCAGCTGTGGCTGGCCGAGGGCACGATCCGCCCTTCAGTAGCATGCTGTTTCGCTGTGGCGACGGTCCGTTTTGGAGGCTTGATAGCTTCAGTTCGAAACAAGTTTCTTGCCGGTTCAGACAGCAACGCTAAGCACTAGCTGTAGCCGGCCGAAGGCACGATCCGTCCTTCAGTAGCATGCTGTTTCGCTGTGCCAAGGCGTCCGCTTGGGAGGCGTGAAAGCTTCAGTTTGGGGCTGGTTACTTGGCTAGCTGCAAGAACAAGCGGGGAAAGAGGCAAGCTGAAACCAGAAACCAGCGAGGAAGAAGCTAGAAAGCAACAGGCAAGAGCAAGCAAGACAAGCAAGAAGCAGGGGCAAGAGCACGAAGTTAGAAAGGAAGACGCAAAAGGCAAGCTGCAAGAAGCAAGAGGCAAAGGCAAGGAACGTTTCGAAGCTTGGTGGCTGGACTTGGTTTGGTTGGCCAGCACCGGGCAGCAAGAGCAAGAAGGGCAAGGAGCAAAACCAGAAACCAGCGAGAGGAAGAAGGTAGAAAGCAAGCGGCAAGGGCACGCAAGACGAGCAAGAAGCAGGGGCAAGAGCACGAAGCTTGAAAGGAAGACGCAAGAGGCAAGCTGCAAGAAGCAAGACGCAAATGGCAAAGGCAAGGAAGACATGGAAGCAAGCAACAGCAAGCAAGAGATGGAAGGAAAAATGCAAGGTGAAAGAGCACAAGATACGGCAGCAGGCAAGAGATGGAAGGAATTGCAACTTGCAAGAGCAAGAAAGCAGCGAGGCAGAAGTTAGAAAGCATTACAACGAGCAAGCTTCAAGACGCAAGATGCCAGCGGAAGCATGGCCTGGAAGCAAGCCAGAGGTGCTGCCATGCCCCATGCATCCTTCACTAGCACTCTGTTTGGGCGTGTCGGAGGCGCCGTTTTTGAGGCCTGGGGGCTGCTTTTTTGGCGCTGGTTTCTTGTCGGATCAGAAAACAACGTTAGGCACCAGCTGGGCAAGCATTCTCACAGTGACCAATTTTCCTTGAGGACCCGAAGATCCTTTCTGACCGGAAAGTCCCTTACCTTTTCCTTTATTTTCTCCTTGTAGCTTGCCTCCTAATACTCCTTTACTTTTTCATTGTGCAAAGTTCCAGTGGTACCCTTTTCCTTTTCCTTTCTTACCTTTTCCTTTTGCCTTACCTTTTCCTTTTGACCAAAGTCCTTTCCTTCCTTTTCCTTTCATTGTGCCTACGTCCAGTGGTGCAGGGCCACTGCTACTACTGCTGTTTGCGCCTAGAATGAGTTTGGACCTAAAGTGCTCTACGACAGTGTCTCGCGTCTGCTTGTCGTCTGCAAAGTCCTAGCGTTGAGGCGAAGGTGTTGCTGAAGTGCTTCTGTGGTCTTATTCAGCAAAGGGGCTACCAATACGCCATCGGGGTGCATACCGGTTCTTAATATTTTCCCAAGTATTGAAGTCAGATTCAAAAGTGGAAGGATTGAACTTAAAATCCAGTAGCTGAGTCAAAAGTGAGACATGCCTGGTTGCATCTGGAAGTGCGAACTTTTGGCGCAGAAGTCTCCATGTTTCAAACCCATTGGAATCAAAGTTCTGTCGCGCAATCAACCTAGCAGAATCTGTCGTCAGATTTGTAAGCAAGTAGTGCAACTTTCTGCTAAAGTTGATGGCTGCCTGGGTTGCCACGTTGTCCACATCTCCTGTTTCCAAAGTCACAGTGAGATCGGCATCTGTGAGCACTGTCTGTCGGCTCTCTACGTCATCCTGCAAAGTTTTCACCGTTGCATCAAACATGCTGATGTAGGGCTGAAAGTTCCAACTACATTCTTCCCAATCTGCAGGTGCTCCAGAGAAAGTCTTGGGCAGCGGAAGACGAATCTTCCCTGCAAAGTCAAACTCTCCAGATCCAAGGGCCGTTGTTCTACTAAAGTTCCCTGGGCTCTTTTAAGCTCCCCCTACCATGCGAAAGCAGCAGGCTCTGACACTACTGGGCAAACAAGGCGACTAGCTACCCTAAAGTAGACCACTCAAGCCCCACAGGCTCAAAGTCTGTTCTCACCTCTGCTGATACCAAAGTATCGTGCTTGAGCCATGCAAGTTGAGCCAAAGTACATTGAAGTACTTGGCATGGTAAAGTGACGTGGGAGAAAAGTGCATATTTCACACAACCACAACCACAACAGCAACAACAACAACAACAACAACAACAAACCAACCAACCAACAAACAAACGAACAAACGAACGAACGCACCAACAAACGAACGAACGAACGAACGCACGAACGAAGACAACAACGACGACGACGACGACAACAACAACAACAACAGCAACCAACAACAAACAACAAACAACAACCAACAACCACCAACCACAACAAGAACAACAGGAACAACAAGAACACCAAGAACAACAACCAACAACAACCAACAACAACCAACAACAACCAACAACAACCAACAACAACCAACAACAACCAACAACAACCAACAACCAACAACAACCAACAACAACCAACAACAACCAACAACAACCACCAACAACAACAAGAACAAAAACAAAAACGACAACGAGAACGACAGCGACAACGACAACAAGGACAACAAGGACAACAAGAAGAAGAAGAAGAAGGAAAAGAAGAAGAAGAAGAAGAAGAAGAAGAAGAAGAAGAAGAAGAAGAAGAAGAAGAAGAAGAAGAAGAAGAAGAACAAGAACAAGAACATTAACAACAACAGCAACAACAACAACAACAACCACGACGACGACGACAACGACAACGACAACGACAACCACAACGACGACAACGACAACAACGACAACAACGACGACGACAACAACAACAACAACAACGACAACGACAACGACAACGACAACGACAACGACAACGACAACGACAACGACAACAACAACAACAACAACAACAAAAACAAAAACAACAACAACAACAACAACAACAACAACCAACAACAAGCACAAAAATGCGACAAAAAGATGCGTGGTAAGATGGTTACAAGCTGCGATGTGAAAAGAACGTCACACTGTGCTCTGCACCTGCGCGGACGCGCAGAGCACATGCACAACACCAACGCTCACATTACTATACATAACCCTTATGGCATCGCTGGTGTGCGAAGCTCTGCTCTCTCTCTCTCTCATATATATGGGTGTGGGGAGGTTTTTTATTTACACTATATCGAAGTTTAAGAAGTTTTTTTATCCGCCGGCCTCTGGCAGCAGGGGGAGTGCGTCAGAAAAAAAAGCGTCGTTCCGGAAGCAGCCTGGCTGTTCAGATGGTAACGTCCGGCGCTGGCATCCTGGCACCCGAAGCCGGCTGGAACTGGCAGCTGCATGGTGTTTGGCTGTGGCGCAGCGAAGCTTCGGAAGCCCGTCCGTCCCTTAGCTGGCTGAATGGTGTTTGTCTGTGGCAAGGGAAACGGTTTTTGGCCCAATAACTACTTTTTTTACACGGCGTAGAAAGCAACGCCAGACACTGACAGCTGGGCCTGGCAAGGTGCGGTGAAACCTGCAAGTGGGCCCCTGCTGGGCTCGACAACTACTTTTTTACACGGCGCAGAAAGCAACGTTAGACAGTGACAGCTGGGCTTGGCCAGCTGGGCCTGGCCAGGCGCAGTTAAACCTGCAGGTGGGTGCTGCTTAAGCGTGGCCAGGCCAGGCTTTGGGGGCTGCCTGAAGGCAGAGAAAGCAACGTTAGACAGTGACAGGGCCTGGCCAGGCGCGGTGAAACCTACAGGTGGGTGCTGTTTAAGCGTGGCCAGGCCAAGCTTTGGGGGCTGCCGGCTCGACAAATATTCACCCCGCTTCGCGTGGGGTGGCCGCCCACACCGCAGGTTTATTTCGGTCCGTGAGAGGGGCTAAGGGTGGTGTGGAATATGAGGAGCAGAGCAGCACAGGAGAATTGACATACATAACTGCTGGGTTCGTGAATATTTTTTTAAGTGGACTGAAAATATGTTTTTTGCCGCATGAATTGGACATGTCAGCAGCATCCAACGCAAAAGAGTAGAACAAAGCACGGTACTTTACACTCTTGTCGCCATAAAACCGGTCGAAAACATCATGTTCGACAATGCTTCCAATTGGGGCTTCCCAAGCTAAGCAATTTTCACTTTTCCCCCCCGTAGAGGCTTCCCAAGCTAGAGAATTTTCGCTTTTCCCCCCCCTTGGGGTCCCAAGCAAGGGAATTTTTACTTTTCCCCCGTGTGGGCTTCCCAAGCTAAGAATTTTCACTTTCCCCCCCCGTGGGGGCTCCCCAAGCTAGGGAATTTTCACTTTTCCCCCCCTGGGGGCTTCCCAAGCTAGGGAATTTTCACTTTTCCCCGCCGTGACAGCTTCCCAAGCTATGGAATTTTCACTTTTCCCTCCCTTGGAGGCTCTCCAAGCTGCGGAATTTCAAATAGCTAGACAACGACGCCTAGATAGTCCCCCAAATCCCGTGTTCTTTGAATGTGTTTCCATGTTTTTGCAATGGTTTCCTTCAAAGCACGGTACTTTGCACTTTTGTCGCCATAAAACCGGTCGAAAACATCATGTTCGACAATGCATCCAATTCCCTTATCTCGCCAACCGTTGAAAATACCGCTATTTACAGTGTTTTCTTCAATTTTTCCATGTTCCAATGCCGGTAGCCAACTCCAACATATATATAAGAAATCCTTCCAAAACATTGTTTTTGACAGTGTTTTTCCAATGTTTCCAGCCAAACAGACGGTAATTTACACGTTTTTTGCCATAAAGGCAGTAAATCCTTCCAAAACATTGCTTTTGACAGTGTTTTTGTAATGCTTCCAGTCAAGCATACGGTAATTTACACGTTTTTTGCTATAACGTCAGTCCAAAACACTTGTTTTTGCAGTGTTTTCAATGCTCTGGCATCCAAAAACCCTGCAAAATCTTGCTATGTACAATGTTTTTTTCATTTTTGGCCGTTTTTCCATTGCCGGAAAGCTACCAAAATGACCCAAAATTCCATTTCAATACCCTCTTGCGCTCAGACACCCAAAAATCCTCGAAAAATGACGAAAACACCACCGAATTCTGGTCTCGGTGCGAAACCGTTTTTGGCCCCCCCCAGCTAAAGCTGATATAGCGACTGCTATATTAACAAATGTGATTGAGCATTTAGTGTAGCTGTTTGCCCCCCAATAAGCACTCCTTCACCGCCAAAGCGGTGTGGGCGGATTTTCCGATACGGCGCAGACAGCAACGTTAGACACTGACAGCGGGGCCTGGCCAGGCACGGTGAAACCTGCAGGTGGGTGCTGTTTAAGCGTGGCTAGGCCAGGCTTTGGGGGGTGGGTGGTTGGCTCAACAATTAGTTTTTTACACGGCGCAGACAGCAACGTTAGACGCTGACAGCTGAGCTTGGCCAGGCTTTGGGGGCTGCCTGCTTGGCTCGGCAACTTTTACACGGCGGAGAAAGCAACGTTAGACACTCACACCTGACCTTGGCCAGGCGCGGTGAAACCTGCAGATGGTTTCTGTTTAAGCGTGGCCAAGCCAAGTTTTTGGGGCTGCCGTCAACTACGGTTAGGCGCGGTGAAACCTGCAGGTGGGTGCTGCTTAAGCGTGGCAAGCTGGCCGGCTCTACAACTACTTTTTCACACGGCGCATGACAGCTGGGCCTGGCCAGGCGCGGTGAAACCTAGTACCTGCCGGTGGGTGCTGTTTAAGCGTGGCGAAGCCAGGCTTTGCGGGTTGCCTGCCTGGCTCGACAACTACGTTTTGGAAGGTCCTTTGGACGCTTTTTGGCGAATTTTTGCTTTTTTTTTTGGTGCCCGCAAAGAGCCAAAATGCGGTAATTTACAATGTTTTTGTGCCTTTGTTTGTGCCTTTGGCACGGAAAAAATACTTCTAGCAACATGGCGAAAACTGCGTAAATACCAGTGTTTTGCGAGCCACTGACCAAGAAACATTATAAATACCGTGACTTTTGCTACCAAATCCAAAAGAAACATCGTAAATACCGTGGTTTTGGGCTTCCAAGTGGTAAATCACATTGGTATTTACGGTGCTTTTTGCCCCGAGAGTTTCACCAAAAACGTGAAAACACCATCTATTTAACGATTTTCGGCCTCTACGAGACCGCGAAAAAAGCTGCAGGGGTCACAGCAACCACAACAACAACAACAACAACAACAACAGCAACAAGAGCAGCAACAACAACAACAACAACAACAACAGCAGCAACAACAACAACGACAACGACGACAACGACAACAACGACAACAACGACAACAACGACAACAACGACAACAACGACAACAACGACAACAACAACAACAACAACAACCACAACCACAACCACAACCACAACCACGACAACCACGACAACAACGACAACAACGACAACAACGACAACAACGACAACAAGGACAACAAGGACAACAACGACAACAACGACAACAACGACAACAACAACAACAACAACCACAACAACGACAACGACAACGACAAGGACAAGGACAACGACGACGACGACGACGACGACAACGACAACAACAACAACAGCAGCAACAACAACAACGACAACAACAAGAACAAGAACAAGAAGAAGAAGAAGGAGAACAAGCACAAGCACAAGCACAAAAATGTGTGGTTAGATGGTTACAAGCTGCGGTATGAAAAGAACGTCGCACTGTGCTCTGCACCTGCGCGCACGCGCCCAGCACATGAACAACACCAACGCTCACACTACTATATATAACCCTTGTGGCATTGCCGGTGTGCGAAGCTCTACAAGATATTGACATTTATTTAGCACATGCTCGCCCATCTGTTAGGTTTGTACATCGCGTGTTTCTACATGACATCTCTCAGTGATTTTTGATTTTATCAGTTACATCATTCAATCGTCCCAGGATCTCGGGACAGCACTGGAGAAAGCGTTTCCAACAGATTTTTTCTGTCTTTCTCCTGGGCAGCATAGAAACCGCTCTGTTACCCAATCTCAGGAACGCAGAGATAACCAGAAAGAACACGCGGCAGCTTCACCATGCAAAAGTTTTATGTTGTTCCTCTTCACAAACCGCTTCAAATTGTTTCGGATTGTTTGACACGGTTTCACATATCTTAAAATGGGTACCGACATATTTGCACGTATTCCCTATTCCATGTTACTGTTGGCATTTGTTGCCTTGTTTTACGCTGCATCCAGATATTGTTCATGTATGTTCAAATGCCATCCTTGGAACAAACTCAATCGGCCAGGCCTTGAAAAACCGCTTGGCCTTCCGATCTGAGATGTCCAGTTTCAGATTTGCCAGACGGATGCCAAGCTCCTGCACAGGGCTCGCTTCTGGCGTTTCACACGAAGCTCGCAAGGCCTGCAACCAAACTAGTGGGTATGCGGTCGAAACATTCAATGAATGGTGGCAAATTTGCTCGCTACTTCCTCAAGACTGCAAAGTTTCGGCCTAAACAAAGGTATTCGGGAATAAGCAGGAGCTCAAGAAACCCAAATGCTTCACTGACAGGAAGTTCCTCTCTCAAAGTTTTGCTTCCCCCAGTGATCTTCTCATCTCTTTTCATCTCTGTTCTATAGGCTCCTCCCTGCAGGTTCTTGCTACTTCCCATGTCACCCTAGATCATTCGCAGCAACGCTCCTTTCTTGAATTCACCACAGCCTGAGAGGCATAAAACAGAAGCAATTGGAACAAGCACCAACAAAAAAGAATTGAAATGACATAGCGAACAGTGCAGAAACAACTGGGCAGCAGCCCGCTAGATTGCAATTCCCCAGCGTGTTTGCAAAAACGCTTTGCAACACCTGCCACAGACTTCTTTCCTGCTCATCACAAACTGTTCCCGCATTACCTTAAGGAAGTCGTCAAGGTTGTAAAGCCACTGCTTATCTGAAGTTTGGTGAAGATCAAATACGTCCATCTTTGTGACAGCTCCACCATGCGCAAGGTGTTCATCTGACAGTCGACTCAGATGAACTACCCTTGCTTACAAAAGTCGCGACGGACGTCCATTTCTTCTGCGCAGAACATGGGCTTGGAGCATTTGCGCAAATCTCTGCAAGTTTGCCGATTTCAAACAAAGCCCATTGCAGCACTGTTTGATATTTGGCCAGGGGCACTTGCGTGCGCATACCGTCTGAAAACACGGCGACAATCTGTGCAGTGACGAAGACTCGGTATAGGGGTTAGCTGCTTACGTCACAACAAAAATGAACATTGGACGGTTGGCGCGAGTTGATCAAACTTCACACCAGCTATGGCATAGCCCTCTTCGATGGGGAACCAGCTATGCTCACAGGATTGCCCCCCTGCAACTGTGTTTGGCAACTGACGTAGCATCATGGTAGGTGAAGAAAAATTCGATTAAGGCAAATGATTCATGATTTTCGATGTGGACGAACAAATACAAAATTTACAGTTTCCTTACTGTGGCGGATACAAATTATCATTGGACGAGGGAAATTCAAATCCAGTCGGCACTCGGTACTCCACCCGGCACTCCTCTCTCCTGTCAAGTTTACTATTCCTGCTTTTTGCACGCGCGATGCATTCCAACTTCACAATTCAATAAGACAGTTCTGAACAAGTGTGTGACTCATGCTGGATTCAACAAGATGGCATGAGCCCTTCGGGGAATACATGTCTAGGTAGTACTTTGAATCCGTGAATTTGACGCCTGGCATGCGTTACTTTGAATTAGCAATCCGCCTAAGTAAAATGAAACGGTAGACCATTTCTCCTTTCCCGCTCTTTGGTTGTCGATCATGGGAATGTTGAGCAACTTGCCGCTGTATTTGGCCTCGCCCTTTCTTGACTGCTGTGCAGTCTTTTGACTGAAAGAGTGTTCAGCTTTGCAACAGCAGGAATGAGAAGGCCTCAGGATATGTTCGCAGGTATGATGCTTTCTTTCTTTCTATGGTCGTTGGCGAGGTTCAATTGCGCACTTAATTCGCAGGGATCGCAGCTGGGGGGGACATATATCTTATCGCTGTTGTTTTATACGGTCAATGTCTACTGTGATTATACGTCTATATATTATTATATTAGGTCTCATTCTTCGTGTCAGTTTATTGTTGGTGTTTTTGCACGTCCATTGCATTCCACATCAGAATTCGCAAAGGCTGTTCTGAGCAAGTGTGTGTGTGTGTGTGCGCGCGTGCATAGCATGTACCTACTGTGAAATGAAATGAAGTCAAGGCCCCTGTGCCCAGGGACGGGACCCCTTTCCTTACAATTAAGCGGCATCTCCATCCCCGACGCGGCCACTGCGAAGCAGCTGCCGGAGCTGCAGTACCTCGTCCACCTGGCTGCGCACAGCGCACTGCAAACTGCTGCCAAATCCTGCTCAACATGCCAGCCGCACCAGCTGCGCAAGCATTTCATTCCTCCGTGGTGCTCAGATTTGACTGTCCGTTTTCCAATCGCTGGACCATCTTGGTATTTTGATGATCTTCGTCCCAGATTTTGTCCAAGCGGCTGAAACTCAATGGCATTGACACAGTTGCAATATTCGACGCGCAGGCTCTCAATCCTGCGACATGGTCTGTACGTGCTATGGCTGCTACGGGGCCGGTGGACTATGCAACATGGATGCCTTCAGTTTAAATTTGGGACTGTGCGCAAGAAGCCTGGCAAAACTCCGTCCTTTCTCTGTCTTCAAAAAATCCCGAGTACTTCCTAAGTAATCGCGCCAATATAAACATACACTTTACAATCCAACAGGCACAAGACAGGACACAAGGGCTCACGCAATCCAAGTTGCAGTCTTCCTTCATGTCATGCGACCCGATGTGAACATAACTCCGTTTCATACGTATATAGCTTGAGCCCTTTCTCTCTACGGGTCCATCCGACCTGTGCTGACAAAGCGGCTCGTACTCAAGGTCGAAGAAATGAAGGACCTGTCAAAGTGCGCAGGGAAAGCAACACCGAAAAGGTGCCAAAAGTATTCAAAACAGACAGAAATCAGGTTGAAAGCTAAGCAATTTGTTTTTTTTGGCATCTGAAAGCGCATGACTTTGCCGGCAACCTGATCCACTCGAGCCCGTTGCTCGTAGATGGGTTCCTGCTCTGCATCGCAAAGCTCCTCCAGATTCAGTGCAAGGCCGGTGTAAGGAGATGAGTGGAGATGTGCGACAGTCTCTTTGCATAGGCTCTATGCTCGGAGGGGGCTCAAGACACTGCACATCTGGACAAAAAACAAACGTAAAACACAAGGCGGTAAAACCTCAGCAAACTCACATCTTCCTGTGATGTGCCGCAGGCCACGTCCCTGCAGGGCCGGGCGCAATCTCAGCGAAGCATCATCCAGGTCTGTCGCACTAAACGTTAAACATGCCATAGAGATGCCACGATTATGCCACACTGATGCCATGGAGTGATGGCCAAAACCAAATTCTGCAGCGACACACAGATGCAACAGCTGCGCGGCTGTCCGTTCCATAGTTTTATCTGTCTCGTTTGTCTCATCTGTCTCGTCTGTCTTGTCTGTCTCGTGTGTCTCGTCGTGCGTCTTGCCATGCGTCTTGCCGTGCCTGGCACCTTCAAGCACTCCGCCGATCACATTGGTGACGACTGTGCCCACGAAACCGCCGACGCCGGATACAGCACCCCCCACAGCACCAAGCAGCCCGGACCTGAAGAGATCAAAAAGGGAAGAATGATGAACTTGATATGAAGGCATATGAAGGAAGAAATATGAATACGAAAAATGAAAAAAAGAGCAAGTTTGAAGAGGACTGGTGGGACGTAGCATCTTCAGAAATGACGACAGGATCAGAAAAATAGTGGCAAGGATGGCTTGTGGCAACAATTGCAAGACGGCGTGATCTTTCGTTTTTTGACTGAAATTGCGCCAAGCTGTGAAGAACCTGGGCCAAGTAGTCACATGGGTCCAAAGATTAAAACACCTCATGTGGGCTGGCCAACAAGTGACACATGGGTCTATAGGTTGTAGTCAGCCGGGAGCCGCACATCCACTTTGCTTAGGACTGCATCATGTGGTTTTTGCAGGCCGCATATGCCACAGTTTGACGCGCAGGTCCATGTTCAATGTTCCGTAGCTCTCTGGTCGGCTTTGTTAGTCACAAACCATCTCGCGAAAAAATCATCTGGCAACAAAATCGCTTGCAATATCCAATCATGGTATACCTGCCAAGTTCCAATCACGTAGGAGGATGCTCTAGCGGCATACTCTACACTACAGTCCAATCAAATCAACATGATATGTTTTCTTGCTTGTTGTGGATGCATTTCGTCGTCTGGGTGCGGTGGTTGAACTGGCCATGTCGGGTGGAAAGGCTATCATGTTGAAGCTTGAAGAAGAGTCGGAGTAGGGATCACTTGCGCATAGAACGAACATGAGCAAACACTGCACACCAGAACAGACAACATCAACCCTAATTCTGGAAGCTGACAAAGGCTGAGATAGTCACCTCAACTGGATAGGAACAGGAAACGCGAATCGACTCAAATCCTTCAAACATCTCTGCGTAAACATCCAAAGCCTTTTTCTGCTGGGCGCTTTGTCTGGTTGTCTGCGCGGCGTCAAGATGCCCAAGGGAGGATGACTATTATCTGCAAAGTTACAGGGCAGCAAATCTCTTGCGCCAGCCTCATCTCCAAATTAGACATCTCTGCAATTTTATGCTCTAACTGCTCTCTAACTGCTCTCTAGAATTCTTAGCCGTTCTCCCTTGGCAACTCCGAGCGTCGCTGGTTGTGACCGTCGATGAGAGTTCACTCTGCCATTGTCGGCCTCCTGCCAACACGCCGCAGGTACAAACATTTGTGGGCGTACTCGGTTGAGAATTCAAACGACCCGCGCTGAAAAACAGAAGCAGTCAGAAACTAAAAATAACCTGACATGTTGGTGGGTCCCGAAAACGTCCAAAATTGACATCGCGTTTTTTCAAACAACATTTTCGTTTCTTGGCTGCCTGTGGAGAACTTCATGCCTCGTTGCTCGGAGCCAATCAGTATGTCAATAATGCATGTCATGTTGTCATTATGTTGCCAACATTTTCAAAAAAACAATGGCTGCATGTGAGGGCTATATATAGTATATATATATATATGCCATTGACCCATTGCTTGCAGCGCTTGCAGCCAGGGTGTGGCAAATGACGCCCGTGGTCCATGCCAAAGGGCGCGTCGGAAAATTAATGGTTTTCTGAACTTTGGACCGCCTACGTCGAGACTCTCGCAATCCAAACTCGATCCTGGTACTACTTTGCATGAGCCACCGCAGAAGCTTTGAAACGGGAGTAGAAACGATTGAAATTCATTGAAATTCCAAATCCTTGTGCTTTGTTGAAACAAATGTACGTATAGTAAGCTGAATGTACCAAATCTGCAGTGGATCTGCAACGGCGTAACAGATTCAATAGCGCTCTTTGGCTGCCCACTCACCACTGCTTGGAGGCATCAATGTATGCTGACATCTCAGTCACACCAGTGACATCAGGCTCGTCCGAACACTTTCTGAACATTGCTGCATCTCTGCGTGTTTGGCACTAACAAGCAACCATCATGATGCGGCTCATACATCTACGACGATTCCAACAAATTTCTTCAAAGATTCAACGCGCCGGTGTGAGGCCCGAACCATGCCCATCAAGCCAATGTACCAGTCATCCATCTTCTTCACCTGATGTGCAAAAGCTACCTAGGTACCAACTAGGTACCAACTAAGTACCAACTGGCCCTGCATCTCCCCGGGTGTCGTCCAGGCCTGTGACACATGCAGCATCTGGATGAAGGTCAGCGCGTACCTCTGCAGTCTGCAAAGTCCAAGACTCAGCATTCGTAGGCATGCTTGGATTACTGGAAGCCACAAGTCAGGCGGAGTCAGGCAGAGTCGGGCGGAGTCAGGTGGAGTCAGGCGATGAGGACGCCACATGCATCACATGAGACTTACACCTGTATCCCTTGTGGCGAATATTCTGGCCCCTTACATCCCTTTACATCTCTTTACAACCTGAAGCTCTATGAAGCACAACGAAGTTCGGCAGTTTCTTGGCCTCAACATCATGCGCATCTGGTCATAGACAGCTGCATCTGCCTTTTTGATGGCCTGATCAGGAAACACTGGACTGCCAGATGTGGGCTGTGAGATGCTGCAAGACTATACTATTGTAGTTAAACGAGTTCGACATAGTTAAATTACGTCAAACTCTTGGCAGTTATGATGCGTAGGCTCGTGCAGCTGGAAGCAGCTACAGGTGACACATCGATACGCATGGTGCAAATCAGGGCCAAGCTTGAAACAAAGCACTGGGCTGGTTGCGCATTCAAGATTTCTCTAGACAGTTTCGTCGTTCTCTTTCCGTGAAGGCCGCGCAAGCTGGGAAAGTCATTATTCTCTCTTTATTGTCAGATGACCCCAGGCCCCAAGCTTTCGCAACCCAATCTTTCCAACTTCATGTCTTTCTTCAACGTTGGTATTTTGCAGTTCAAACTTGCTTTCCTTGCGCCGAAGTGCTTCCTGGAAGCAGTGGCTGGCTCTTGACTTACACTTTTTCCAATCGAGGATGTCGTTTTCGTTTATGTCTTTCGAGCCTCGTTGTCAGTCTTGGGATCCTGGCAAGGATAAAATTTGAAGTCAGAAGTTGCACGGGTTGCACGACTATGCACCACTTCCCAACTCCTTGTGAACTGCCTTTTGCACTGTACTGCCTTTGTACTGCAGTGCGACCTAGTGCAACGATTTCTTTAAACTTGACACTTCACGGTTGAAAGCTCCAGCGCATCCCCTCCCGCCCTTTCCATGTCCTTCTGCTTCTCGCGAATGCGGGAGATCTGCAAAAACTTATATTGGATTGACAACTGCAAGAGAAGGTGCTGTCTCAAAGCGTGGGAAGAGAAAGCATGCTCCATGTTTGCAAGGTTGTTTCGATTCTGAAGCAACATATAAGTTTTTTCAGCAGAAGCTTCTGCTTGCAACCTGCCTCCCTCACACAAAGCGCGAAGTTCAATACGTGGGAAAACGTGATGAACCTCCAGTGCTGCCAGTGCTGCATCTTGATCTTTTGAGGAGCCAAGGGACCAGTCCCTAACGATAAAGTCTTGTCCCCGGCTTGTCCCCGATGTGAAACGCCATGTCCCCATGTCCCTGCTGAAAAACACCATGTCCCAGTTGTTAGGTGGCCCCCGTCTCTGGATCATGAAACGCAGCTGAATCCGCTTGAACTTGAGCAAAGGTATGAAGAATATTGGAAAATAACCAGCAAGCCACCATGGTAAGAAAGAATGCAAGTCAATTTCCATGAAAATGCCAATAAGTTAAGAAAGATATCTAAGATAACTCTAATTCAGTTTCGCAGCTATCACGAATTAACGCGCACAACTAGAGACAGAGCCTCAGATTTCTGCGATGCCACTGGATTGGGGTGTAGTTCTGGAATCTGGCATTGCTTCCAGAAGTGAGCCCAGTAAATACGGTGAATGTGATGCTCGGAAACGCTCCAGAGTCAAGCGGTTATTCTCACCGTCTGGGTGAGTTAATTTGGTATTTACTGCCACTCGGTGCAAGTTGAACGCTTCAAGCGTGCAGTGCTGGGCTTCAGGATGCCAACCTTCAATAGCCAGTAGATGTGATCCTGCAGCTGTGCACAAGCAGGGTGTAATTTCGCTGGCGATGAACAAAACAGGACAAGAACGAAATTAACCGACCCAAACGCACAACATATCACAGCATAGCACAACATCAAATGGCCACCACAGTCAACACAGGACTGCATACCTTGTGCTCTGTCCTGGCATGTTGGCACATTTGGATACATTTGGCACTATAGATACTGATTCTCCGTTAAAGACAACGCCCGTTCTGCCTTGCCCCAAAGCTTCCCCCGCGCTGTTTGCTTCGCCGGCCCAAATGTCCCACTTGGCCCAAATGTCCCACTTCGCCATCCATTTCACCCGCTTTCCTGCCCCGTGGCCCCCGTCATACGTCCTGAATGAGGAATGTGATGAGCACAGCTCTTTGAGATGCCTGAAGGCTTCGACGAAGCACAGTGCGAGTCGGATTCGGAGTGATTCGGTGCGACTCAGAGTGAATATGATCGACTTTGTATGACTTTGAGCCTTGCATCTATGTACTGTCCATATTTTTGTCAGAAGTCCTCATGCGTTTAGCTGCTGTCAATCTAGCTTTAGGCAAAATGTGCACGCTCCGAATCTCGGGGTTTCTCACACGCAATCCCATGGCCTTTGCGCATGAAACATCATGAAACTAACAAAAAATACTATGACCTTCTAGTTGCGAAATGTTGCGAACACGTGCGACATGCGCCCACGGCATTCCATGACTTTGGGCGCCTCCAAGATATCACCTGCCTGGATAGCCTGCCCGAAGCCGGGAATGTGAGGCAATTCCTGCACAGGCAGAAATGACACGACAAAAACCCGGGCTTCCTAAAAGCACAAAGGAACATAAAGGTCAAAAAAAGGAAATCCGAAAAAACAAAATGCATCGAAATGCCAAAAGTATTCAAACTGCCTCGCAGGGTCTTCCACTTCTCACTTTGCATCTGAAATCGAAACTTTGATGCTCCAAGGTCTTTAGAGCCTTGGACACTGCGGTAAAGGCTCCTTGCCCCATCTGTGCGTCCGCCTTGCCCAAGCCAAGGTCGTTTGCACCTTGCAAGGAAAAACCACAACCATGTGGAGAGAAGTGACCTTGACTAGACGAACTATGACTCACTATCACACACTATGACTATCAATATGGGAATGTCTCAAAATAGGGGTGCCTGAAACTTTTTTCTTCAATTGAACAGGAAAAAGTTTCGGGCACCCCCTATTTGGAGACACTCCCATATAGATCCATCCAGACTCTCCGAGCAAGCGCCAGCCTCTGCAATCACCGGCTTCCAAGGCTGCAGCCAGAAATCAGAAGCCATGTGCCCAAGGAAACCTGACAGGTACTTGGATCACTTAGTACATGCCATCACTGGTTTCAAAATGCTTTTCGATCCACTTTGCTCCGTTCTTTTCTTCAGCTCCCGTTTCAGAGTTCCGAGATATGGCGGGTCTCGATTGCGTTGGAGCGTGCTGATGCGTTTTGACTGGCGCCTTGCAAGAAGCGACAAAAGTACTGCACGATCCTTCCGACCTTGTCGCGAGCTTCTGCCTCCGGGTGAGCTGATTGAGAAAAGGTCCATTTCAAAATTTTCTGCATAACTAAGCAATGGGTCTTTCCAATCTTACCGTTACTCTTACTGGGCAACGCATTCTTCTCACTATACTTGACTATTCTCGACTTCGGTCAGGAATCCTTTGTCCGCAAAGGTCAGGAATCCTAGTTTGTCCGCAAGGACATCGAAAAAGGTTCGAGCAGTTGACAGCAAATCCCATGCCCCAATCAAGGGATGTCCAAATGGCCTTGGAGATGAACTTCCAAATGTGCTGGTAAAGCTCCTTTAAAGGCACAAATGGATTCATAGAGATTTCAAGAGCAGATATGGCAGCTTTTGATCTCCGCATCACTGACATTCGATGTCGTAAGGACACAGACCATCACACGGAATGTGCAGCCATTGTGCAGATAGACTTGCTGAGGAACCTGCACTCTTGTGAGAATTTGTCAATTGTTTCTTCAGCATCTGGAGGCCCAAGACCTGAAGGCAAAATGAATGGACTTCAAACGTGAAACCCAAAACTATGAACTTCGAGCTTTGCTTTCCTGCCCTTTCCTTTCTGCCTTTGCGTTCTTTGACTGTTAGACACCTTTGGCCGAACCCTTCTGCAGCGCTCTCTCTGCTTTTGTACTTTGCTTTTTTAGGTCATGGCAAAGCACATCAGTGCAGGCCCTGCGAGAACTTGAGCAGCGTGGGGCAAACTCTGGATTGGCGGCAAGTAGGCCTGGAAAATCCAAAGGCCGCGTGCCTTCTGAGCCTTCAATTATCTTTTCTTCAAAGGTTTCGAGTTGGGATTCTCCGATTCTCCACCAATCTCATCAGCCTGATACCAAAATATTCACGACGGTGGTGAAAAAAGTAAACAAGATGCAGTCCACGAACCCGAATGCAGTCACGTAAAACACTCTTGTGAAACAAGTTATTTGAACAGTCTTGTACATTTTACCCTGTTACTGTACCAGTGCACTGTAGACACTGCAGAATGTGGAAGGGGGCGGTGTGCAAAGTGTGGAGTGCGATGAAAAAAGGGTGTTGAGTGGGGAATATAATGCGTAGTGGGGGTTGTGGACTGTGAAGTGTAAGGTGTAAAGTGCGGGGTGGAAAGTGTGAAGTGTAGAGTGTGGAGTGCAAAGTGGAAAGTGTGGAGTGTAAAGTGTGGAGTTTGGAGTCTAAAGTCTAAAGTGTAAAGCGTAAAGTGTAGAGCGTGGACTGTAAAGTCTAAATTCCAAAATGCGGAGTAAAGTGTAGAGTGTGAAGTGTGGAATGAAAAGTGTAATGCGTAAAGTGTGCACATTGAATTTTCAAGTGTAAAGTGTAGAGTGCAGCGTAAAGTGTGGAGTGTGGAGTGTAGCGTGCGGGGTGTGAAGCGTAGAATGTACAGTGTGAAGTGTCGAGTGTAAAGTGTAAAGCGTGGAGTGCAAAGTCTAAGGTGTAAAGTGTGGAGTGTAAAGTGTAGAGTCTAGAGTGTAGAGTGCGCAGTGCAAAGTGTAAAGTGCGAAGTGTGGAGTGTGGAGTGTAGAGTGTGGAGTGTAGAGTGTAGAGTGCGGAGTGTAAAGTGCAAAGTGTGGAGTGTAGAGTATGAGTGTAGAGTATGGAGTGTCGAGTGTAGAGTGTGGAGTGTAAAGTGTGGAGTGTAGAGTGTAAAGTGTGGAGTGTAGAGTGTAGAGTGTGGAGTGTGGAGTGTAAAGTGTAAAATTCGGAGTGTAGAGTGTGGGGTGTAAAGTGTAAAGTGTGGAGTGTAGTGTGTAAAGTATTAAAGTGCAAAAGTGTCAAGTGCAGAGTGCAAAGTCTAAAGTGTGAAGTGTGGAGTGTAAAGTGTGGAGTGCGGAGTGCAGAGTGTAAAGCGAAACTGTGCAGTGCGGAGTGTAGAGTGGGGAGTGTAAAGTGCAGGGCGCGGGGGTGTGAAGTGTGGAGTGTGCAGTGCAGAGTGTGGAGTGTAAAGTGTAAAGTTAAAGTGTGTAGTGTAGAGTGTGAAGCATGAAGTGTAGAGTGTAAAGTGTGGAGTGCAATTTGTACAATGTAAAATGCGGAGCACGGAGTGGAAAGCGTGGAGTGTCGAGTGTAGAGTGCGGGGTGTAAAGTTTGGGGGGTGTAAAGTGTGGAGTGTAACGTGAAGAGTGTGGAGTGTGGAGTGTAAAGTGTAGAGTCTAGTGTAGAGTGCGCAGTGCAAAGTGTAAAGTGCAAAGTGTGGAGTGTAGAGTGTGGAGTGTAGAGTGCGGAGTGTAAAGTGCAAAGTGTGGAGTGTAAAGTATGGAGTGTGGAGTGTAGAGTGTGGAGTGTAAAGTGTAGAGTTGAAAGTGTGGAGTGTAGAGTGTGGAGTGCAGAGTGTAAAGTGTAAAGTGCAGAGTGCTGAGGGTAAAGTGTAGTGTAGGGTTTGGGGTGTAAAGTGTAACGCGTGGAGTGTAGAGAGTGAAGTGTAGAGTGTAGGGTGCGGGGAGTGGGGAGTGTAAAGTGTAGAGTCTAAAGTCTAAAGTGTAAAGTGCGGAGTGTAAAGTGTGGAGCGTGGAGTGTAGAGTGTAGAGTGTAGAGTGTAGAGTGTAGAGTGTAGAGTGTAGAGCGGAGAGTGGGTGTCGAGTGTGGAGTGCGAAGTTCCCAACAACAGGGCCTGTTGGGTTTCAATCTCTAGGGCTGGGGCTGGCTCGCGGGGACTTGCAGCCTTCAAAATCCGGAATGGAACCCTGGAACCCTGGAACCTTGGAACCCTGGAACCCTGGAACCCTGGAACCCTGGAACCTTGGAACCCTGGAACCCTGGAACCCTGGAATCCTGGAACCCTGGAACCCTGGAACCCTGGAACCCTGGAACCCTGGAACCTTGGAATCCTGGAAAATCTGGAATCCTGGAAGATCTGGAAGATCTGGAAGCTTGGAACCCTGGAACCCTGGAACCCTGGAACCCTTCGAACCCTTGGAACCCTTGGAACCCTGGAAACCTTGGAACCCTGAAACCGTGGGACCCTGGTACCCTGGAACCTGGAACCCTGATCCCTGGAACCCTGGAACCCTGAAACCTTGGAACCCGGAACCCTGGACCCTGGAACCCTGGAACCCCGGAACCCTGGAACCCTGAAACCCTGGAACCTTGGAACCCTGCGACTGTGGAACCCTGAAACCTTGGGACCTTGGCACCCTGGAACCCTCAAGGATTCTGGAACCCTGCAACCTTGGAACCCTGGAACCTTGGAACCCTGCAACCCTGCACACCTGGAACCCTGCTGGGATCCTGGAACCCTGAAACCCTGGAACCCTGGAACCCTGGACCCTGGAACCCTGGAACCCTGGAACCCTGGAACCCTGAACCTTGGAACCCCAGAACCCTGGAACCCCGGAACCCTGGAACCCTGAAACCCTGGAACCTTGGAACCCTGCGACCATGGAACCCTGAAACCTTGGAACCTTGGCACCCTGGAACCCTCAAAAATTCTGGAACCCTGCAGCCTTGGAACCCTGGAACCTTACCCTGCACACCTGGCACCCTGCTGGCACCCTGCTGGCACCCTGCTGGCACCCTGCTGGCACCCTGCTGGCACCCTGCTGGGACCCTGAAACCCTGGAACCCCTGGAACCCTTGGAACCCTTGGAACCCTTGGAACCCTGGAAACCTTGGAACCCTGAAACCGTGGGACCCTGGTACCCTGGAACCCTGGAACCCTGAAACCTTGGAACCCCGGAACCCTGGAACCCTGGACCCTGGAACCCTGAAACCCTGGAACCTTGGAACCCTGCGACCGTGGAACCCTGAAACCTTGGAACCTTGGCACCCTGGAACCCTCAAGGATTCTGGAACCCTGCTACCTTGGAACCCTGGAACCCTGGAACCTTGGAACCCTGCAACCCTGCACACCTGGCTGGCACCCTGCTGGGATCCTGGAACCCTGAAACCCTGGAACCCTTGGAACCCTTGGAACCCTGGAAACCTTGGAACCCTGAAACCGCGGGACCCTGGTACCCTGGAACCTTGGAACCCTTGAAACCCTAAAATTTCCAAACCCTAAACTCTATGCGCGCTGCGCGCACTGCATGCAATAAAGTAAACCCTAAAACTTCCAAACCCTAAACCCTAATGCGCGGTGCGCGCGCTGTGTCCCAGAGAAGTAAACCCTAAAATTTCCAAACCCTAAACCATCGTGTTATGCAACTTCCAAACCCTAAAGTTTAACCCGCGGTGTGCGCGCTGCATGCAATAAAATAAACCCTAAAACTTCCAAACCCTAACCCTAATGCGTGCTGTGCGCGCTGCGTGCCAGAGATAAACCCTAAAACCTTCAAACCCTAAACACTAATGCGCGCTGCGCGCGCTTTGTGCAATAGAAATAAACCCTAAAATCTTCAAACTTGAAACTCTCGTGTCATAGAGGTAAACCCTAAAATTTCCAAACCCTAAACCCTAAACCCTAACGCGCGCTGCGCGCGCTGTGTGCCATAGAAGTACCCCTTAAAATCTCCAAACCCTAAACCATCGTGTCATGGAGGTTAACCCTAAAACTTCGAAACCCTAAAGTTCAACCCACGCTGTGCACGCTGCATGCAATAAAATAAACTATAAAACTTCCAAACCCTAAACCCTAATGCGCGCTGCGCGCACTGCGTGCGACACATAAACCCTAAAACTTTCAAACTTTAAACCGTAACGCGTACTGCGCGCACAGCCTGCCATAGAGGTAAACGGTTAAACTTTCAAACGCTGCGTGCCATAGAGGCAAAGCCTAAAACTTTCAAACACTAAACCGTAAAGCAGGCTGCGCGCGCTGCGTGCCATAGAGTGCTCCTCAAAAGTGATTACATGTCATACTTTAGTGGCATCCTCCAAATTCATTAGTCAGCCTTTGTTAATCCAGGGCCCATTTTACACATGTCATCTTCTTGGTCGTGGCGCCATTTCAGGATCACACTGATGACCTAAGCTTTGGCCTTAACTATTATGCAGGCAAGCGACATCAGCACGCTATGGTATTGGAAGACACAGGGTTTGCCCGTAGACCAGCCAAAAAAATCGATTTTCCACACTGAACAATTGGATTTAACACATTTAGAATAGGAGCTCCGCCTGATTCAGATTTCATCACTTAAAAGGTACCCATGCCTGACTAGCCTTCATGACTTAAAGCGTAACCACACCCGACTTAAGGGAACCATGCCTGACTAGCCTTCATAATTAAGAGGTACCCACCCACGCCTGACTTAACAGAACCCATGCCTGACTAGCCTTCATAATTAAAAGGTACCCATGCCCCCTGAATTCAGGGAACCATGCCTGACTAGCCTTCACAATTAAAAGGTACCCACTGGAACCATGCCTGACTAGCCTTAATGACTTAAAAGGTAACTACACCTGACTTAATACCTGATTTACTGGTTTTGCCTGATTTTGGAAAAACGCAGGGCCGGAATTTGCAGGGCGCGGGCCGGAATTTGCCGGGCCCGGGCCGGAATTTGCCGGGCTGGGATTTTGGGGTCGTGCCTAAATAGGATTTTTGCAAAAATCGTGCATGACTGAAGGGAACCATGCCTGACTAAACATCATACCAATCATCCCAAAAGAATCCAATAATTCCAGCAAGTGATGCCTGACCAATCCCTGCGTCATAATAAACCGTCTGCCCCTCCCCACCCAATAATGAACACACGGAATAGTTTTTTTGTATTTAGTGGGTATTTAGTATGAGGGTGCGAAACTTCCCCCTTGGTTAAAAAAAACTAAATTGGAAAACATTTTTAAAATAACATCTAACTAAAATATTGCCAAAATTGGATTCCGAAGCTTCCCCCTGACATTAAATTGAAAACATTCGTTTTAAAAAATGAACTTTATATTTCAAAACCGATTGAATTCCTATTCAAAATCTAACTCAAATCTTGCCAAATTGGATTTCGAAGCTTCCCCTTATATTAAATTGAAAACCTTACTAATCCCCACCTCCTTTTACTAAACGTACCCTAAATACTAAAATATTACATTGATTCCTTTTACTAGGGTCCGCGTTAAATTTTGGGAAATTTCAGGCTGGCCAGTTTGACTTTTAATTGATACCTTTTCAAAAACAAATTAAACATGAAGGTCCCATTTCAGGATTTCACCACCAAAAAATAAAAACTAGTCAGCCCCGGTGATTTTTTAAACTAGGGTCTTTTAAGGTCGAAAAAATAAGTATTTTATATTACAACGTTTATATAATATTGGGGGAAAACTTCGAAATCCACTTTTTGGCATTTCCTGGCAATATTTTTGCTGGATGTCAAAAGGAAATCTAATCGATTCTTGAAATCGAAAAAACACAGTTTTTTTATTAGTGTTTTTAATTTAATCTTAGGGGAAAACTTCGAAATCCAATTTTTAGCAATATCTTAATTATATGTTAAACAGAAAACTAATCGATTTTGAAACAGTTTTTTTTAAATATATTAGGGCTGGTAATTTAATATTAGAGGAAACATTTCGAAATCCGGTTTTTGTTTTTATTTTTGTTACTACAATTTAAAAGGAAATCGAATCGATTTCAAAAAAGAAAAAATAATATTTTATATTAGGGTTTTTTAATGTAATATTAGGGGAAAACTTCAAAATCCAATTTTTGACCATATTCTAATTAGATTTCAAAAGGAAATCTAATGAATTTTGATATAGAAAAAATAGTCTTTGATATGAGGGTTTAATATGAGGGGAAAGCTTCGAAATCCAATTTCTGGCAATATCTTAATTTGAATTTACAAGGAAATCTAATCGATTCTGAAATAGAACAAATTTAGTTTTTTATATTGGAATTTTTCATGCAAGATTAGGGGAAGCATCGAAATCCAATTTTTGAACATATTTTAATAATTGGATTTTAATTTGATATTAGGGGAAAGCTTCAAAATCATTTTTTTTTTTTTCATTAGATTTCAAAAGGAAATCTAATCGATTTTGAAACAGGAAAAAAACAAAATGATATTAGGGTTTAATATAAGGGAAAAGCTTCGACATCCAATTTTTTGGCCATATTTTATTTAATTTTTAAAAGGAAATCTAATCGATTTCGAAATAGAAAAACATACATAGTTTTTTATGTTGGGTTTTTTATTTGATATTAAGCTTCGGAATCCACTTGTTTGCCATATTTTAATTGGATTTAAAAAGAAAGAAATCTGATCGATTTTGAAATAGAAATATGTGTATATATATATATATGTGTTTTTTATCAGTATTAGGGGGAAGCTTCGTACCCTAATACTAAAGACCCCCCCAATACTAAAAACTCCTCCAGGTGTTTGTTATTTGGGTGGGTGGGTGAAGGGGCGACTGTTTAGCAACAGGGGGAAGGGATTAAACCGTTTTTTGTTTCTAATTTCAAAATCCATGAAAATAATCTTTAAATAGAATACTGCCAAGAATAGGATTTCGAAGCTTTCGCCTAGTATCAAATAAAACACCAACACCTGAATTAAAAAACTAAAATTGACGATTTTAAAGGACGGACCCCAATAAAAGACACCCCGGTGTTGACTAGTTTTTTATTCTTTGGGGGTGAAACCCTCACATGGTACCTTCATTTTTAAAATTGTTTCCTCAAGGGGATCAATTAAAAATCAGATTAACCAATTTGACATTTCCCAAAATTGGAAATCGCACCTAGTTTTTGTCATTTGGGGGTATTTTTCGTAATAGGGAGAAAGGATTAGCAAAAAGAATGCCTGATCAAAATGATGCTGATTCTGTGTGTTACAATCTTTTTGCCCACTACAGTGTCTACAGGGTTACAAGGGATGCCGTGCCAGCTAGAGTCCCAAGTCCATTCAACCAACACCCTAATCGATGAAGTTGGACTTGTTGAAATGGAAGTGGGACTGGACCAGTTGACATGGGGCGATGCTGACCTTCAACGGGAGCTTCGGCGCCTGAAGGACAACAGTTTGAAAATTCCGAACCTGAAATATATTTTCAAAATTGCCTTACTAAGAGTGATCCCCACCCTGACACACTATTCTGACATAGTTTCTGACATATCATCTGGACGTATATGTGGCATATATGTTCTGACATACTATCTTACATTCTTTTCTGAGATTCTATTTGACATTCTTTCTGGCATCCTATCTGGCATCTATTCTGACATACTTTCTGGAATATACTATATTCTGATCCTGCCTTGCCATGAGTTTGGGCTGGGAGTGCTTTTATTTGCGTGGATCAATGCCAATGGCTTGAATCCACCAAATGTTGGTTTCACATGTTTGCACCCAATGATTGCCATTACCATTGATACCCCAAAATGGCCAGGTCCTGAATTTGAGAGTAGGTCCTGAAAAGTTTTCTGGGTACTGAAAAAACAGGACTTTGGCACAGGGTCTGAAAAAAGACGTAGGTGGAAGATTCAGGTATGCTGTTGGGTTGCAAAGCTGGGTTAATTCTGAAATTTCACCGGGGCCCGCGCAGCTCTGTCCCAACTGTTTTCCCTCAGCATAGTATAGCATAGTTACTTTCTGTTTGTGTTTCCCTGCAGGGCAGCTGGAGCAAGCACTATTTCTGCCTTGGTGGATGCTGGGCTAAGACTTGATCATCTCTGCATATTCATTTACTTTCGCCTGGGGTTCATGGGAGTGGTAGATCTCCTTGGTGCTGAAGAGCTTGACAAGTTGAGGCGTGCCGGGATGCAGCGCAGTGGATGGAAGCTTTGCAAATCTGCTTGGATTTGGCCCAAGGCGCCCAAGCCCAAGGCGCAGATTGACCAAACCTGGGCGGTGGATCGGTGGATCATCACCAAGGTCCGCCAGTTTGGGTTCACCTTAGCTGCCTTAGCTGCAGGTGAGAAGGGCCTGTGGGAGATGCCAAATGCCCTTGGGCTGCTGTTGCTGGCCGCCTTTGAGCGTGGCTCACAGTGGCGTTGGGCACTGCTGTTTGCTGAAGGCAGCACAGAGGGAGTGGGGAAGTAAGCGGACACTGTGGGAGACTTTTGTAAGCAGACCATAGCAGACCTAGTTATGTCAACAAATGGAAAGTCTGATCACTTCCAGACTTCACGATTCACGATTTATTTTGGGGAGCTTGCACCAGACAACATGCTTTTGCAGGGCAGCACTTCCGAAGATTTTGGGTGAATGATTTTTTTTGGCCAAAGGAAGCGAGAAGGCAGCATGTACTGCTATGAGCGCATGTGTGCATGGCTCCCAGTGGTCGCGTGCACTGCTGCTGCTTCAGAAGGTGTCTCCGTTGAAATTTATGCTGAGGGAGGGGTAGCGGCTGAGTAATCCTACTCATGCCCATCACTGAGGTCCGACAAGGTCCTATGGCACCAGATGCAGTGACCCTTACCACAGCTATGTCCGCTTGTGGACGTGGGCGGCACTGGCGCGGCGCCTTGCACATTTTGGAGGAAATACGACGTGGCAGCTGCGCTGATGCCGTGTCCGGTGGCATAAATGATGATGTGTACTGTATTCGTCACATAGGACTACCCAGAAAAACGTTTTCTCAGTGCGTTTCGAGGAGTTGTGATGTTCCACGGAATTGTTGCTTTCGTTGGGACATTGTTTCACGGAAATGAGGGTAGAAGGTACATGCCTTGATGCCAGCACCTGGCAACCTGAATTGATCTGAAATGGGGACACAATGATGCATTGTTTGAAAGGATCAACCAGTGTGATATTCATCACATACTTCAACTTTCACTTTCGTTTTCCTTTCACATTTTCCAACGTTGATTTTGGCTCTGTGCATGCCATCATCTCTCTTCAGAAATGGTTGGGCTCCATTGCTTGGCTTCCCTCAAGGATCTTAAGGGTTGGGTGTGCACCAAGGGCGTTGAACACCGCCCTTGGTGCCTTAGCTGCGGCCCAGCGCTGGCAACTCGCTGCCCAGCTGTTTGCGAATGAGAAGGTCCCGCAGCAGGGAGCTTTCCACGCCCTGCTGAGCCACCTGGCGACGTTGACCCACTGGCTCCCCACTTTTTCACTGTGTTTTTTTCTCACCATTGGTTTGGAAAGCTAGTCTTTAGTGTAGATCGTCGCGATGCCGTGAGCTTGCACAGCTCAAGGTGCAATGGAAACGTCCGCTCTGTGGTGGCGAGCGCTCTCACTCTTCCATGTCCCTTGTCTTGAGTGGGATCTTACAATCCTCATCCCTTAGGGGGGGCAATTCTTCACCTGGCTTCGATTCCAAGTTTTGGAGGAGGTCAAGCTTCACCCTGCTCTTCAGATCACTTCAGGTGGTTGGATTCCCCAGGTTGTTAGATGTGATCATGTGGCAAACCCAATAATAAAACCATGCCCAGGTTTATTCGGTATTCCCCTAGTTGGGATGTAACGTGACCCTCCAATGGTTGGTTACTCGGGTGGTTTATTATTGGGTTTACCACAGTTTACCACATTAGTTTGATTTCCATTCAATCTCCATTTGGTGGATTGCGGCCCGAGGAGGCCACGAAAGCAGTGTCCTTTCCGTCCTTGGTGGCGCTGAACAGCGTGTGCAGCGCTTGTGAGAAGGCTGTTGGGTACCTATAAATGCCATGGCTTTAGGGGGGGCCCACATCCATTTTAGCTAAGCGACTGTGGTGCGAACAGCAAGGGTACCAGGGTTTTGACCCAATCATGGATGCAACCCCATTAACCAAGCATGACGAAGCCGGATTTGATGGAGAATTAGTGATCACTTGTAAGTTATGTTATAAGTGACATCCTGTTTTGCCAGCAACCATGCGGCGTAAGATGTCTTAACCATGCTTAACTGACGACTTCTTCCACAGATCCCCCTGTGCTCCACGCGCCCAACTTGGCACCTTCGCCAGGCCAGTGAGTGGGAAATGGCCTTGGCTCTCTTGAGAGGCTTGGACCTTGGACAAGTTCTGGTGGGCGAATCGCAGCAATGACCAACAGAGCACTGTGCAGTGAACTGCATTTATCCTGGTTGGTGGTTTCAGCTTTTTTTCCCCTCTCGCTCTCTCTGTGTCATTCAGATTTTTACACTGCTTTCCATCCCTGGGATGGCGATCCTCCGAGCAATTCGGAGTACTGCGGCAATCCCCAGGTCCGGAGCATGATGCCATCAGCTGCAGCGCTGTGAGCTTGGCCTGCAGCCAGGCTTGGGAATTTTCTACCACCAGCAGACTCCCTTCCATCAACTGCCAGTGTTTGGTGATGTTTGGTGACGTTTGGCGCCCTCTATCCATCTTTAGCCAAAGAAAAAAATCAGAAGCAACGGAAGATGCAGTGACCTGCAGGCCTCGCGCTGGTCCTATGCTCTCTGCCTGTCAGCACCTGATGATTTGCCCAGTCGCAGCAAGCTGGTGAGGAAGGCGGCGGACTCTGGTGTCTTGACCTGCAGTGTAACATGGATGTGCCTAGATGCACAGGGCCATAGGACCATTGGGCCAATTGGGATGCTGATGGGATTTTTGGAGCATAAGTTTTTGGATTTTGGAACCTAAAGCCATTGGAGCTGGTTGGATGATTTGCGCCACTGCCGCCACTCATGTCTTCTCAGGTGCTTCAATTTTTGTGCCATTACAACAGAATCTTCTCATGACTGCAAGTCTGGCTGTTCTCAGCTGCTGGGTTGCATGGAACAGATGTTGCGTGGTGGGTGGTGCGTATTAAGCTTGTGCAACTGTCGTGGTGGCTGGTGACTGTAGCGCAAAAGCAAGCTAGCGGCGAACACTGTCGATGCTGTGAACGAAGAGCGGGTAGAGAAACTGGAAGAGGAATTCGGATAGGCACAGAGGGATAAGATTTATGTGATTAATATTGATTAACTAAATGTCAATCGAATGGCTTTGCGGTTTGGCCCCGGCCACGTAGAATCGAAGAATGGGCAGCGCGGCAGTTGTCTCAGCCGAGGCTCATCAATGGGAGCTCCTGCGGAGGAGTGCTTTCTGACCCACTGTGCAATCGCGGGACATATTTTTATACCAGTAGTACCGCACAAGGCGGTGGCGGAAGTTTCAAAAATAGGAAACCTATAGGAGAGATCTGGCTGTAGATGTAGATTCAGATTTAGATTCTTAGATCATAGATGGATGGATAAGATTAGATTACATTAAATTAGATGAGATTAGATTGATAGACGGATAGATAGATGGATGGATGGATGGATGGATGGATAGATAGATAGATACAGATAGATGCGGAAAGATGCAGATCAAGGCAGATAGATACAGATAGACACAGATAGAAGATACAGATAGATACAGATAGATACAGATAGATACAGATAGATACAGATAGATACAGATAGATACAGATAGATACAGATAAATACCGATAGATACAGATAGATACAGATATACACAGGTAGATTCAGATAGATATAGATATAGACAGACAATAGATAGATATAGATAGATAATACACTAGATAGATAATACACTAGATAGATAGATCGATAGATAGATAGATAGATCGATGGATGGATAGATAGATAGATCGATAGATAGATCAATAGATAGATAAATAGATAGATAAATAGATCGATCGATCGATAGATAGATAGATAGACATAGATAGATATAGATAGACATAGGTAGACATAGATAGGTACAGATAGATACAGATAGATACAGATTGGTGTAGATAGATATGGATAGATATAGATAGATATAGATAGATAAGGATAGATAGATAGATAGATATAGATAGGAAAAGATAGATATAGATAGATAGAGAAATATATAGATAGATATAGATAGATATAGAATGATATAGACAGATATAGATAGATAGATAGATAGATTGATTGATTGATTGATTGATAGATTGATATATATTTATATATATAAATATAGATATAGAAAGATATATATATATAATAGATAGTTATAGGTATAGATAGGTGTAGTGAGAGAGAGATATAGGGATGGAGATAGAGATAGAGATAGATAGAGATAGAGATAGATAGAGATAGAGATAGGGATAGAGATAGAGATAGATAGAGAGATAGAGATAGATATAGAGATAGATATAGAGATAGATATAGAGATAGATATATAGATATAGAGATGAGATAGAGATAGATAGAGATAGAGATAGATAGAGATAGAGATAGATATAGAGATAGATATAGAGATAGATATAGAGATAGATATATAGATATAGAGATGAGATAGAGATAGATCGAGATAGAGATAGATAGAGATAGAGATAGAGATAGAGATAGAGATAGAGATAGAGATAGATAGAGATAGAGATAGAGATAGATAGAGAGATAGAGATAGATATAGAGATAGATATAGAGATAGATATAGAGATAGATAGAGATAGAGATAGATAGAGATAGAGATAGATAGATATAGAGATAAGATAGAGATAGATAGAGATAGAGATAGAGATAGATAGAGAGATAGAGATAGATATAGAGATAGATATAGAGATAGATATAGAGATAGATATATAGATATATAGATATATAGATATAGAGATAGATAGAGATAGAGATAGATAGAGATAGAGATAGAGATAGAGATAGAGATAGATAGAGATAGATATAGAGATAGTTATAGAGATAGATAGAGATATAGAGATGAGATAGAGATAGATAGAAATAGAGATAGATGGATAGATTTTCCATCAGCAGCCCTTCTCCAGGAGCGCTTCCTTTCCATCTCCCTGCTGCAGCTGGAGCCACCTTGGTGGCTGAGACGTGTAGGCAGCGCCATGGACGTCATCGATGCGCGCAGCAGCGCTGAGCAGCAGAGCCTGGCACAAAAAGGGGCCACACAGCTGGCAATGCTTGGCTTTTCCTACAAATTTCTGCAGTAAACTTAATGATTACTGCAATGCCTGGGAGTCCGAGTCCTTATCATTTTCTTTGCCCCCTTAACAACTTTTGATAACACGCTTGCGGACAGATGAAGACAGATGTGTGTTTTCTGAGGCGTAGCATCCTCAACGGCTTGCGAAAGCTGAAATTCCACTGCCAGGGCCAGGTGGAGGTGCCAGACAGATCCTACACCTTGGAATTCCTTGATCAACTTCGGAAAGAAGTGGTGTAATGATGGTGTAATGAGTGTAATGTTTGGTATAGTTTTGTAACATTGTGTGTACATTGTGTGTACATTGTGTGTACATTGTGTAACCGTGTGACCCACATGCACGCGTGTTTGTGGCACGACCAGCTAGCACCGGAGCCTTGCAGGTCTTCCCCTGCATGAAGGAGGCCAACAATGCTGCCATTTGGCAGGCATACTTCAATTGCGTGCAAGACTCGGCATGTGACGTCCTGGCCAATGGGTACCCCAGGTAGCTTCAAACGTGTTGGAACATCTAAAATGCTCCATTCTACCTTGGAGGACGATGCCTATGGATTTGAACCCTCTTATACAACTTTTTGGGATTGTCAGCCCATGTCAGCAGTGCAGCCCAAGCAGTATGTGCCGGCAGGGAGATGCTGGCAGTTCTTGGATGCTTTCGATGTTTATTTTTCCGACAGTGGATCCAATTTGGAGCAATTCACTCGCCATGTCTCGCCTTTGGATCAAACCTGGGGCTGTGCCTGCGCTCAGTGCGACACTTTTTGGGCCTTCAGTGAGAGGCGTTACATGTTTCAGATTGCTGAGGACTAACAAGAATATAATTTTTTTGGGCGCGAATTCAGGGCGCAGTGTTGAAATGTATTAAACTCGCTCGTAGCACACTCAAACTCACAACTTTGAAGTAGATTGAGACATTTTGAGACCCAAACCACCCGAAACCACCTGGGCCCGATCGAGAAGTGGCCACACGTGAGGCGGGGTCTCCAGTTGCTCCAGGGAAGGATTGGTCAATGTCTCACATTTTAGCCACCTCCAAGATAGAAAAGTCATTTGCCGCTCAACTTTAGTAGGATTTTCCTTTGTGATCATACTGAGGGTTGCCATATGTTGATTTTTTTCAGCATTTTACCATGAAATTGCCATTGGAGGTCCCCCTTATGGACAAAACTATGGTCCTCAGGCCGTACGACCACAGCCCCAACGGTGCCATGCTGGGATCTGGGGTACTCAGTACGGAGTTCCTTGGATGCTTTGGGAGTCGTGCCTTTCTAATACACTGCCCATGGAAGAATGTGGAAGATATTGAACATGGAAAATCATGATTGGATCTATGGAAAATCCTATCATGACAGACATTGAGTCGAATGGAGGATTTACCAATATTTGCCATGATTTTCCAAGGATTCCTAGGCCTGACTGAGATGCCCATGCGTTGAAGAGCACTGTTTTGGAACAGTTTTACTTTTGGTGAGAAGGGATGTGCCAAGGCTCACGCAGTCGCAAACCTTGGGCGAGGGACAGGTGCCGTGATGTGCCGTGGGTTGTGGGAGACTCTGATTACTCCAGGCGCATCGGCGCATGCAAATTTCACCAAATTTCCTTTCTTTGATTTCTTCGCATTTGGGCATAAAGCAGGAACTAGACCCTTGAGAAGAGATGTGGGCAGATTTTAGCCCAGCGTGAGTTTGGAAGGTCTGAATTGAGGTCTGAATTGACAGTCTGGCCTTTCGCGCATTGATATAGGACCTCTACCTTCAAGCACATTGGGACATGTCGTAACTCTCAGTGATCAACCGATGCCTTTGCCCCTGCAGTCGAAGTTGGCATCATGGCTAGAAGAGCAGCTGACTTTCGAGCGTTACTTGTCTGAAGATGCTGACCATTGGCCACCGGACTGCGAGGTCGGCAGGCCGTTACCCACAACATCATGACACCAGCAATCATTCTCAGTCTTCCATCACCTTGGGATCGACCGAACCAGAAGCCTCAGCCCACATTTTCCGACAGCTGATGGCCTTGATCTTGCGAATGAGGTCAAAGGCTGCTAGAGGACCTCGAAGCACGACATATGCAGATGGTTTTTGAGCCACTTGATTGCATGGCCGCTGCGTGGCTCGTTCCAATTTCTAAGCTCATTTTGTTCCTTAACCGGATACTCTGGGTTTCAAAAGGGGAGGTAGATGAGTTCCTTCAAGGCGAGATATCCATGGTCGCCCATGCATTTCTTTCATGTGTCGGCTGAGGCTCGACCAACGAATCCACAAACCTCGGAACAGAGGTGATAGCCCAGGGCCGAGCCGCGCGGGCACCGCTGGACGGGCCCGAACTCCCAATTCTCGGCGATTGCAGAATGCACCCACCGCCAGCAGCATCAACAGTCCGTCTGCCAGCCAACAGGTGTCCAGCCAGACTGTGGAAGCAGTTCTTCCACCCAGGGAGCCAAGCTTGCCGAAAGTAGAGAATGTAGTGAGTAGACCCGGCAGTCCAGGGAGTCCCCTGTCATCCAAGCCTCGGCCAATGCTTCCGGCCCTGATGATTAGTGATCCACCTGCTGCGCCAGCAGGACGATGCTGGTTTGTGTTGATTGGGACTGTCAGATACTGTCAGCATGTTCATGGGTACTGCTTGGTGGTTTCAAACATCAGCTATTTCCCATCCCACCTGGGATGATCACCCCGCGCCCCCAAGCAAGTTGCAAAAGAGTTCTTACTTTGCACCGTTGAAGCATTTGTGATGATTCGAGTGGCCAGGACCGCAAGTAGATGCAATTCTGCCAATGGAACTGCCAACTCAGCCAACCCTTACTGTGGAGGCCCGGTGGGCACAAATTTGGTGTTTTGTCAACTCGGTGCAGTTGCTTCTGCCAGATAGATGCGCAGTAGGGAATACCAAAAGCTATTCAATGATATTAAGTCTGCAGATGTATGTAACAACATGGAAATGAAGAATTTCAAAGATCCTCTTTTTCATCCACTTGCAGTCCAAGCAGTGGATTTTCATCTCTCTCTTACTTTGGGACAGGAGGCCGACGAAGGCGACAAGAAGCACATGCAGTTGCCAGGCCAGGTGAAAGATGAGGATGAGGATGCTGAAAGTTTCGCTCAGATGCAGGCGGGGACACTGGGCATCACTGGGCACCAAAGGATGTCCGGCTTGGTCTGAACATGATGGAAAAACCAGCGAATCCACTGGTTTACCATCATTTTCCCTATTGAGATATGGCAACTTTTGGGGGGTAGAGCAATTTACCCCATTTGTCAGACGCACTTGAATGGCCACTGGTACGTTGAGAATGTAGAGAGCAGTACTGGTATGACCGATGTGACCGTCGATCTCATCACGCTCGCTGAAGCTCAGGTCACT
>CAMXCT020004403.1:0-35000 GCA_947184155.2 Cladocopium goreaui
ACGTTAAGATAAAGGAGGATCAGCACGCTGCGCCTTTACGTGATGATGATGATGATGATGATGATGGTGGTGATGGTGATGATGGTGGTGATGATGGTGGTGATGATGGTGATGATGATGATGGTGATGGTGATGGTGATGATTATGATGATGATGATGATAGATGATTGATGATAGATGATAGATGATAGATGATAGATGATAGATGATAGATGGTAGATGACGATGACGATGACGATGGTGATGATGATGATGATGACGATGACGATGATGATGATGATGATGATATGGCCTTAGACGGGAATGAAGATCATGATGATCAGGCGCGTTCCAAAGCGACGCATGAGACCGCGTTCGAAAGCAATGCTTTTGAACGCGTTCCAAAGCAAGTACCAAACCATATTTGAGTGTGTCTCAAAACCTCTAAAGTATCCCCAATTCCAGTGGATTCTCCTCGTTTTTCCCATTCAATGGCCACAGACAGACCACTTTTCTGGCGCTGATTCTTCTTGATCGTCGGTCCTTACCAACAAGTTATCACTTTTAGACTTCACCCCAATTTTTAAAGTCATCCCATTCCCATCACTACAGGTGTTCGAACGGAGAAGAGCCGCGCGCCTTTTCGGGCTGCATCCTCACTCGATCTCCCACCTCACAGTCAGAAGACGGATGTCGAAAGCTGGATCTTCCAGGGATTTCGCCATGCAAAATCCCATGGTTTCAAAATATCCCAGAGAGGTTGGCTGTGCATAATCCCATGATTTCAAAGCAATTGTTGTTGCTTTCCAGGGATTTCTTTGGCCATGGCGGCCATCCAAACAGTTCAGAAGTTCCTTTCAATGCGATTGGCTGGTTGTAATTTGCTGAAATGTTTGGAAGTGCCAATGGCTGGTTGGTGGCTTCGACACCCCTGCAAAAATACCAATGTCATTTCTGATCAGCATCCACTTTGGACGGATGGAAAAATACAAGTTGTTGAAACCATCAGTCGTATTGTGTGTATATATAATATTATACATTAATATACATTATAATTATAATACATCTGTATATAAATATGTACATATATATATATACGTATATATATAATATATATAATATAATATATATATATATATATCATTATGTATATCATATACAAATCTCCCCTAGTAGTCCCATGATCATCACTGAAAACTTCACTAAAGCAGCGCCACCTGAAAGCTGGCCATCTGCATGAAGTCTGCTTTGGATGCCACCGTGCTGCAAGGCGTCCTGGTTGGCAAACACCTCATGGCAGTAGCTATTGAACATTGCCCATTTAGAAATCGTTGATTTACCTATGAAAAATGGTGGTGTCGGTGTTCCATGATTATTTCATAGTTATGTCAGTTTACCAGAGGGGAATGCCGATAGTCCCCCTCTTCCGATTCTTGATGATGTTTCTTCTAGTCCCCAGTAAACAATGCCATGTCCATCCAATTATGTATGGCTTACGGAAAATATTGTCATCTTCGTGTAGAGTAGAGTTAGTCTGCAGCTGACGTGTCTAGGGGCATGAAATGGATTTGAATCTTGATTCTCATTGTCCCACTCTTCAATGGCCATTTATACCCTATTTTCAGAATTGTTTAGAACTATAGCCCACTAAATAATATGCTAATGAAATCCCATGAATATCCCATTACCCTCTGGCAAACTAACATAACTATGGAAAATCACCATTTTGAATGGGTAAATCCACTATAAATGGCAATTTTCAATAGCTATGTTAGTTTACCAGAGGGTAACTTCCAAGAATGACCCAGCCATTGTTGTTGTGGGGGGTCTGTTTTTCAGCCCTGTCTGTCAGCCTCCAGTCGTCACTGCGCGGCGACACCCATCCTGGCCCCTGGCGTCAATCACCAGCAAGGCTCAATCATAATTATGATATAATTAGTTTGGGATATCGGGATATACTACCTGAATAGTTTGGGGTTATACTGCTATGTCTATGTTATACTACCTAAGTCGGTTAGCCCATCTTTTCTTCCTCAAAAAGGATTATGATTATAGGTACAATAACCTCCAGCAAGGTACTTAGTAGATCGTAGCAACGGGAAAAGCCATGGTAATTCATGGTACCTTCAAATCTGCGGTGAGCAGGGTTCAAAAGCCTCGGCTTTTACCATGAAACACTGCTTGGTTAAGAACGGGATTCCCAGTTCATGGATGAACAGATTCTCACCAATATATTGGATTATATGAAGGTTGCCAAAAATGGTGGTACCCCCAAATCATCCAAGTTAATTAGACCATTTTAGTATTGAAAGATATTGAAAGCCATGGTTTGGGGATCCACCATTTTAAGAAACCACCACATTGGGTAGTATAACCTCAAACTAATCATCCTTGCACTGCTACCCGCCTTGAAGGGGTTGAAGTCATCCGCCCACTCAGACATTGCCTGCAGATCGTGGAATGAGTTCCCAGCGTTTCTGATCGTTTCTTGTGCCAATATGAGACAAACATCATCCAAATAACTCGTTGAACCACGTCCCAGTGGTTTTTTCCTCATTTTGTATACGCTCCGGTGTCAGTGTCATCAAACCGGTGGTACCCAAATAGGCTATATCACTAATATTGTTGGTTATAAACTCACAGAATGCCCCTATTGTAATCCCATTATATCCCATTAATACCCCAGTAAAAAATCCCCATAGCTCTACCATTTTCCAGTTGATGATTGGTAGTTTAACCACGCAGCCCGCTGCCTTAGGACCTTTAGGGGTGGATGCTAAGAGTAGAGACTGTGAATGCAACCTGTCAGGCTGATGGGCAGTTTGGGTACCCCGAAATCCGCTGAAATGGGAGCTATAGGCTGTAGGTGATTCTTTCGCCCCTGCGGCAATGGGTCCTGTTGTACCCAATGCTATGTCATGGCGTTTTGTGCGCAAGAAATCCGGCTTCAATACACTCTGCCATGCTGCAATCACCATTTCCAAGGGCAAAATATTGTAAATTCGTCCTGGGCAAATGCAAATCATTTGGCTTCAAAGGCTATGAAGCTTTCTGGGGCAATGAACATCCATAAATCCCAGCTGGTCGCAGCCTTGAGTTCGGCTGATGGCCTTTTCGGCAACTCCTTGGCGAGCGTTTCCAGGGGTTTGCCAATTGGACCAGTTGGGATGGCTCCAAAACCACCCATTTATGGAGATGATGGAGTTTATGGCAATATTGGGGATGATTGACCATTAGGTTTAACATGGTTTAACCATGTTTTTCAACCTACAAGGATCTGTAAATTCGACTGCTGATCCTCCGCTGAACCAGGATCCTGAAAACGCTTCTTTTTTCGGTATGGATAAGTGTGGGCTATCCAACAATCCAACATGGCCATGGGAAGAGATTCTCCACTTCGGAAACTTCCAGCAGTCTATCTCTTCAGTTTGTGCAAAGAGCGTGACTCGACATACACTCAAGAAACAGCACAAAACATTGTTGTGTAATTACCATGTTATTGTTTGATGACCCAAGTATTACCATGTCATTGTTTCATGACCCACGCCACTATTGTGGGTTGTCACATGCCATGGCCGGCCATGGCAGGCCATTTCTGTGGTCTAAAAAAGGCATATCATTGTTTTTCCTCAGCAGGAGACAGTTGCCGAGGCTGCTACAAGCTTTTCAAGAAGTTTTGCTTTCGCTTCAGTCTCTCCTGCACGGTGCAAACGGTGCAAAGTTGTGGCCTGATCTCCAAAAGTGCCCATGATCCAAACGTGTCCCTGGTGGATGTCGCAGCCATGTAAACATGACACCGGAGGGTACTGTAAATCTATGGATCATCTATGATTATCCCATGATGATCCCTATAAAACCATACAAAAACCATACCAAACTACCAAACTGAACCACATCATGTCTTTTCTGAAACTACCATGAAAAATCATATAAATCATACAAAACCATACTGGACCTACCACGAAAGCCCCATTGAAAAATCTCCCACCGAGGGGCCCCGGGCTCTTGGGGATCGCATAAAAAAGCCCAACAAAAAGCCCTGCAGGTGGCCGCTTTTCACCAGGGTTCCGGACTTATTTTTGAAATCAATGGGCAAGTAGACAAAGTCGAAGCGTCCCTTGAAGTCCTCACTGGGACGAGAATTTCCAGCGCTGCCCAATTTTTTGTTAAGAGTAATGGAATGCTCAAGTATGGAGACATTTGGTTTGACATATGGTGCCCCAAAGCATCAAAAATTGCTGGTGTATGGCTGGATGTTCATCCCCTGACATAGATGCTAAAAGGAACTCTTAATACTTCCAATCTCCCGAACCATTTATGAAGGCAAATCATCATAGCGCTGAACGCGATGGTCCCCTTCTTTCGTTATTTGAACTTGGGTCCGCGCGCGCGCGTTTTACCTCTGGATTCGACTCCTCCGAGCGCGCGCGCGCGGACCCATAACATACACAACATGTGTTCAATCACTCCAATATTCACTTGCGTGTTTGGATGTATTTGTCCTTGACCTACTCCAATAGTATCGGTACATGAAACGTACATACATACATACATACATACATACCTACATACATACAGACAGACAGACATACATATATACAAGACAGACAGACAGACAGACAGACAGACAGACAGACATACATGTTCTGTCTTCAGCAAAGGTTTTTGCCAACAAATCTGGTGGATATATCTTGGGATGCCGGCAATGAACTCGTCGCAGGAGGCGGAGCTGCGGAAGTTCACGAAGCCGTAGCCCACGTTGCACCTGTGAAGGAACCCGACAATCTCTATGTATATGTAATATATATATATGTATATATATATAATGTATATATATATAAATAAATATACACACCACAATACAATTCTGCCATCACCCAGAGCCCAATAAATCCAAGCTGGATCCAGGAGGAATCGATTCCGTGGTAGGTCACCCATATGGAGGTTTCCTAAAATGGGGTACCCCCAGTTATCCATTTTTTCTTTGGGATTTTCTTTGGGATTTTCCCATGATTTCCCATGACCAACCAGCTCTTCGGGATCGCATAAAAAAACCCAACAGTTGGCCCAACAAAAAGCCCTCCAGGTGGCCGCTTTTCACCAGGGTTCCGGACTTATTTTTGAAATCAATGGGCAAGTAGACAAAGTCGAAGCGTCCCTTGAAGTCCTCACTAGGACGAGAATTTCCAGCGCTGCCCAATTTTTTTTTTTAGAGTAATGGAATGCTCAAGTATGGAGACATTTGGTTGTAGTTCATTGCACGTTCAAAATCGGCAATTTCAAATTGTCTCAGTACTTAAGACCTAGGGCTCCAATTAAAGTACTGCGTAGGAATTATAGGTTCCACCATTCTACCCATCTCAAGAATGTGATCGTCTGAGCACCCAGGTGAACCATGCAGAAAGGAACAACGTTAAACTTTTGGAAGACGTAGTCAATTTCCAAGCACTACAGCATACTACAGCCATCACATCTCCATCAAACTAAGGGCCCCAACATGTTCGGTCTAAAAATAGAGTGGTGTAGCCTGCCGCAGGTGCCCAAGGAAAACAAAAGTCACTTTTCGAATGTATACATATATTAAATACATATATTAAATATAATATATATATATATATTATAGATTCTATAATTCAGCCACTATAGTCCTGGGGGATTGCCCGAATCCTCATCATTCCAGTGACGATATCTGGGCTTGCGTAAAGAAAACCATGTATTCACAACAGGTAATGTATGGTAAATTACCCTCTGGTAAACTGTTACATAACTATGGAAAATAAACATTTTTAATAGGTAAATCAACTATAAATGGCAATTTTCAATAGCTACATCGACTATTGACAGGAACACACACAAAGGCCCGGGGGTTCCGGCGTACGGAGGTGTACCGTGTTTTTATCCTGCACATGACATATACAATTGTATTAATATCTATATATATATAATATTGCTTATATATCTATATCTATATATCTATCTATATCTATATATCTATCTATATCTATATATCTATCTATCTCTATATATCTATCTATATCTATATATCTATCTATATATAATATTTACCCAAATGAGGTCGCTGCAATTTACCCAAATGTTTTGACCCATCGCATTAAAAAGATGAGATGTCTTGAAAAGTTCACTTTCTTGTTGTAAAGCATCATCATTAATCATTAACCCAACTGCAGCCCTAAGCCTTGGAAATTTCAGTGTATCATGGTATATCCCTCATGATATTCCCAATAAACACTCACTTTTCCGTGGTTTTTCATGATTTTTCATCCTCATTGTTCGGCTACTTCCATACTTCAAAATTTTGCCTCATCCCAAGCCTTCAGGATCATGTCCCAAGAGCTGTACAGCAGCGCAGCCTGGCACATTCGTAACTAGCAAAACCAAACATGAAATTCATGACGTGTTCCTTTTAAATCCGAAATGAATTGAAATTCCAAAATGCGAAGTAGGATTCATCATGAGATATTCCAGAATTTCAATGAATCAAAACCAAACATAACTAGGATTTGAATTGAAATGTTCCTTTCCTGTCGATTTTGGCCACGAAATCACTTGCAACAGTCACGTGGCCATTTCCCTTGTCTCGTCTAAGAAGGAACTCCATTTTGGTCCAAAGATTTGCCCAGCAGGCAGTCGCCGTATGCAGGCGCAGGTTGATCCACCGCATAACTTCCAACTCAAGATCTATATATACAGCACTACAACGGCTGACATACTCGACCGCATACTTGAAGTGGCACCGCAAAGTCAAAAGCTACACAATCAGTCTCCAAGTCATCAATGACACGCTCATATCCCTTGTGTATCTAAGATGATTACTGAGTTTGCGTAATCGATTTCGAGTGATTTTAATGTATTACATCATCACCTCGATGTATCTGATTTGGTCGTCTGACAATGACGTATATCACAGTACACCCCACAAGATGATGTGTATATAACTTTGTACATTATATGTTTCACTAGCGAAGATCCTGATAACGTGCCCCAGCTTCGTTCTCCAATGCGTCAAGGTTGACTTGGGACCAAGCTCCACGGCTGAATTGTTCCAGGACCACTGGACACCGATTTGGGCTTCGGTGCAGACACTTGTGTCCTACCTCTACTGTACTGTACAATTCGGTAGTCTCACAGGGGCCGCTGTGAAAAGTGCTCTATACTTAGACACTGCCAGGCAATCATCGAGGTTCGTTTCATGGGGCAATTGTTCCACAATCTTTATATTACTGTGAGTCATCCACAATGGGAATCAACAATGCCACCAATACTGCCAGGCAGTTGCCATACGCAGGCGCAGGTTGCTCGACTGCATACCTTCCAACTCAAGATCTATTTGTACACTACCGCAAAGTCAAAAGCTACACAATCAGTCTACAAGTCGTCCATGACACGCTCATATCTCTGTGTATCTAACATGATTACTGAGTTTACGTAATCAATTTCGAGTGATTTTAATGTATTACATCAACACCTCGACGTATCTGATTTGGTAGTCTGAAAAGGACATACATCACAGTACACCCCACAAGATGATGTATATATATATATAACGTTATACATATTATATGTTTCACTAGCGAAGATCCTGATAACGTGCCCCAGCTTCGTTCTTCAATGCGTCAAGGTTGACTTGGGACTAAGCTCCACGGCTGAAACACTGGACACCGATTTGAGCTTCGGTGCAGACACCTGTGTCCTACTTCTACTGTGCTGTACAATTCGGTAGTCTCACAGGAGCCGCTGTGAAAAGTGCTCTATACTTAGACACTGCCAGGCAATCATCGAGGTTCGTTTGATTGGGCAATTGTTCTACAATCCTTATATTACTGTGAGTCATCCACAATGGGAATCACAATTAAGAATGCCACCAATACTGCCAGGCAGTTGCTATACGCAGACGCAAGCTGCTCGACTGCATACCTTTCAACTCAAGATCTATTTCTACACTGCTACAACAGCTGACCTACACGACAGCGAACGTCAGGTGGCACCGTCGAGTCGATCTCAAGCAAATAGAATGCCCCTTGCACGGCCGCAGCCACTGCCGCCAACTCTTCATCCATCGTCGTTCCACCGATCAGCATAGCCACCTTTCGCACATATGCACCATCTTCACCGGTCTCGCCATCGAAACTTGCAAGACACTGGCGAAGCGGCCATGTGTTCCCCAACAAGCGAACCTCCATGCGTTCCGGGCTCACCATGATGATCTTCACTTGCAAATGCTGCTTGCTCGGCGTCGGTGCTGGCAAATCGGCAATGGTCAAAGATGGATGGTCACCACTTTCCAAATGAGCATCCCAGGTGGGCCACTGGCTCAGCATGCCCTGGTTCAGAAGATCCCGACTCCACAATGTCACTGGCAACGATCCAGTGGTTTGGCCCATCTTGCTTCGCTTCCATGCCGTGAAGGAGTGAAGAAACTTGAGTAGATCTTGGAGACCTTGCAGCCCCATTCCAGAAAAAGCAGCTAGCCGATAATTCGGCGGTGCTCCAAATGTGATGACAATCTGTCACTCAGTCGCCTCGCAGCTAACTGCAGCCACACTTTAAATATATCATGCTGTCACGGCTATTCTATTTCAGTGCATACATGCATATCATGTTATTGCGCTGGACTAATCAAGAAACGACTGAGCACAGCACAAGCTCGTCCAAAGTGCTAGGCGTGCCACGTCCGTGCACCTTCCCCAACTCAGTCAAGTAGCTCAACAGATTCTGCTTGAATTGAAACAACACGGATTGACGAACATCATGGCGCATCAACACCCCAGTGCATGGTTCAGCTCTTTCAAGCGCCTCATGCGCCTTGCTTCCATCACTTCCATAGGGAAAAAGAATCAACTCCATGCCCACCACCCCCAGCTGTCGCTTACGAAGCTTCAGGGGATTCTCGCGCAGCAGCGAATCTGAAACTGGATCTGCCATCCTAGCAACTGGAACGCTCGAGCCCGATCACTCCACGCACATCTGCTCGTAGCAAATGGATGTGTGCACCAAGCTTTCCATCTCGCTCCAATCATGTAATCTGAAAACCAGTTATGGATGTTCCATTGTTTTTTGCTAATCAGGTGTACAAGTGTACTGCCCTGGATCTAGGCATTCAGACTGTGGAATGCATCATGATCAATTGCCCATGCCTGTCTGTTAGTATAAACTCCATGAAACTCATCAACAGAACACTCATCAAATCTCTCATGTTTCCACAATCCAAGTATGTCTCAAAAAAATTGCCCATGAATTGACATGTCCACATGTAATCTCTCCCAGATTTTCTCCCATGTCTTCACAATCTTCAAATGTCAGCCACCAAGGGCCGCACCGTGTTGGCGTCTCTCAAATCTTTCCCCTTTCCTCCTGGTCAGACCTCGGGATTTACCATTTACCATCGAAACATGAGGTTTTCAAGAAAAATGTGCAATTCCCATGGATTTACCATCAAAATATGCTGGTTCAATGAACAACGTCTCGTAAAATTGGACAAGTATGGATTCACCTGAATACCATGGGAATATATCAGGGATATACCCTCGCAATTTCACATTACTACGACCCTCGCAATTTCACTTTACTACGCGAAATCACTAGTTTTGAGGAATGGAAATCAACGAGTCAAATTGTCTATAGCTATGTCAAACCAGATGGTAGATCTTCCGGGAAACGAAGAAACCCTGACTTTCATGATTTGGTCCTCTGGCAGAAAAGCCATGCCACATGCCTCAAAATCTCATAGTTTAACATCATCTTGCCCCATTTTGATTCCGTGGGCTCTCAGAACTCGTCCCAAGTCAGCCTTGTCCACCAAAGTCATCGAGATGCCCAGAGACTGGAGCGACTGGGTCAATTAATAATGATTATATAACAATGGCATCTGTATAATATATATATATATACGTATAACTATTGATGAGGTTAATAGTCCTATAAGAAATTATATGGTAAATGGAATTATGGAATTAAACAGTTTCAGTCAGTATGTAGAACTATGGAATTTCACCAACAATAGTGGTATATATATATTTATACATATATATATACTATATAATAATATACATAGAAATAAAGGCAGTAATAATAATAAATATATTATTACCATCAATATGTCCAGATCAAACTTGATAGGGGCTACTGGTGAACAATCCATCTTTCGACCATAGCACACATAATCAAGGTCCAGAAAAAGAAGAGAGACTCTTTTCCTATGGAAAGTAACCCATCTTGGTGGGAGATGCTCCCAATCTTTGCTCACCATACATGTTTTCCTGAATGTGGAAGATTTGAAAACTGGTAGGCATGAAACCTCCACAAATCTGTTTAAGCACAAATGATACCCAGCAAGCTGGCCACTTTTTGGATACTCCAGGTCTCCTCCAGTTGTTTCTGCTCCTTCCGGGCTTTCTTGCTGCTATTGCTCCGCAGACCCAACGCTAACAGCTCGGACCATTCCATCAGCAGCTGGGGCAGCAGCGTTGCCACCGCAAAAGCACGGCATTGCCTCAGGGAAGCAAAAAGGGCAACAGCAATCTCCATTGCCTGTTGCGATTTCAACTGGCTGGTTTGATACGGATTTCATTGGATGGGTTGAAGGGAGAATCTACAGGAAACCCCTATCATTGGTGGTAAAAAGCATGGTTTCCTCTAGATTTTTCCTTTAACCAATTAAAGAAGTCGGATGATATCATATTATGAATTCCTATCAAACTGATAGTCAAACCCTAGTGGATCAGATGAGGTCACCATGGCACCACAACCCGAATGGGTGGTATAGATGTTATACCCACGCTGCCGGAGCACCATTGAGGAAGGAGAAGCTCAAAGGTCGCGGCCACTGGCAGATGGTCCGACAGACACTCCTTCAAACCAAGTTCACCAAAACCAGCACATGGGTTTGTGCAAAGAATGGGACATGTACCGTATAGAGTGTATTATACCAATCGTTAATCATCATTTTCTCCACTTGAATTGCCATACCTGGGGGGTGAAGGCCCCATTTTGAGATTCAAAATTCCTATATGGCCTCGTTGCGCGTCCCAAAAAATAAGACCAATCATTTATCAAAAAAGTATATCCCCACTTTGGTGGTCAAATCAATTCTCATGGTGAAAATGCCCATTGTTGGTTACTCGTTACATATTCCCATAATATCAAAATAATATATTATATCACCTTAAATTATATGGTTACTATCCCATTATAATACCATATATATTATATATATATTCCTATATCATATGTCCCACCAACAGCAAGCACTGATCGCTCCTTGTTGGGTAAGCCTTGCAGGTGGTGTTGGGACGCAGGCTGCAGCACTCGTCGAGGCGCCAAATGCTGGGTGCTGCAAAGGTGATCCAAGGCGTGGGTGCCCCTGCCCATTGACCTTAAAATTCCTGGTTCCGCATCGATCCATCGGATGGCAGTGACCCTGTTGCAGTGTCTGCATGTGCTGCTCTTTATCACAGGCAGGGATCTGTGCTTACCCGCAAAAGGATAGAAATAATAAGAAGAAATACCCCGCAAACAAATTGGAACGTGGTTTGATATTGAGCTATTTTTTTCCGGTCATTCTGCACGGCCAAAAGGTGCGAGGTATCTACAATGGAGAAAAATGGAACGATACTAGATGGTTGATTGAAGCCTGGCCATCGTAAGTTTCCAATTTGTGTATTATCCCATCGTTGTCACTACGTATGGTTTTTCCATCTATAAATACTGTACTGGTTGGAGTAAGACAGATCCCATGAGAGAAGACATCAACGACATAGAGACATGGGGATTTTCAATGGGGATAGAATAGAAAATCCCTACTAACATGGATGGTTTGGGGGTATCCCCATTTTATGAATCTCTTATGTATCCCTCCTAAGATGGATGGTTTCTGATGTATTCCTATTTTAAGAACCTCCAAATAAGTAAAACGCAAGAAGTCCATCAAACAGACTTCAGTCTGAAAAGTTTGTAAACTATGGTTGCGAAGTGGTTAACAACCCACGAAAGAATCTGATGAATCAGCGGTACAAACAGATAATCTATACAACCCATAGCGGACCCACAGTTCATGTCTACTACTGCATGCTGTGGATGAGTTTCAAAATGTCATCTTCATAATATCAGTTGCAATACAACCTTTCAGTTTCAAACTCCAAGTTTCAAAATATAGCTAGGGAGTTTCAGTGTACAACTATAGACTTTCAAAATATAGGGCCCACAAGATTTGAGCAAATGAATAAAGCACGCAAGAATTCGACAAAACGCGTTACTTGAATGCCTTTTGCTCCCACTTGTTGCAAAATGTTTTTCTTTTGTCTATTGATTCCATCCGTCCGTCCATACATACATACTATACATTACATTACATTGCATATCATTACATTGCATTACATTACATTACAGTACAGTACATTACATTACATTAACATACATACGTACATACATACATACATACATGCATGCATGCATGCATGCAGACATAAATACACACAGACAGACATTACACTACACTGCATTCATTGCATTACATTGCCATACATTACATTACATGACATGACATGACTCTGCATTACATCACATCAGATCACATTGCATTGCATTACATTACATACATGAAAAAATTACATTACACTGCATTACACTACATTACATTAGACTAGATTACATTACATTACATACATTACCTTACATATCCTTACATTACATTACATTACAGTACACTACACTACACTACATTGCATTACAGTACATATATTCCATACATTACATACATTGCATACATTGCATACATTATATACAACAGATACAATGCATACATTATATACAACAAATACAAAGCATACAATACATACAAGACATACGGTACATACAATACATACAATACATTACACTACATTACAGTACATTATATTACATTACAATACTTACATTCAAGTCTCGTTTGATCTTGTTTTCAAACTATCATGTGGGATTTCTTTGTCACCTAGAACCTAGGCTCTCTCTAGGGTTTCATTTAAGATACAAACAGGAAAAATACCAGCAAAGAAAATGAAAAACAAAGAAGTCGGAAAATGATGGATTTACCCACAACTATGGAAATTTCATGGGACAAAAAGTAATGGCCGCTGAGATTTTGGGGCATCCTTTTTCAGACAAAGCCACAAAGGGGTTGTGTGGAAGGTTGGAATGCCAAAATCCCAGTGGCAAGTATTCATCATTCTCCCCACTAAAATTTCCATAAAGCGAGTATGTATATATATATATATAGGTACATGTATATATTGAAACAAAACCACATTGGCATGGGTTCAAAAAAAAAGTTGGCAACCCAGCAGATTTGCATTTTTGGTGTCTTTTAGGGGATTGATCATTTAGGTGTCTTCAGTATGACAGCCGCCTGGGACCGGGAAATCCGCGAATGGTCTATAATACTGATCCTCTGTCATTTCACTGGATTTCGAAAGGTTATGAATCTCCATTTTCTACTAGTGGCTTTTGGTATCGTAACTATTTCGTAGCCGATTTGGTGCCAAAGATCCGCATATCATGGGACAGAATCAAGCTGTTGATTATAGTGGGTTATATATATATATCCCGAGTGTATATATATATATATGTAAATACACACATACTTATGTGTTTATACACACAATGCACAGCGCTAGCGCTGCACCTATCAATCCTGGGATCCAGACACAATGGTCCGCCTGCTCCCGCAGAGCAGAATGGAGATCGAAGGTATCAGATGGCAAAGATCCACTGCAGTAGCGACTTACCTTGGATCAGCGTGTCAAAAATCTCAGCTATTTACTCCAGCGAGCTGCTCGGTTTGGGGAGATCTCCAAAACAACACACTCATGTCCAGTGTGGAACCATTCGCACGACTTGAACCTGGATGAGTCTCTCTTTTTGTTCTGCTCATTTCTTGGTCGGCAACTGAGATCATTTCCAGATCTGCCACTCATCGAGTGATTCATGGGACAGTCGAAATCCACCGGTCGAATCCACATCACGGCCCGTCTTTCTGTCGCCATAGATGACTTGCCGTCTCCCCCCAGGCCTCGAGTCAGACAACACACAGTAAGAGCACTGCACCCAGCAATACTGGACTCCAGACGGGGTGATCCGCCTACTCCCGCAAAGCTGAATGAAAATCGGACGTATCAGAATACCTAAGGATGGATGGCACTGACCCACTGAACTACCGACTTACCTTGGATCAGCGTTTCAAAACATGTCATCTCTTTCACAAACAATTGTGGAAGCTGCAATTTTTTTTCACAGAAAACTACACAGACATGCCAAGATACCTGGTAGTCTCTGTTCTTGGGTACCTGATTCAAGCAGCAGAACAATTGCAATTGATATTAATTCTCCAAAAAAAACACTGGATTTACATGTGAGCTGTCTCGATTACGACATTTGAGCAGTGTAAATGTATATAGGTGCTCAATCACGTTCATGCACTCCACAAGCGACATACCCAGCATCCAATCGGCATCTTCCACCCTCAAACGCGAATTGGAGGCCATTGGAAACCCGTGGGAAACAACAAACGGCACCGAGCAGCCTCGTCCGGTGTTTGCAGCTTTCAGCAACCGCACGGTGTTCGAACCTCGCCAGAGTTTTGTTGAAACATGTCGAAACAAATCACCGCTTGTTTCGTGCATCAAATCTTCGAAGGTCATGATTGAAGGTAACTCCATGTTCATCCCCTTGAGATTCGGAAGACTACACTGGGGCTCAGGACCAACAGGTTTTCTCGAAATCTTGAGCATTGTCCTGTCGATCGAGCAACTGAATATCTCCTTGTGAAAACCATATCTTTCACAGAAAAATAATAGTTTATATGTGGTTAATACCTGGTTAGTGTACAGTGAATGATGGGTAATGATAATCTGGTTCGTGGCATATCTACCCCGCTAAAAAATCGTGAAATTTTAGTAACAGTTCGGATTACTACTCCCATTTTTGGAGGGAAATCATTCGAAATTCCATAGTTCCAAACCACCAACCAAGTTCAAACATCCCTATTAAAATTGTTCTTCAATTCCCACCAGCTTTTCCGACATACCTACAGTTGGCAACTTGTCAATGGAATTTTACGAAATTGATGACAACTGGTGATTAACCAGTGATTTCCATTTGTAAGAAATAAAATGCTGGTGGAAACTCCCCATTCTGAGACAGCAAACTGGCTTTTCTCCTCCTCACTTCTTTCACCGCGGCTTCTTCGCAGCACCAGCATGTCCTCGCAGAACCTGAATGCGACCTGAAAACAAGACACAAACCCCATTTTCAAACACACCCATGTGTCTCTTTCTTCTCCTGTAAAGGAACCTTGACTCAGCTGTTTGAACGGAATTGGTCACAATGAAAAAAATCAAATGGGCTATGATTTTAGTGCCAATAGGGCCCATGTCGTGTTCTACTGGTCCTGGCCGGAAGCACACAGAAACAACGGAAAAATTGAAAACGGTCCCCACTTTAGGCTGTGCTAATGTCACCTCATGTCGTGATATGTCTTCCCTGTCTTAGCCAGAAGAACTCAACAACAACTGAACATTTTCAAAACAGTCCCTATTTTGGACTTTGATTTTTATCCCAATGACGGCCCGTGTCGCAGTATTTTTGGCTTCCCCTAACCAGACGAACTCGAATACAACGCAAAATTTCAAAACGGTCCCTACTTTGGATTGTGATTTTTGCGCCACTATCGATTCATGTCGTGATGTCGTAGCTACATCTTCCATGGCATTCTTCCTGGCGATATGAGCGACTCCAAAAGCCATAGTGACATGGTTCACAAAAAATGGTCGTCGACAAGTCCAGATTCATATTACCCTCTGGGTAGCTATTGAAAATTGTCATTTGTAGTTGATTTTCCTATTAAAAATGGTGATTTTCCATTGTTATGTTAGTTTACCAGAGGGTATTCCATGTTAGGGCAGGTAATTACAATATATTACAATCCAACTTTGGATCTCAAAGAAGTGCTTCCTTCCCTTGTGAAATACGAGAAATCTGGTTCAGTATTGGAGCTTCATTTTGAGACCCCATATGGGGGATTAGTTACTTTAACAAATCAATATGAGGTGGTGATGATTTTTGCCATACCCAAACGACCAAAAGCTCTGCCATCAATTGAGTCGGATGTTGGAGAGTCAACAGCCCTTCACGGCCAAGTGGCTGCACGTGTCTCACCACCATAATGCCCAACACAGCATAACAGGCGATGACACCACCGGTGCTGGCTACAATGATCTGCATCGACACTTCCGCAGAGGGTGCGAAGAAGTTGGCGAGTCCATGGTGGCCTCGGAAGTTCGCACAAACGACCAAGCGGATTTCATCCCTAAATCCATACAACATCACACAATGTCGTCCATTTCGCCGCATCCTCCAAGGTGGTGCCCCATAGCTACGTTGGTTATAAACTCCTTGGGTTTATGGATAGTTTATGGCAATTATCTTCATTGGATATCATAACCGACTCACACAAAAAGAGCACCACATGGCACCACCCAGCTGCCAATGCCAAGATATGCCAAGCTGCGGTTGGTGGGACATTTGCCATACTTGTCAGCTGAATCTATGGGATTCACGTCTCACAGCCGCCATCTGTGGTTCCGTCTAAGTTCAAGGTATCCTGGCAATGGTGGTCCCGGAAAAATGGCAGCAATGGATGAAACTGCCAAGAAAATTTGACGGCTTTGAACTTTTTATCGACCTATATCTATGCTTTTGTACTTGTCCTATACTTATCATATACGTATCTCATCATCTCTCTCTCTCTCTCTCTCTCTCCCTCTCTCTCTCTCTCTCTTTGGAGGGCTAAGCCTTAGGCCCAACAAAACCTCGTCCGTAAAAGCAACATCCAAAACCTACCTCGTCTGAGAACAGCATCAAGGCGTACCAAATGGAATGCGTGTACATATGGCATTGATCAAGGGCCTTGGCAGAAGCCATGAGCATTGACGGGCTGCCATAGACGGAGGTACTTCCAAAATGGCTGGTTTAGAATGTATGTAAACTGATGTAATATGCCAAAAACATGGATGATTTGGAGGTACCCCTATTTTAGGAAACCACCATAGAGGGTTCGGTACCGGATTTTTTCGCGGACAACTCCTAAATCTAATGGTTAATCATCCTTGTCCCTGTTATATAATGGTAATTTTCAGAGTATTCCGCTCCATTTTTTTGACTCACCCATATCACAAGAAAGGTCATCTTAATTGCGAAAAGGTTTCAAAATCATGGCCTGAAATCAAACTCACTCTGAACGCAAAAGAATTAGATAATTATATACATTATACATGTTTAGATATCCAATTGAATGGAATGAAAGCTCACGCACCCAATATTAAATACCACCCACATGGGCCCTAAAACACTGTTAATCACTATAAAAACCCGTGGATTCCCGGGGCTCGGTCGCGTTGGGCTCGGTCGTTTCCCTTAAGGCTTCGCCAGGGCGCTCCACGAAAGCTGCCAGGTCCTCCGCAATGGCACCGTCACCGGTGGTGGTGGTGGACGTGGTGGCCAGCCTACGTTCCACATCGCAAATGAAACCGGGGAGGAAAACATGTGGAAACTAGTGGAAAGGGTTATAAGTTATAACATCTGAAAACATCATGTTAAACCTGTGAAAACCCACCATGAAACATAGAGGTTTGATGAAGATTTGATAAACACCTATGGGACGTGCTACTTTTGTTGGACAAGAGATCTGTCGTATGGATTTGATCAATGTGTTTATGGGGACGTAAACCCTCTGGTGAATTCACCCAGGCTAAACACCATTAACCTCGGCTATCATAGATCCATTTAGATGCTCAGTATGAATATCAATTTCCAGGTTGTTGTTGCCCAAAAAAGTCGCAAACATGGAAAATTTTCAAAACGGTCCCTATTGTGGGCTTTGACTTTTACGCCAATGTCGCCTCATGTCGTCAAATGTTTTACTTCTTGTCGCCAGACGACCACGACAACTTCAAAACAGTCCCTATTTTGGACTATGCCTTTCTTGCCAATGACGTCCATCAATTCCACCCCCCGCAATGGCACCCCCGGGTCCCCTACCATGGAGATGTCAGGTCCACACGCCGCACGACGTTTAGCAAAACCTCCGTCTAGGCGCGATGCTCGGGCACCTGGGCAAGTGAGAAGATGATGCAGCACGACCAATGCAGGCCAAAATTCGCACAACCCTGCGCGTTACACAATTGGCAAATGCGCCAGCATTCCGCAGGTTCGAACGTGTTTCAAATAAACCCGACGTGCCAAACAGGCATTAATCAGAACCATACGGTTTTAGTTCTTCGTCAAACTGAAACACATCCGCGTCTCAAATTCTCAGCCAACCAAGTCGCCTCAGTCACTGCCATCGCCATCTGGCCCGCTTGAGCTCTCATCCGCCTCCTCACAATCAATATATTGCGCCACTATCCCAGGTCGCTCCTTGCCCCACAGTCTGCCACAAAGAGTCGCCTGCATAACTTCAGTGGCCTTACATAAGTTGTCTTGGATAGCCGGAAGGTCCAGGAACTCTACCTGCACTGCGTGGCCCCCATAATGAATTTCACATGACTTGCATCGCGCTCCCACTGCCATGTAGAAATCCATCGCCTGCTGTCGCGTGACTCTATCACTCTGCCCGGCCAATCGCAACAGCTTCAATGGGTTGGGACCCGCCAACAGTATATTGGATTCCCGCCACTCAAAGCCACATTGGTGAAGAAAGCAGCGCAAGCCTTGAAAGACAATATTCTTCAGAATGAACCCTCCAAGCGACTTTGGCCCGTCCGCCACTCCATCGTTTTGCATAGCCCCAAAACCTTTGATTCTTCTCAGTTCGCCCCAGATACGATCAAGAAGGTCTGCATCCATCACACCACTTACTGGCCGGCCTTGTTCGTCAAAGCCACTGGCTAGAACATCAAGACTCGCAGTAAACTCTTGAAAATATTGCCCGCCCTCGAAAGTGTCCGCAATGTTTGAACGACCCGCGATGATGAAGGCTTGAGATTCAGTACCAAATGGAATTCGACCCTCCGAAGTTGCCCTTCTGCTCAAAGACATGTCTGCATCTGCCCTATTGCCAATAAAGCTCATCAAGTCCTCTTCTGTAAGCAAAGACCTGCCGCGCAAAATCGATGAGACCTCGTAACGGCGGGTCGCATGCACCAGGATGGTACCCCGCAACACAGAAGCAAGATACTCGCGGACATTCTGTCCAGACGCCATGGCCCCAATGTTTTCTGCCACTCTTACTTGGACAGGATCCAGCAGAGGCGAGATATCATGCAGGTTGGTGAGCAGGCATGTGTTGAGGGCTGTAACCGGCAACGTCAGCTTTTTCTTTTTGACAATATATTCTTTGGCCCAGTTCTCTGTCAGAAGAAGACTACTGACCCGCTCCCCACCAACTCGAAGCTTCTCAGAGTCAAAAGTCTCTGTTGGGTGGTGCTGGCGCCACAACCGCAGTCCAATCCGTAGATGTATGTAAGCAATGCAGAAGGAAGTCACCAAAGTGACTGGAGGCTGTCGCCACAGTTCTGCCACAGCTGCCCCAAGCTGCACAAAAGATACAGGCCGCTGCCAATGCTTGCCTGTGATTGACGCCAGGACTGTTTCTCCATGACCAGAACTCTTTCTCTTGCGAGAACGTGACGCATCTTCTTCACAACGCTCTGCGACAAGGAACTCGGCCGCCCTGATAGTGTCATGAAACGAAGCAAATCCTTGGCCTTCAGTTTTAAACCTTGCCATGGTTGGACTTTTCCATGCTTGCAGATGCTCAGCCAAACTCTGAATTGCAGTTGCTCTCACCTCTCCAGCACACCGCTGAGCCAAAACATCCCCCACGCCCTCCACAATCTCTTTCAGGAGCTGGTGCTGGGTTGAGGTCTTGTCTGCCCTGTGCAATGCTCCAGCACATTCCAGAGGCAGAGCCTTGCGCGTGGATGAGTTGATTTTACTAGACATGTCTGACAGTGGCCGCACATGTTTACGTTAGAAGCAAAACCTTTTCACAAGATAAGCACCAGACAATCGTCACCGGTGTTTACAACCAAACAAACATGACCCACTTTTCCTTTCGACTACCTCTTGCTCAGATACTAACTCTCTGTGTGCTAAACTTCCTGTGCCACTTCTTCGGTCGGCCTTCAGAAGCTCATTTTTGCCAGAGAAAGGAGGTAGCTCGCAACGCAAGAAAGAAAAGCACTCACTACAGCTGCGGAATGGCATGCCACGGCGGCCAATGTACCGGTTGAAGACATCAAACTCTGCCACCCGGCCCTCCAAGCTATCTATATTTTCCTGCCAGGAATGTCGTCATAGCGTGACACACACCCCAGATCTACTCGGTGCTCAAACCATTAGGATCCCACAAAACAAAAAAATATTAGACCGGATAACCGATAACCCCACATGTCAAAAACTTCTCCAGACTTAGACTGACCATAGACAAAACCAAGGCAAGAGGACAGTTGAGAGTGATGAAATGGTGATGGTGGGTCAGTCATATATATATGTCTGTATGAGTATGTGCAGGTGTGTCTCTTTGGTGGTGTGTTAACAATATGTATACCGGCTGTAAGAAATAGTTTGTCAGTAAAAGTAAGAGATGCAGTGTGAGTCAGTGAGCGTAAGTAAGCGTGAATGACTGAGTGAGTGTGAGTGAGTGCGCGTGCGTCAGTGTGTGTGTGCGTGAGTCAAGGGAGTTTTGAAATGAGTGAGTCAACTGATCGAAGACATGGTTTTTTACTCGACCATAAAACGAAAACGGCTACAGTCGAGAGAGTAAGTGAGGTGAGTGCATGAGGGTGGAGAGGTGAGAGGGTGTGTGCGTGTGTGTGTCTGTGTGTGTGTGTGCACGTGCGTGTCTGCGTGTGCACATGTTCGTCTGTGGATTGTGCCACGCCTGCCACGCAAAAGCTGCAGGACCAAACGGCACCAGGGGACGCCAAGGCGTACATCCGACCCCTTGGCACTGGAAATCCTGCCATGCCTGCCACGCAAAAGCTGCGAACACCAAACGACACCAGGAGACACCAAGGCATACATCCGACCCCTTGGGCAATGGAGATTGTGTCACGCCTCCCCCCAGGAGACGCCAGCGCGTACTTCCGACCCCTTGGCAGTGGAGATAGTGCCACACCTGCCACGCAAAAGCTGCGGCGACCAAACAGCACCAGGAGACGCCAGGGCATACATCCGGCCCCTTGGCATTGGAGATAGCGCCACGCCTGCCACGCAAAAGCTGCGGAGACCAAACCGCACCAGGGGATACCAGGGCGTCCATCCAACCCCTTGGCAGTAGAGATTGTGCCACGCCTGCCACACAAAAGCTGCAGAGACCAACCAAGCTGCAGAGACCAAACGGCACCAGGGGACGCCAAGGCGTACAACCGACCCCTTGGCAGTGGAGATCGTGCCGCGCCTGCCACGCAAAAGTTGCGGAGACCAAACGGCACGAGGGGACACCAAGGCGTACATCCAAGTGTGCGTGCGTGAGTGCGTGCGTGCGTGAGTGCGAGTGAGTGAGGGAATGAGAGTGAGTGAGTGTGCGTGCGTGAATGCCTGTGAGTGGGTGAGTGCGGGAATGTGCGTGAATAAGTAAGTGAGAGTGCGTGAGCGTGAGTGTGGGAGAGACAGAGCGTGCGTGGGCGCAAGTGAGTGAGTGTTTCGTGCCAGTCCGTGAGTGAGGAAGAGTAAGTGAGTGCATGAGTGAAGGTGAGTCACGGACAGCAAGTGCGTGAGTGCGCGTGCGTGTGAGTGAGTGTGAGTGAGTGCAAGGGAGTGACAGTGAGAGAGAGTGAGTGAGGGAGGAAGAGGCGCGAAGGACGGAAGGAGGCAAAGGAACCACACACGTCCATGTAGGGAAAAACCTGGTGTGGCTTTGACACACAGACGCTTATACACACAAACGCTTTCAGACACAGAAGCTTCTAGTGAAAATGCTCCCAAAGGACGGATCCTCTTGCAGCTAGTGTTCCTTGGATGTTTCAATATTAAGATTTCTTATCCGTCAACTTCGAAAAGAAGCCGAAGGCAAGAAGGCAAGAGAGTACGAGGCCAAGCGAAGAGGTCAAGATAAGAAAATGAGGAGAAGATCTGAGACTAAGAAGGTGTGACGATGAGAAGATGTTACGAGGAGAAGATGCGACGATGTGAAGATGCCCAGAGAAGAGACGAATAGACATGAACATGAGAACAGGCGTAAATGTTTCCCAGACCCCCACTCTTGGAAGAACCCTACGCTCAGACGCTCTCGGGCAACAAGACTCCCTGCACCTTGCCACCCTCATCAAAGACCAAAGCCCCAAGCTCTCGCAATGCACAATAGCGACGCTCATGCAAGCCAAAGAGGCGCGGCTGCGCCATTCTGAATCACTTAGGATAATGGATGACAAGAACGTTTTGTAATAACACATCCCTGCTGACTAGCAACGTGTTTGCAATGTTTGTCCTGACATGTCACCAGTGAGCAACTCGATCTGTATCATTGAGTCGTGACTAAATTGACGTTACCTTCGTCCATCCTAAATTTAGTGACATGAACGAAGCCGCGGCTGCGAACAGAGATGCATACACCCATCACCAGCAAAGTTGGATAAGGCAGCCACCCAAAAAGTGAACAGTCGCCCATGCAGCGTGAGGATAAAATCTGGAAAGGGAAATTACATGGAACAACATCTGAAAGAAGCTAACATTCTATTTTCGGAAAATATTCCCATGAAATAGAGGTCTCGGAGCGAGGCAGTTGGAAATTGGCTAGTTCTACTCACAGTTCATGCATAATCGTTTCACATTACCCTCACGTTGTTTAACACAACTGAACGTCACCATTTTGATAAGTAAATTAAGTCAATCATGCACCTGACGGGACCGTTTTCCATCGATGGCTCTGTTCAATCATATAATATACCAACTACCTATGTGTAAAATCGGCATCGCAATCTTTCAGTTTCGGTCTCGGCATCTTGTTGGGTTAATCCCCGAATCCCCTGAATAAATCGTGGCCAGTCGGAAAACCGGATATAGCCGGATCCACGTGGGCAATATACGGAAAACCACCAAATGATGCCCTCCCTCTAGCAATCAAACATTCCAAGTCACTAAAAATATGCTGTTACCCAATGTTACCCATAGGATCCATGTATGCTATATATGGTAACATTTACCATCAATATACCCCAAATCGTAGCATATATACCATACATGGATCCTATTAATTATGGAAGTCCAACCCCACTGCATCCCCAAAAAAACAGATGGTCATACAAAATCGCTTTTGATCATGTTGCTTCATATTTTGGCCCTTCTTTTGATCATCTTTGATGATTTTACCCTCTGGTAATTTAACCTAGCTATAGAAAATCACCATTTTTAATAAGAAAACTCACTGTTAATGGCCATTTTCAATAGCTACATTAAATTACCAGACGACAAATCCCCTTAGATCACCATTCAACCACCATAAAATCACCTTTTATAGTGGTTACATCACCATTTTTCTACGGTTTTCGTCCCCAAAAATGTGCCTTTGCCCTGGCATCGGCCCAAGGGATCCAAGGGATGCGGCGCCGAGCGGCACAGTCCAGTGATTTGGTCCAGACATGTTCATCTCCCCATCGGTCCTCCAAAAACTCCATTGTTCTGGGCATTCTGAAGGTCGGTATTTTTCCATCATGTATATTATGATATATATATAGATCTGGATATTCAAAATATATATATATATATGTGTGTCTTATGCATAGATATATATATATACATAATTCTATATAAATAATCATAAATAAATAATTATGTATATATATATACATATATTAAATATCTTCAGACATGATCAAAAATTCATCTTCCATCGATTTGGCTGCTTTTCACCCCTGAAATGGGAGTTTCATGGAGTTTCCATGGATGGGATTTTTCCTGGGGGAGATCCCCAAGGGCTCCTGCGGAGGCTTCTCGGAGTATTTTGGTCGAGGCGCTGGAGCTGACATGGGACCGTGTCCAAGATTCTTTGTTTTTAAAGTTAAGATTTACATGTTGTTTTCCTGTCTTCCATGATCTTCTATGTGTCTGTGTGTTCACCTTCCATGAAAATCTGATGTTCTCTGATGTTATTTGTCTTTCGTTTCATATTTTAAGGATGCTGCAATGATCGAATGCAGAGTCTTAGAAGGCCTCATAAAATAATGGCGGTTCTAAACCAGCCGCATGGTGCATCTCGAGGCTCAAAGGCTCGGATAAAGCTGACTTGTTGATGCTACACAGTGGTGGAAAAGGAAAACCGAAAAGCTCCCATCATGATCATCATGCTTAGCTTCGCACTGTCTTGTATGGTGAATCAGCTACATTTGGCTACTTGTTGAACCAGCAAAATCCCTATACCAAGGGGCCCAGCTTCTTCAAAAATTGCACCCCGGAATCTACGACTCGCAGGGTGCAATTAATATATTTCTTAGGTTGGTACCAAGATTTCCCTGCTTCAACAAGTAACCAAATGTAGCTAATCCACCATACTTGCTTCCGGGGTCGGCGGCAGGGGCGGCAGCCCTTAAATATATGATATAATATATGAATATAAAATTGGCCAATAGCCATATATATCAAAACAATGGGGGCATTAGCATTATTTAATGGGGGGTATTCGCGTTGCTTTAAAAACAAAGTTGCACCATGTTGAACCACATTCCAACACGATCATGGTGTGCAGTGACAACTGTAAATGAAAACTACCAAAGTTGTCAAATAATTCAGTGTTTAACATGTTTTTTGAATGTGTTTTTCGTGACGCTGCAATTTCTGACAAGCACATGGCCCCAGGTCCTAAAGAGAGATCAACTTGAAAAGAACAATGTGGGCAGAACTAGCTAGCGGTCTCATGAGCCCTTAAGCACAGTGCAAGAAAAGGCCAGGACAAAGCTATCTGATCAATGGTTCAGGTTTACATTCATCTTCTTTTGTGACTAAATCCAGGTGCCGGTGCGTCCCAGTTTTGGTCGGCTCCATCCCCACTTCGGTTGAATTCCCGTCCTTGTTCCCAATTCTGTTGGTTAAATTCCCATAGCCCCAGCGGCTACAACACATTCCTACCAGTTACAAGCAATGTACCCACCATGAAACCACCATTTTTACTCATACCAAGGCTTTGACCAAAGTCTTATGCATAGCTCAAGTTCGCTCCCTTCATGGCCCAGGGGCCGACAGTTTCCCCACTCAGGAGGCAAAAGGTTGGGACGGTTGGGACCATGGCATAGTGAGAAGTTGCTGGTTATCCTTGATCTGCCATTGCGACTGACAGGTTTGTGGATGTTTGTGCCTTTGTCCAAAACTAGGGTAATTACTTCCATAACCCCATGGATAACCATGGTCCATCATACTGCAGTATACTGTGGTTGCACTGGCTGCAACCTAGAATCCATGGGAAGTACATGGGTATCTGTTCTTGAACCAGGCTGCCAGATGGCGGACGTGACGTACCCGAAAAAATACTGCGTGCTCTTTAGAGCACTGCGTGGTATTCCTTGTGCATCCAAGTTCTTTCACTCGCTGTTCAATTCTGTTCTCTCTTTGTGTTATGGCATCTGGCATGTTGAGCAGTGACAAACCCGTATGACAGTTTGTAAGCTTTGTGCAAAGACGTGTGAAGTGTGTGTGTGTGTCTGTATGTATGTAATGTAATGTAATCCAATGTGATGTAATGAAATGTATGTATGTATTTAAGTACTTCTGTAGAGCTTTGTGCAAAGACGTGTGAAGTGTGTGTGTATGTAATGTATGTAATGTATGTAATGTATGTAATGTATGTAATGTATGTAATGTATGTAATGTATGTAATGTATGTAATGTATGTAATGTATGTAATGTATGTAATGTATGTACTGTATGCAATGTATGCAATGTATGCAATGTATGTAATGTATGTAATGTATGTAATGTATGTAATGTATGTAATGTATGTAATGTATGTAATGTATGTAATGTATGTAATGTATGTAATGTATGTAATGTATGTAATGTATAATGTAATGTATGTAATGTATGTAATGTATGTAATGTATGTAATGTATGTAATGTATGTAATGTATGTAATGTATGTAATGTATGTAATGTATGTAATGTAATGTAATGTATGTAATGTATGTAATGTATGTAATGTATGTAATGTATGTAATGTATGTAATGTATGTAATGTATGTAATGTATGTAATGTATGTAATGTATGTAATGTATGTAATGTATGTAATGTATGTAATGTATGTAATGTATGTAATGTATGTAATGTATGTAATGTATGTAATGTATGTAATGTATGTAATGTATGTAATGTATGTAATGTATGTAATGTATGTAATGTATGTAATGTATGTAATGTATGTAATGTATGTAATGTATGTATGTATGTAATGTATGTAATGTATGTATGTATGTATGTATCTATGCATGCATGCATGCATGTATGTATGTAAGTAAGTAAGTATTTATGTATTGATGTAGAGCAATAGCCGCCATCCAAGGCAGAACGCACCTTTTTTTTCTCCGTGAAACGTAACTCGCAACGTCCATCGCAATCCTCGGCTCCGGACTAAATACTGATGCTCTGTGACTTTATGATTTCATTGGAATCCTTATGTTTTCCCTGCAACAATTACTTCCCGACAATCGTTAAATAAAACCTCAAGGTCGGGAGGGTCACGAGGTTGGGTAAAGACGGCAGTAACACTGATTCATGGTGATTTCAGACTTCAATTCAGTTTGCGTAGGGATGTATCATATCAATTCAACCCAATTCAATTCACATGAGGTATATATCATCTTCGGGGTTATATAGGGGTTATATATCATTATAGTTATGATATATGATCAATACCACCACTCTTTGTAAACTTACCCCATGTTGATAAGATAATATATGTATCATATTGGTATGCCCATCCAAATCCATCCAAATCCATATAAAATTCACCAGAAATCTTCAGTGATCATATCCGATATCAGATTGCCACGGATCTCCCACGCCGAAGCGAGTTCTCGCGGTGCCTCATCGGAGCGACTGATTCGGGGGTGCCGTTTCCACCTCACGCATTCGAAGCGACAACGATGGGCGCCACCTCGGATCAATGGATAAAAAGCACGTGATCCAGTAGCAACTCCCCAAAAAGATCAACAAACGGTGATTTTCCCATTAAAAATGGCCATAGAAATAGTTGGTGATTTTCCATAGTTATGGGTCCACAAACAGAGATTTTGATAATAAATTTACTGTGCTATCATTGCTATATATTGCTATCTTTTTTGGGGGGTACTAGTATGTGCCATCAAGTTACATGGGTTTGTCTATGGGGCCCACGGCACTGATCACCCCATGCCATAGGGAATCCGAACACAATGGGTGAATCTAAATTTCAAATGGATTGATGACTATCCCCCCTACCATCCAACTTTTGACCACGGCACAAATGGAGGTTTCATAGAATGGGGGACCCCAAGAACATCCGAAATATTCCGAAATGGGTTATGAATGGGGAAACCAATAGTGAATTCGCTCCCCCCTGGCGCTATTGAATCCCCAAAAAAACTGGATTCCTGAGAGTCCAGCGAAGCGTAGGCCTCCTAGGGAGGGGCACGTTTGGGCAGAAACTTTCCTTGCGAAATACTCCAAGAGTGTCCCAAAATGGCCATGTTGATTGGGAAAATGATGAGAAACCAACAAGAATTTCTCGTGGAGTACCCCTTTTTATCCCTTTTTCCCCAGAGAAAACAAACCGACTCTTCAGCCATCGTTGCAGAGAGGATGTTTACCTTGAAGTTGGGTCAACCGTAGTTGCAGTGACTCATCCATGACCAAGTCACATGGTATGAATTATGAATATATATGACTCATGCCATGCAAATGATGTGTATGCATTATATAGTATTATAATGTACATAATAATATATGATCTATATACATAATATTACATACAGAATCATATAGAATTATGATACCTAATGTCAACTCGGGATTAACAAACCCTGGTTGAGGGACCCCCCCTCCCGCCAAATAGTGATGATTTGCCCATCATCGATCCGGAACGTCCTTGGGGAACATCCGGTAGTGGAAATACTGCCTGAGTCATGGCTAGTGCACAAGCATCGTTTGGTTAACATGGGGTACACCACATACCCATGTATACCGTATACCAAATGGCTCTTGTAAAAAGGAAACATAGGGAAACAATAATCATCCAGTGCCTGGATTTGGGCCCAGTTAATGTACATTGGATTCAATAGAACCCGGCTAGAAAGTGCAAACAGTCACTGGTGAATGGTGGTGATTTCAGGCTCAACCATGGAAGTCATTGGTGTTGGACAGCAAGCCCAGCTTGAGTCAGGATGGTCTCAAACAAAAACCAAAAAGGACAACACAGAGGTGATTTTGGTTGGTCCTTCAAAGAACCATATTCGGTAATATATGCTTCTCATGCTCCAGCACTTCAGTATACCCTCAAAAAAAACTCCAAATCGCTTGCTGTTGAAAAACACTCCAATCCCCAAAACGCCGTGCATCATTGCTGGTGGAATCCGCGCGGTGGCTCAAACACCACATTTTTCTTGATTAAACATTGCTTACCCTCTGGTAATTTAACATAGCTATTGAAAATGACCATTTATAGTGAGTTTTCTCATTAAAAATGGTGATTTTCCATAGTTATGTTAGTTTACCAGAGGGTAACCCCTTCTATTCTTGTTTGTTTGGCACCAGCCCCAACCACAAGACCACATCATACCACATCTGCACTTCTCTTCGGCCAAGGTCTTTGATCATGCAGCCCAAAAACTGGCACCAACACTCTTTTGCAATCTTTTGCACCCCAAAGAAACTGGGATTATCGATTTCTTCAACAAATCGACATGTGGCAGTGTGTCAAAACCTTGTACCCCTGGTGAACATCAAAATAGCTGGTAAATGGATGTTCATTCCCCTAAAAATGATATTAATAGGTATTGATCCATAGCCATGTCATGTTTCATGGCGAAAAAAGGGGAAGCGTCCCCCACTGGCCACAAGCTCCCCCTGGGTGCTGCACTGCCCGTGCTTGCTGTGCACCCTCCGCATGATGTCCTGGCGCAATGTGGGATTCAACCAATGCCATGAACCTACCATGTGCGGATAGTCTGTGCAATTGCTTAATTGTGGATCATTGACCCATAGGATCCATGTATGCTATATATGGTAACATTTACCATCAATATACCCCCAATGTTAGCATATTTACCATACATGGATCCTATGGGTAATTCCCAACAGCAGGGCCTGTTGGGTTTCAATCTCTAGGGCTGGGGCTGGCTCGCGGGGACTTGCAGCCTTCAAAATCCGGAATGGAACCCTGGAACCCTGGAACCCTGGAACCCTGGAATCCTGGAACCCTGGAACCCTGGAACCCTGAAACCTTGGAACCCCGGAACCCTGGAACCCTGGAACCCTGGAACCCTGAAACCTTGGAACCCCGGAACCCTGGAACCCTGGAACCCCGGAACCCTGGAACCCTGGAACCCTGGAACCCTGGAACCCTGGAACCTTGGAACCCTGCGACCGTGGAACCCTGAAACCTTGGAACCTTGGCACCCTGGAACCCTCAAGGATTCTGGAACCCTGCTACCTTGGAACCCTGGAACCCTTGGAACCCTTGGAACCCCCTGGAACAACCCTGCAACCTGCACACCTGGCACCCTGCTGGGATCCTGGAACCCTGAAACCCTGGAACCCTTGGAACCCTTGGAACCCTTGGAACCCTTGGAACCCTTGGAACCCTTGGAACCCTGGAACCTTGGAACCCTTGGAACCCTGACCGTGGGACCCTGGTACCCTGGAACCCTGGAACCCTGAAACCTTGGAACCCCGGAACCCTGGAACCCTGGAACCCTGGAACCCTGGAACCCTGAAACCCTGGAACCTTGGAACCCTGCGACCGTGGAACCCTGAAACCTTCGAACCTTGGCACCCAGGAACCCTCAAGGATTCTGGCCCTGCTAGCTTGGAACCCTGGAACCTTGGAACCCTGCAACCCTGCACACCTGGCACCCTGCTGGGATCCTGGAACCCTGAAACCCTGGAACCCTTGGAACCCTTGGAACCCTGGAAACCTCGGAACCCTGAAACTGTGGGACCCTGGTACCCTGGAACCCTGGAACCCTGGAACCCTGGAACCCTGAAACCTTAGAACCCCGGAACCCTGGAACCCTGGAACCCTGGAGCCCCGGAACCCTGGAACCCTGAAACCCTGGAACCTTGGAACCTTGGAACCCTGCGACCGTGGAACCCTGAAACCTTGGAACCTTGGCACCCAGGAACCCTCAAGGATTCTGGAACCCTGCTACCTTGGAACCCTGGAACCTTGGAACCCTGCAACCCTGCACACCTGGCACCCTGCTGGGATCCTGGAACCCTGAAACCCTGGAACCCTTGGAACCCTTGGAACCCTTGGAACCCTTGGAACCCTTGGAACCCTGGAAACGTGGGACCCTGGTACCCTGGAACCTTGGAACCCTTGAAACCCTAAAACTTCCAAACCCTAAACTCTATGCGCGCTGCGCGCGCTGCATGCAATAAAGTAAACCCTAAAACTTCCAAACCCTAAACCCCAATGCGCGGTGCGCGCGCTGTGTCCCAGAGAAGTAAACCCTAAAATTTCCAAACCCTAAACCATCGTGTTATGCAACTTCCAAACCCTAAAGTTTAACCCGCGGTGTGCGCGCTGCATGCAATAAAATAAACCCTAAAACTTCCAAACCCTAAACCCTAATGCGTGCTGTGCGCGCTGCGTGCCAGAGATAAACCCTAAAACCTTCAAACCCTAAACACTAATGCGCGCTGCGCGCGCTTTGTGCAATAGAAATAAACCCTAAAATCTTCAAACCTGAAACTCTCGTGTCATAGAGGTAAACCCTAAAATTTCCAAACCCTAAACCCTAAACCCTAACGCGCGCTGCGCGCGCTGTGTGCCATAGAAGTACCCCTTAAAATCTCCAAACCCTAAACCATCGTGTCATGGAGGTTAACCCTAAAACTTCGAAACCCTAAAGTTCAACCCACGCTGTGCACGCTGCATGCAATAAAATAAACTATAAAACTTCCAAACCCTAAACCCTAATGCGCGCTGCGCGCACTGCGTGCCACACACATAAACCCTAAAACTTTCAAACTTTAAACCGTAACGCGTACTGCGCGCACAGCCTGCCATAGAGGTAAACGGTTAAACTTTCAAACGCTGCGTGCCATAGAGGCAAAGCCTAAAACTTTCAAACGCTAAACCGTAAAGCAGGCTGCGCGCGCTGCGTGCCATAGAGTGCTCCTCAAAAGTGATTACATGTCATACTTTAGTGGCATCCTCCAAATTCATTAGTCAGCCTTTGTTAATCCAGGGCCCATTTTACACATGTCATCTTCTTGGTCGTGGCGCCATTTCAGGATCACACTGATGACCTAAGCTTTGGCCTTAACTATTATGCAGGCAAGCGACATCAGCACGCTATGGTATTGGAAGACACAGGGTTTGCCCGTAGACCAGCCAAAAAATCGATTTTCCACACTGAACAATTGGATTTAACACATTTAGAATAGGAGCTCCGCCTGATTCAGATTTCATCACTTAAAAGGTACCCATGCCTGACTAGCCTTCATGACTTAAAGCGTAACCACACCCGACTTAAGGGAACCATGCCTGACTAGCCTTCATAATTAAGAGGTACCCACCCACGCCTGACTTAACAGAACCCATGCCTGACTAGCCTTCATAATTAAAAGGTACCCATGCCCCTGAATTCAGGGAACCATGCCTGACTAGCCTTCACAATTAAAAGGTACCCACTGGAACCATGCCGCACTAGCCTTAATGACTTAAAAGGTAACTACACCTGACTTAATACCTGATTTACTGGTTTTGCCTGATTTTGGAAAAACGCAGGGCCGGAATTTGCCGGGCTGGGATTTTGGGGTCGTGCCTAAATAGGATTTTTGCAAAAATCGTGCATGACTGAAGGGAACCATGCCTGACTAAACATCATACCAATCATCCCAAAAGAATCCAATAATTCCAGCAAGTGATGCCTGACCAATCCCTGCGTCATAATAAACCGTCTGCCCCTCCCCACCCAATAATGAACACACGGAATAGTTTTTTGTATTTAGTGGGTATTTAGTATGAGGGTGCGAAACTTCCCCCTTGGTTTAAAAAAACTAAATTGGAAAACATTTTTTAAATAACATCTAACTAAAATATTGCCAAAATTGGATTCCGAAGCTTCCCCCTGACATTAAATTGAAAACATTCGTTTTAAAAAATGAACTTTATATTTCAAAACCGATTGAATTCCTATTCAAAATCTAACTCAAATCTTGCCAAATTGGATTTCGAAGCTTCCCCTTATATTAAATTGAAAACCTTACTAATCCCCACCTCCTTTTACTAAACGTACCCTAAATACTAAAATATTACATTGATTCCTTTTACTAGGGTCCGCGTTAAATTTTGGGAAATTTCAGGCTGGCCAGTTTGACTTTTAATTGATACCTTTTCAAAAACAAATTAAACATGAAGGTCCCATTTCAGGATTTCACCACCAAAAAATAAAAACTAGTCAGCCCCGGTGATTTTTTAAACTAGGGTCTTTTAAGGTCGAAAAAATAAGTATTTTATATTACAACGTTTATATAATATTGGGGGAAAACTTCGAAATCCACTTTTTGGCATTTCCTGGCAATATTTTTGCTGGATGTCAAAAGGAAATCTAATCGATTCTTGAAATCGAAAAAACATAGTTTTTTTTTATTAGTGTTTTTAATTTAATCTTAGGGGAAAACTTCGAAATCCAATTTTTAGCAATATCTTAATTATATGTTAAACAGAAAACTAATCGATTTTGAAACAGTTTTTTTTAAATATATTAGGGCTGGTAATTTAATATTAGAGGAAACATTTCGAAATCCGGTTTTTGTTTTTATTTTTGTTACTACAATTTAAAAGGAAATCGAATCGATTTCAAAAAAGAAAAAATAATATTTTATATTATGGTTTTTTTGTAATATTAGGGGAAAACTTCAAAATCCAATTTTTGACCATATTCTAATTAGATTTCAAAAGGAAATCTAATGAATTTTGATATAGAAAAAATAGTCTTTGATATGAGGGTTTAATATGAGGGGAAAGCTTCGAAATCCAATTTCTGGCAATATCTTAGTTTGAATTTACAAGGAAATCTAATCGATTCTGAAATAGAACAAATTTAGTTTTTTATATTGGATTTTTTCATGCAAGATTAGGGGAAGCATCGAAATCCAAATTTGAACATATTTTAATAATTGAATTTAAATTTGATATTAGGGGAAAGCTTCAAAATCAATATTTTTTTTATTAGATTTCAAAAGGAAATCTAATCGATTTTGAAACAGGAAAAAAAACAAAATGATATTAGGGTTTAATATAAGGGAAAAGCTTCGACATCCAATTTTTTGGCCATATTTTATTCAATTTTTAAAAGGAAATCTAATCGATTTCGAAATAGAAAAACATACATAGTTTTTTACGTTGGAGGTTTTTATTTGATATTAAGCTTCGGAATCCACTTGTTTGCCATATTTTAATTGGATTTAAAAAGAAAGAAATCTGATCGATTTTGAAATAGAAATACGTGTATATATATATATGTGTGCGTGTGTTTTTTTATCAGTATTAGGGGGGAGCTTCGTACCCTAATACTAAAGACCCCCCCAATACTAAAAACTCCTCCAGGTGTTTGTTATTTGGGTGGGTGGGTGAAGGGGCGACTGTTTAGCAACAGGGGGACGGGATTAAACCGTTTTTTGTTTCTAATTTCAAAATCCATGAAAATAATCTTTAAATAGAATACTGCCAAGAATAGGATTTCGAAGCTTTCGCCTGGTATCAAATAAAACACCAACACCTGAATTAAAAAAACTAAAATTGACGATTTTAAAGGACGGACCCTAATAAAAGACACCCCGGTGTTGACTAGTTTTTTATTCTTTGGGGGTGAAACCCTCACATGGTACCTTCATTTTTAAAATTGTTTCCTCAAGGGGATCAATTAAAAATCAAATTAACCAATTTGACATTTCCCAAAATTGGAAATCGCACCTAGTTTTTGTCATTTGGGGGTATTTTTCGTAATAGGGAGAAAGGATTAGCAAAAAGAATGCCTGATCAAAATGATGCTGATTCTGTGTGTTACAATCTTTTTGCCCACTACAGTGTCTACAGGGTTACAAGGGATGCCGTGCCAGCTAGAGTCCCAAGTCCATTCAACCAACACCCTAATCGATGAAGTTGGACTTGTTGAAATGGAAGTGGGACTGGACCAGTTGACATGGGGCGATGCTGACCTTCAACGGGAGCTTCGGCGCCTGAAGGACAACAGTTTGAAAAATCCGAACCTGAAATATATTTTCAAAATTGCCTTACTAAGAGTGATCCCCACCCTGACACACTATTCTGACATAGTTTCTGACATATCATCTGGACGTATATGTGGCATATATGTTCTGACATACTATCTTACATTCTTTTCTGAGATTCTATTTGACATTCTTTCTGGCATCCTATCTGGCATCTATTCTGACATACTTTCTGGAATATACTATATTCTGATCCTGCCTTGCCATGAGTTTGGGCTGGGAGTGCTTTTATTTGCGTGGATCAATGCCAATGGCTTGAATATCCACCAAATGTTGGTTTCACATGTTTGCACCCAATGATTGCCATTACCATTGATACCCCAAAATGGCCAGGTCCTGAATTTGAGAGTAGGTCCTGAAAAGTTTTCTGGGTACTGAAAAAACAGGACTTTGGCACAGGGTCTGAAAAAAGACGTAGGTGGAAGATTCAGGTATGCTGTTGGGTTGCAAAGCTGGGTTAATGATAATTATGGGACTGTTGGTGATGGTTTCTACTTGAATTATACTTGAAATATCACATTATTATAGGGGGTTCCAAAAAAATTGG
>CAMXCT020004404.1:0-25000 GCA_947184155.2 Cladocopium goreaui
GTTTTTTCAGTGGTTTTACCTGGACTGGCCACTTTATAGAGGCATTCTCTGTTGGGGGAGGGGGTATAAAGTGGCCATTCCAGGTAAAAATGTGTTTTTTCAGGGCTTTTACCTGGACTGGCCACTTTATAGAGAAGAAGATTTCCCTTGAAAAATTCCTCAGGGTGAATGGGGTCCTGGGCGCGCCGCGCGCGCGCGCCAAAAAGGTGTCAAAATTGGAGCCATTTTGGCGCGCGCGCGCGCGGCGCGACCAGGACCCCTTTCACCCCAAGGACCCCTTTCAAAGGAAAGTGTGTTAGAGGCATTCTCTGTTGGGGGAGGGGGTATAAAGTGGCCAGTCCAACATAGATTTTGTTTTACTAGATTCTGTTAACGACTTCGATATAGATATTTGTCTGGCTGTCGGTTTCGTTCGGTTTCGAAGTCATTCGAAGTCTTTTGGGTTCCCCATCGATGAGATCGATGATATTCCCCCAAGGTTTGAACGTGGCCCCTCCCAGACCCTCAGAACGATCCAAAAAATGGATAGTTTCTTGTGCGATCCAAAAAATAGATAGCGGCTATCCAATTTGTTTCTTGTGAAACGAAGGTCTTTTGGGGCAAGACTTGTTTGCGGCAAAGCTTTCTTGAGCCAAAATGCTGCAGGACGGCAATTGTAGAGCTTGTCTTGGCATCGTGTAAAGCGCCTAGCAGTGTGAACCAGCAGCCTTCCAAGATGTTAAGTGCATAAAGTAGCAAAATGCGTTTGTAAGAGGTCCGCCGTAACGGAAGTTGAGACCAAGAAGGGTATAAACATTTACTAGCCTTCCCCTTTTCAGCGCGTGCACGCACACATATAGCATACATATACGACACACACACATGCATACATATAGAAACATCAGTACGCACATACATACATGAAGTGGGCCCTCCTATTTACCTATACCTGCCTTGCCTAGTACCTACACACTTACATACGTACATCCGTATCACACACGTTATAAGATATTTATTGAATAGATGGATAGTTCCTCTTTACCAACTGCTTTTATGTCAGGTTTGTGGTATTTAGATTTTGTGGGGTTCCCTGTCAAAAAACACCTATGTCATGTTACACTGCATCTCCCATGCAGTGTCTTGTCACTGCCAACTGCACTCGATTCAAGTGAGGCTTCATTTTTTCAGCCCCAATGGTTTGGTGAAAACGCTCGCAAGAGAACACGCAGCTGAAGTGAAAACTGGGCTATCAATCAACCCTTGAAGTTTCATTTGAAACATTTTCACACCAAAACATTTCTTCAGAGAAGTTGGATGCAAACGCGTTCAATGTTGCATGCATGGCCCAGGGTCCAGGGGTGATTGAATTGTACTCGCCGCGTCTCTGCTAGCAGACCAGATCAGCTGCCTCAGATGGGGCGTGAGTCCCTGAATTTCTGAATGGATGGTTTGCAACCAACGCCATATGGGGTTACACACCAAGATAGGCAACCAGTTTTTCTGAAGTTTCAAGATATGGGATTATTGTCAGTATATTTTCTTGGGGTATAGTCAGATGAAAAAACCTGCGGCAGCGCCGCGCCGCTCTCGCAGCAATGATGATCTGGATGGTTTGGCAACTGCTTTGAAACCGTGGGTGACCCATGACTGAATTATTTGGTAAAGAAGGGGACCAAAAAAACAATTTGGTGTTTCTTGCAGTTAACCATTTCTTGGCCCTGTACAAATATGGGATGTTTTGGAAGTTTCTCGGACCTTCCCCATTAAACTAGAAAATTTTGATGCAACAAATGTTTCAACCTGCAGCCGGCCATCTGAGGACCAGTCGCAATTTTATCTCCTATCCTAGTGGTCGGAATGACAAGAAGAACAAGGTGGAACTAGAGGGCAACCTGGAACATCTGCGGAGAATTCAGGGTGTTGATAGAACGTGGAACTTTTCTCTGACTACCATAGCGCATGCGCTGCAGAAGGTGAACCAGGACAGGTTTGAAACAACATCTATAGCTGGGAAGTTAATGATTTCGTTCATTCCTATTTGTGTATCTGTAATGTTTGATTTTTTTTGGGTCCAAATACATATATAGTATATATATATGTACATATATATATATGCAAACATATTTCTGTATGTAAATGGTCGTTGTGCATCCACTCCCGTTAAACAATTTGGGGCTCACCCAAGAATAGTTGGAAAAAATCTGCGGTTTTAATCCATGCTGGTCCAATCGATTTCCAACAGCGATTGAAAAAAAAATCCAGACCCCCTGAGGAGAAATGTGTGGTTTCTACGGCCATGGCAGAAAGCACCAAGTGGTGCTTTGGTTGGCTATTTGTTGATTTTTTATACATCTGATATTTGTTTTTTTGGGGATCCACAAGACTCAAACAACAATCTGTTTTCCCAAATTACCTGCTGCCATTCTCTGAGGTCGGCTACATGCTCCCTTCAACTTCAGGCTATGTTTAGACACATTGCCCAAGAAGCACTAAATTGCCGAAGATGGTTGCCGCAGGAGATTTTACCGCTTGGAGTTTGAAATGTTTTGGATCACATATTATTGCTCAGAGATTCATGTTTTAAAATATAAACGCCATCATTTGGGAATACAATCAAACCCCTTGTTCACAATCGCGTATATGCATTAATATATGTATTATAGCTCATAGACCCGATGTTTTTGTTAAGTTAATGCCATTATTTGGGAATACAACCAAGTCTCCTGTTCACACTTGGACATTCTTCGATCTCACATAGCTATACCAATTTGTTTTGAGTTCTGGATGCTTCCTCAGGATATGTGGACCCGGGCCCCACGCAAGCGATGCGCGACGAAGACACCACCTGACGCAGCAAGGAAACGTCCAGCCACAAGGGATACAGCAGCGACCCCGTCAAACACAAAAGAAACGCCTGCCCAGTCCGCAGCTTCTTCTAGTTACAAGGCATGTGCTGCTGGCATGCAAGAGCACCGAGAAGGAGGAGAGGAGGAAGAAAGAGTATGTGATCCAGTTGTCGACCCAGAGACTTTCACACCCCCGAAATGCAAGCAGGAAGGAAGAGGAGGAAGCAAGCAAAATAAACAACAAGCTGGAATCAAAAGGAGTAAGTCCTCTGATGCTTTAGATGGACAAAGCCCTCCAGCTAAGAAAGCCGGCAGTCACAAGAACATTGAAAATGCAACAGAATTAGGAAAAGTGCAGCAACCAAAGCGCCCTCGCCTCACGGCAGTCAAGCGATCACAGTCATCAGCGGACCTGGGCGATGTGGCAACTCCAAAAACAAGTAAAGTAAAGAAGACAGCAGCCAAGTCCAAACCCAAACCAGCTGCAAAGCCAGCCCCAGAGCCAGCTGCAAAGCCCGCGCCAGCCCCAAAGCCACCCCCGCGTTCACCTACGATACCTACGTATGATGAAATCGTTGCAAGCTTCGACCAGATGGAACCTTGATTATTTGTTTGCAGATCTTTTTGATATATATATATTTATCAGAGATACAATATATATTTATATATATATATTTAATCAATCAGAAAATTTGCAATTACCAAATATTTGTTCCCAAATCCAAAAGATAAAACATAATACCAATAATTTTCGTTTCAGAACCCAAGGTCCAGCATGCCTAGTTTGTAGGACTATCCAATTATTGGGGCATGACAGTTTCACCATTAACCGCCTCCAACCCACGGCCAAGGATTTTGGCTTTGATCCTTTTGCATTTGGGTCCTTTGTCGATGATGAAGTGATGCGACCAAGTTCAGCTTCCCAGAGTGCCCTGTTTACAAACCAGTGGGTGATTATGTCTGGGAAATTGTATCTATGGTTTTGACCCTAACAGTGACCGACCAGGGAACAACCAATCATCTTAGGTGTTCTTTCCCAATCCGGAATCACAGGTTTACTTTATATGTGTTGTTTGTTGAGATGGTGGTGCCAGAAAATTCGAAAGACACATGCGCCCACAGACCTATATTCAGATACGATATATGTATATCACTTTATTTAGAATATATGTGTTTCAGTAAATGTTATGGTACACTCTTGTAGGTTCAAGATTCAAGATGTGCACACATAGTCACATATGCACAAAATACAATTTTTGAAAAACATCTGTGCGCACATATCTGATTACATTTTGGCCATTTCACCGCGCAAGAAACCGTCCCTTTTCCACATTTAGATGCGTGGCATTGGATAAATTATAGGTGACCCAGGCGTCTCCCAAAATACCATTTGCCAGGCCCCACACACACATGCTGAGGCAATCCTGGCAATGATGCAGGTGACGAGACGCTTCCTCAGAGCCGTGCGGAGCAAACTCAACCGAAACTAGTCGGGTTGGGGTTGGCGGAAGAGTCTTCTACTGGGCAGTCGCAGGCTTCCATTGAGAAAGCTGATGGAGTAGAGGCGCCCAAGACTGAGGATTCGGATAAGAAAGATGATGGTCCACCAGAGAAAGAATCAAGGAGAGAGACTAGCTCTGAGAAACCTACAAAGACTTGGGAGTTGGGGTGGAGCGAAGAAAACTTCTGCGCTTATCGTCGGGAGATTTTGGGCCCCAAGCAGAGGGGTCCCACAGAGTTCTCTGCTATGCCAAAATTTGATGACAAGGCTGATTTAGATGCCCCAGCGATCTGTATTTTCTCGGATGGATTGCAACATGAAGTTTCCCATATCACAATGGTATCTTGTCGCTGTTTATCATCTATCAAATTTTCAGTCATTGTAGTCTATAAAAATGAACGCGAATTGGAGGACATACGTATAGGGCTTTACTACATGAAAATGTCACAATGTGCGCGACTCTACAAATCCATGATTACATAAATCAAACTATGAAGTCCATGTCTTCAACTTGCCCACGCACCAGCCGAGGCAGATGTGCAGGCCAAGACTACCAAGCCAACCCCGAAACCGGGGCCCTCGACGAGTAAGCCGTCAAAGAGTTCAAGTGCAGCTCCTGAGGCGGTGGTTTCGGATGTGATCTCAGCTGATCCCAGATTCAGCCACATGATACAGACCGTCCAAGCAGCAAGTGACGTGGGAGAGGTCAAAGTTCAGCTAAAACCCCAAAACAAAAGGGCGAGTATTGCAGTTCTGATGTTCAAAGAGGTGGGGGGCACGAAGTTTTCCCAAAAACTTCAAATTGTGGTGAAGCCCCCAGCCCTGGTGGGTGTGGATGCCATGGCCATTCTAAAGGACATAGCCGCAGATTTGCTAGATGGTGATTTGAAACTTGATGACCTCAAACAGCAAAGGGACAATCTTGTCGAAAAGCACGAGATGGGCACCCTCATAGATTATTTCAAAGAGCGTCGTCCCATTAGTCAAGAAGAGAATGCCCTATTTGTGGGGATCTATGCCAAACGCTTGGCTTTGGGGATTGAGCTTTCCAGTGACCGGCAGCCCGATTCGTTGCCCGCTTTTGGGCTTCCTGATATTGAACTTCCTGGACACCTGTCGCCTGACCGTTTCTTAGCTTGTACATATGCTGCCTGGCCAGTGCCTAAATCTGAAAATCAATGGGTTTCATATTCGAAAAAGGTTATTTTAGATTGGCCCAATGTTTGATTGGGTTTGGTTCCTCCCAAATTTGTTTGTGTCATGGGTGCTTCAGAAGAATATACAAACATGAATGCGTATATATCTATCTATATCTATCTATACCCATCTATATCCATCTATAACTATCAATATCTATCTATCTATATCTATCAATATCTATCTATCTATATCTATATCTATATCTATATCTATCTATATGTGTATGGCTCTTTTTTAAATGTATCTATATCTATCTTGATCTGTCTGTATCGATCTGTATCTATCTGTATCATTATATATATATATATATTTAAATCTGTCTATATCTATCTTCATCTATTTATATGGGAATGTCTCAAAATAGGAATTCCCCAAGCACATTTTTTTTAGTAAGAAAAAAGGGGCTTGGGGCATTCAGTTTTGGCACCCCTATTCTGAGATATCTATGTCTATCTACATCTACCTACAACTATCTATATTCATCTATACCTATCGGTATCTAGCTATATCTACTATGTCTATCTATAGATTTCTCTATCTATCTGTATCTATCTGTATCTACCTATATCTATCTGTATGTACCTATATCTATCTATATCTATTTACACCTACCTATATCTATCTATATCTATCTACATCTATCTATATCTATCTACATCTATCTATATCTATATACATATATTGTGATATTTAGTTCATATAGGATGCATATTATATATGTGCGCTTTGAAACAGGCTTCCCCCTGAAAAAAGAAATACGAGCCCAGTGGACATTCTACCCTATTACTTATTACCAAGATCTTTGTTGTGGGAACCCACAAACGTTTTTCCTATATTTCCGAACTTGGGAACTGGGAAAGAGTTGAAACATAATCTTTTTTGGGGGGGAATGCTATGATCCCCAAAGTTTCAAATCACCCGATCACATTGCCCGCTGGTGAGGACTCCCTCAGCGCGGTCCTGTTGTTGAACGGAAAGCATCACGAGATCCTAGCCAGGCAGAAACGCAGCTCGATGAGGAGAGCACTTCGTGAACCCAGTGTGCCTACATGTTACATTCCCCCAAGAAAAGGTTGGCCAAGGCTCATTGATAGGGGACAAAAGATTGAATCCAAATTTACACACATCAAACTGACACTTCTTGACGGCTTTCTGCTTTTGTTGGTGATGGCCAGCCCTTGGTGGGGTTTTTGCAAAGCTTCTTTGGTGGGAAGCCACCCATGGACAAGTACAATTACCGGGTCAGAAAACAAACAGCGGCAGAAATTTGGTTTGTGGGGCCGGCACTTCCCAACTATTAGTAATGTGGAAAACTCCAACATTAACAAGTTAAAAAAGGGGTTTAAAATAAACCCCCTTTTTGGGATGGTATGTTGACCCCGAAAAGGCTGGTTACCGGGATGGTTTGCTCCCAACTTTACCACATTAATTGGATTGCAGAGGGTTCGGGCCCGCATGAATCGACATATGTGAAGTGGCTTAGCAACCTACTGTGTCTTTCCCCTCAAATTTCAGATTGAAAAGAGTTATATAGATGTACAAATTTGCTAGTGTCATGCCAAGGTGAGTATTACAATTCAAATTGGTGGGTTCGCAAGGACCCCATACCTGAGAGTTTCGAACAGCAATCTTTTCAAAGTTTGAAAACAATAGTTTCCACAAACATTTGTGTTACACCTGTAAGGTATTTGTTTGAAGCGTTTCCCCTGCACGGGATTGACCGAGCCTTGGGAAGTGATGGGAACCCCGGAACTTTCAACCTGGCGCAATGGGTTTAGCTGGTCACAAGAATTTCCAGGCAAACCCCATGCCACGCCTGGAAATCGAAATTCTATTTTGGGATTAGTGGATTTTATTGCCCATTAAAAAGGCGTCGAAGTTGTTGCGTCCAACATGTTCATATTTCAACTCAAGCATCCAAAAGGCTTTTTGTGGGATCTATGGGGTACCACCCTTTAGAATGGGCATTTCACATTATGGACGCAATCAATTTGATTTCGAAAAATGTTTCCACGTAGTTTACATGTGCACAAACATATGTGTTAATACTTTTTTGCAGAGAACTTTAAAAAATAGGTTCGATGAGGGGTCGATGAGCCATACTGCTGATATCACCGATGAGCCTCCGATGAGCCTTCTTTTAACATAGGCCTCGAAAGAATACATTATGAAGGGGTGTACCGATGAGCCTAGCGACGCCCCCCCCAGAAATGAGGCGATGAGCCATCGATGAGGGGGGTTCAAGATTTTAGCGATGAGCCTCCGATGAGGGTCGTAAAAATTTGGTGGTTTCCAATTGAAATATAAAAAGGGTGTACCGATGAGCCTCCCGACACCCCCCCAAAACTAGAGCGATGAGCCACCGATGAGGGGTCGGGGCTGAAATTTGGATTCCAACTTTTGAGCATTTTGGGTTCAGATTCCAACTTTGAGGGAAGATTTGCGCAACTTTTCCCAACCATGGCCGAAGTTCCACCAGTGCCGGAGCCTAGCGCTGCAGCGGCAGATGTGCCTGCAGCCGGGATGGAGCAGGCCACGTCGGGGTACAAACAAAATAGAACAAATCCTTCAGCCCAAAAGCAATTTTCTTTTGGAAAGTAGCCCCACCCGAAAAGTTTATCACTTTAGCAAGGTGGATGAGCAACCTCTTCGTGATCAGCCTCCTTCGGGGCAACCTCTTCCTGATCAACCTGCTTCGCTACAGCCATCACTAGCCCGTGCAAAGGACATGTATGCCAAACACAATGGTTTGGAACCTTCTGCAGTTACTGAGGAGATGCTTGTGAACAGTGATCTGGGGGTGGAAGGATGGGCATGCCATGGAATGGATTGCAAAGCCCGAGGGCCGATGGGGAACCAAATGTACCGCCAGATCAAGAAGCACCCAAAGGCTTCCGAGTCCTACAAGTGGCTTTTCGACAACTTGAAGCTGAAGTTTCGACAGTCTTGGGCCATGCACAAGAACTTTGACTTCATCAGCACAAAGAGGATCCACACTATCTCCACCAAGACCAAACAGGAGGAGGTGGGGACGTGGAAGAACAAGCTACAGCTCGAAGCCCACTACGGGGGGGTTGGGATTCCAGAAGCAGTGCGGCAGGCTGAGAGCTACATCAAGAACTGCTTCAAGTTCAAGGACCCTGTTTGGTTTTGTCGAATCTCCCAAATGCCAAACCTTAAAAAAAAAAGGGACAAGGTCAAAAGTAGCTTTTTCCAAATGCACTCAACTTGTCTTTTTCCCTCCTCCCTGCAGGAGATCTTTGTCATGCACAACACATGGACCGATGCTGAGAACTACTTGCTGGTGGAGAAACTTGTTTCAAAAACCGAGGAGGAAGCATGGAAGGAAGTGGCAGAAAAATGTGACGGCAGTGGCACCTACGAGACTGAGAGCTACAAGTGCAAGGCTATCCGCAAGTACGCCATCTACAATGGACTCGCTGTCGAAGCCGTCACTCTCGAGACAGTGCAATCTTCGCCAGCAGGGCTGGTTGGGTGGGCAGAGATGAATGTGGTTGTTCCCGGCATTGACTCCACTCCCAAGCCACCTGCAACCCCACAGGCAGCAGCAGCAGTTCCAAGTGAAAATGCAGCCACGGAGCCGGAGAAGAGCAAGGGGAAGGGGAAGAACAAACGTGGCAGAGGCAAGGAGCAAGAGTCTCAGGAACAAAGCACTCGCAAGACACCGAGGACAAAGGCAAAGAAAGAATTGTCCGGGATTCAGACTGCAGAGGCCAGCGCCAAAGAGATTTTGCAGTTCTTGCAAATGAGCCAGCAAGTCATGGAAAAAGTTGCAGGCTCAGGGGACGAGCTGCCCTCCGAATGGAAATGGGCACGTGCTTTCTTGGAAGACTTCCCTCAGAACATGGCCTGCTTCAAGGAAGCCCTGAAGCCGGCAGATGGAGATGAGCTCACCGACTTCGTCGATGAATTGAAACTCAACATTCTCGGCAAGGGTGGCTTCAAGTCGTTGAAGAAGAGCTACGGCAATCGCTATGAGGCTATGCTGACCCTCTTCGTTGACCGCTGCTATAGCATTGGCTCTACGCTCCTTGGCTTTTTACCTACGAACATTTTGTCTTAAAGTTTTTGATTTTTAGGGTAAACATGCCGATCCTAATTCACTTTTGCAAAGTCGATCTGGAACCCGCCAGGTTGAATTCCATCGCTACGAAGGTTCACAACATGGCCCAGGCTTCGATTGCTCCCAAGGAGATTACTTCCAAGAGGAAGGGCCGCAAAAGTGGATAGCTATGAGTAGCTATACAGCTGTGATCTTAGGGAATAATCTGTGGTGGCCTGAAACCCATAAACTTGTTCATCTCACAAAAGATTCCAATAAGCTCCATTCTTTCCCAAAGGCCCGACACAGATCTTTACTGGATCAGGTGGAAGCACCTGAATAGTTCTATCTATATACCCGTGGGGTGTATTGGCAAAGTTGACACAACGCAGCTGGCAGTTTGGGGTCCGTCAAAAAACAGCTGGCAATTTGGGGCCCGCAAGCAACAGCAAATGTATACAGAGTTTCTGAAAGTTAATGCAATCACACTTGTTGCATGCGGTTCAACAATGCATGTCATGCAGCCCAAAGACATGTTCAAGCAAGCCCGTCAAATTAGTCGAGCCAGCCGAGATGAGACTGTTCCTGGGGGAGAAGCCAAAAAAAAAGGGGGCCAAGAACTCCGTCAATATCTGCTAGAGAAATTTGCTGCAGAAGGAATGAGTGGTTCTGAAGTAGCAACCCTTGCCCACTATATCACTCGGGCTGGTGGCCTGGGGCTGGAAGATCTGGCTTTGGATCCGAAGTCGGCCTCAAAGAACGGTCACCGGCATGTTCGAAACCATGCTGGGCAGATCTTCCCCGAGGTTGGCATGACCCACATACAATGCCCAGTTCACAGAAAACGAGATTCCTGTCGTACTGTGGAGGCTATCCCGATGTATTTACCTTCCACGGCTTTCAACGACTACATCACTGACGAAATGGTTCATAATGTTTCTGAAAGTCACTTTTGCAAAGTGGTGGGGGGCCTAGACAATTACAACCATCACCCAGTTGTGCAAGCTGCCAGAGCGAGCCACATCAGAACCAAAGTCCGGCCTATTGCACTTTATTGGGATGGGGTGGCCTACACCAAGAATGATTCCTTCATGGCATTCTATGTCACTGACCTACTGACTTCCCAGAAGTTCTTATCATTCTTGCTACGCAACTTAGGCTTGCATGGGATTGTGTAGTGACCAATTTACAGTAATCCAAAAAAACCAGCAGGGTTATTTTCCAAAATAAACCATTTGTTTGACATGAAGTGGTATTACTTTGGGGCACCCTTGTGCTGCTAAGGTACCGAAGAACTTTGCCAATGTGGGTGCAGGGGGTGGTGCAGCTTGAGCCCTATGTTACAAGCATGGGTCGATGACTTGAAAAAATTGGAGACCGGCCCTGTTCGATACTGTGTGCTTGACATCATGGGAGATTGGCCTGCGTTCCTTCAAGTTTTTGGGTTGCGATACTGGAGCCACAAACATCACCCTTGCCCTTTGTGCAGAGTGAACCAGGAAAAACTGTGTCAACCCAACATCAGTGACTGGACTTTAGATTCTTCACCTTTCACTGGCTATGGGACCAACGATTACTTGACAGATTTGGGGAACTTTGTCAAAGTTCCTCTGCAACAAACTGCGCAAAAAATCTCTTTTGGTTACCCTCTATCAAGAATGCACCATCCCTTAAATCCGGGTTTATTGTTAGAGAGAGAGAGAGAGAGATAGATAGATAGATAGATAGATATATTTCACACAGTTGTTTGGGATGATATAAGATACCCACTTCCTGGTTGATTTATTGGAATGTTTCTATGTTGATGGTGTCCCATGTTTCCCACATAAACTGGGTTATCCAAACATTCCAACTTGAGCCCTTCAGGTTGTTCGCATCGAATCCATTGACATGAGATCCCAGCTCTACCGGAAGTTGGTCTACAAGAAGAAATTCCGAGGCCGTGGCTTGGTCTCCGATTTCCCCACGCTTGGGCTGAAGAAAGGTAGCCGCCTTTTGCCAACGGCAGAAATTCCAGATGTTGGGCAATTTGAGTTCTTGACACCCCCTTTTACAACTTCGTGGTGGGTAGGTGCTGATGATGCACGCCTTGTGCATGATTGCCCTCTCCTACAACTTTCAGGGGTTGGTTTGGAGATGTGGTCTCTAGATATCATGCACAGCTGGCACTTGGGGCCTCTTCAATTGCTAGTGAGTTTGGCTTTCAACTTCTGTCTCGATTCTGGCTTATGGGCTCCCACTTCAACTGGATTGGATGCTGCAGAAAAACGTAAGCTCAGCCTATTTGCAATCAAAGCGGAACTCTTCCAGTTTTACCGGGATCAGAAAAAGGACCCTTCATGGGTTGGAAAATCTTCAGAAGTTTCTTGGTTTACTCAACAGCTACTATGTTTCCCAACGTTTTAAAACACCATGTTGCACAAACTAGCCAATATACAAGTTTGGATTTGCCATGTTTTACCGCATTTGTGTTGAGGTCTGGAACTTGACCCTCACGATGCTCGGGACGACCGATAGTCCCAGCCTCCATGCGAAGGCAGCAGAATCTCACGGCTTGGCTCTCTTCGTGCGGCACCTGTTGGAGAAAAGCATCCCATCTTTTGAGGAAAAGTTGCCCCATGAGAAAGCTAGGCGAGGGAAATTTCTTTTGGAAGCTGCAAAGGCAGCCGAAAAATTGGATCAAATTTTTTCTGGCGAGAATCGAACTTTATCCCGTTCACAAAGTCAAGAGGCTTTGGGGGCTTATTCTCGGTTTTTGTCCTTTTTCAGCAAAGCTGAAGGGCCATTGACACCCAAATGCCATTTTATGTTTCACTTGATCCAACGGAGTCTGTACAAGGGAAACCCTAAGAAGTACAGTACCTACAGGGATGAAAGTTTCAATGGGCTTATTGCCCGAATTGCACGATCGTGTCACCGAAGAACTTGGGCCAATGTAATTCATTGGAAGTGCCAAGCTTTGCATAAGAAGAGCCATGACTATGTCTTAGCAGGAAATACCTTCAAAAAAATCTAAGCTGAGTGACTGCCTCCAAAATGGGATGAAGCATTCTCTTCAAAAACCATATCGTTGAGACATGGGGTTAGTGCAGACATGTTTGCGCAGCTGACAGCCCCATACTCCCGATGCTCCTTGCCTCAAGCGGCATCTGCGCCGTTTCCATACGGGCCGAATCATGGCTTCCCGAAAAGTTTCCGTTGAAGATGGATTTTATGATGCATCTCAAGATCTAGATGATATTGAGAAAAGGGTGGTGTCTTGGGATGCTGATAAGAACAATGTTCGTACCCTTGAAAGTATCGACCTTTTTGCTGGAAAGGGAAACTTCTGTGCTCAGTGTCAAGACCAAAACTATTCCAGCATGACCATTGACGTGTTGGAAGATCCGGTGAACCACGATATCTTGAGCAAGATTGGTTTCCGATACATCTTAGACTGCTTGCTGTCTGTGGTGCCTTTGTTTGAAAATTGAACTTTCAAAATGGGAATCCAAAATATTTGATGGGGCCACCCAAAACAAGGGAACCGAGGGTTTTGACGACAAGGGTTTCTCGAAATCCAAAAAAAAGAGATGTTGCTCTGTGACTGCCATATCACTGAGGTGCTGGGTGGCTGGGCGACCTGTGGGCCACCATGCGGCTTGTTCGTTTTCATCAGCTCTGCTTTCCACAAAAGGTCATGTTTTCTGCCGTATGGAGCCCAAGCCCTGCGCAAGATCAGGGCGGCCAATCAAATCATCGTGAACCTGGTAGTCCTTCTGGCTGTAGCTCATTCAAGAGCGGTTTTTATACTGAATCCAAGCTACAAGATGTTTTTTCCATGTTTTTCCCATGCATTTTGTAAGTGTTTAGTTTGAAACCGCCTTTTTTGGGGTAGTTATTCCATCATCCATCGTATTTGGAGCTTCGTCCCAAGTCAATTATAAGGATAGAACAGCCTGGTTCGTCGCTACTGTGGTTACTTCCAGAACTTGCTGAGCTACTTGATATCCTCCAGATGACCCGAGTGCACACTTGGATGAAAAATTTTGGCCACAAACTGCCTAAACCGAGTGTTTTGATGTTGACGCTTATCCCAGATTTGGTCACTCCCCTTCAGGGAAAATGGTCCCGAAAAATGGAAGATGCATGGAGCAGGATGCTCACCCGTGACCTCATTAAAATGATCCCAATCCGGCACCTATGGAAAAACCGAAACAAGTTTCTCAGATACGTTCAAGACAATTTCATTTTGATTGTCTTTTGGGGGTGTGTGTTGTCTGTGTCCAGTCTGTGCATTTGCGCGCTGATATGCTGAAGCCAAACCAAGGTTGATGAAAACAGCACTGAAGTACCGGGCATCTTACAAGCACAAGGAGTCCAAGAAGGTGTTCTACACCAAAACATTTTCGAAATCCAAGCGAAAAGTTCAAGTCACTGGGGGAAAACATTTGGCTGAAACTGGAGTTTATACGCCTCAATTTTGCCGAGCTGTGATTGACGTATGGGAGCGCGCACAAGAACATGGGTGGGGGTCATTCACCAAACGCCCCGATGGAGACTACAAATCAATCTGGGCCCGCTGCTTCAGGAATCCTCCTACGCAAGAAGATCCATGGTTGGGTTTTCATACTTTTTTTTTTAAAGGTCCGTTAAATACCCAAACATTGGTTTCCGCAATTGTGTTCTTCTCGGCCCGGCCCTTTTGAGGATGTCAAAGTGGTGGATGGCATCGACCGAACTATGAACATCTTAGCTGGGACAATCAATGTCCTTTAGAAACTTGCGCGCGCACAGAGCGGCACCCGAGAAAAAAAACCGGCCACTGCATCAAGAGTTAAGATTTGATGGAAACCGCTGGCAAGTCAAGTACAAAACGTGTTGTGTCTACAGGCTCCTTTTCATGATTTTTTCTGGGGCCATTTTGGCCTTGACTTTCTAATGGTTTCTGGAAGTGGTTAGTCAAGAGTCAAGAGTTCGCTTCTCCAGCGTTTGTTGATGTGTGTGTGTGTGCCAAAGCGTTTTTTTTTAAATGTTTTTTTGTGGTATATATATATATATCCAGTATGTATGTTATATATATACATATGTATACATATTTATAGAGATAATCTCTGTCTCTATATCTCTTTGCGCCTTCATCTTTTGATCTGTCTTTCTAAATCTATCTACCTTTCTTTGCTGCTTCCTATATCTGCCCTCTGCCTATCAGTATCTATCTACCCCAAGTCTACGCCCATCTATCTATCCACTACCAATCTACCTACTATTTTTTTCTCCCATTAACGCGTTTGACCACAGCATATACTGTGGTCAATGGTCATGTACAGGCTCAAGCTCCTGAAACTGATGCTTCACCATGCTGAAAACACAGCAATCTGTGTTGAACAGCAATGTGCAGATGCTCTCACAATAGCTGCAGCGATCCAAAAAATGGATGGCAGCGATCCATTTTTTAAGGCTTCTTGCAGCGATCCAAAAAATGGATGCTTTGAGGGTCTGGGCTCAACTTTATAGACAATCATGTCGATGCTGCCATCGTCGCGATTAAGAAAATCATCGCTACTACAACGATCGTTGTTTAGCCGGAAATCCACATTATAGTGCCACTGTTCTGCACAAGTATTACTATCTGGATGTTCGGCATCTCACTTTATAGTCATGGGACATGTTCACAAGTACCCTCAAAAACCTGCATCGAGTTTTATGTTTTTACGCGGCCAGGCGACTTTATACAAACGTTGGATTTTGACTTTGTAGACAAAACATGTTGGCTTTCCACTTTATAGACTCCAGACATGTGGCCATTCCAGTTTATACCAGGCTATTCTCTATAAAGTCGGCCGCAAAGCATCTAGCGGGCTATACATGGGGGATAGAAAAGACACCTTTTTGGCGAGATTCTGTTGCCTGCAGCTGCTGGCAGTACTGCTAGCAGTAGAACAACTTCGAAAAAAAGCAGCTGCCGGCAGGAAAACGCCATGGCTCTGAAGGACGAGCGAGTACGAAAACCACGTGAAAAAACTCCCTAACGTGTCGTCTGAAATCCTAGAAAAACAACCTTTTTCGAGACTGCTGGCAGTAGAACAGCTTCGAAAAAAAGCAGCTACCGGCAGGCAGTAGAACAGCTTCGAAAAAAAGTAGCTGCCGGCAGGAAACCACCATGGCTCCGAAGGACGAGCGAGTGCCAAAATCACGTTAAAAAACTCCCTAACGTGTCGTCTGAAATCCTAGAAAAACAACATTTTTCGAGACTGCTGGCAGTAGAACAGCTTCGAAAAAAAGCAGTTGCCGGCAGGCAGTACCTAACGTGTCGTCTGAAATCTCCTAGAAAAACAGCCTTTTTCGAGACTGCTGATGCTGACAGTAGAACACCATCGAAATCGAAAAAAAGCGGCTGCCGGCAGGAAACGTCCCGCCTGAAATCCTAGAAAAATAACATTTTTCGAGAGGCAGTAGAACAGTGTCGAAAAAAGTATCCTAGAATCCTAGAAAAACAGCGTTTTTCGAGAGATCGAGAGATTCTGTTGCCAGCCGCAACTGGCAGTAAAACAGCTTCGAAAAAAGCTGAAATCCTAGAAAAGAAACCTTTTTGACGAGATTCTATTGCCTGCAGCTGCTGGCAGTACTGCTGACAGTAGAACAACTTCGAAAAAAAGCAGCTGCCGGCAGGAAAACACCATGGCTCTGAAGAACGAGCGAGTGCCAAAACCACGTGAAAAAACTCCCTAACGTGTCGTCTGAAATCCTAGAAAAACAACCTTTTTCAAGACTGCTGGCAGTAGAACAGCTTCGAAAAAAAGCAGCTACTGGCAGGAAAACAGCTTCGAAAAAAGCTGAAATCCTAGAAAAGAAACCTTTTTGACGAGATTCTGTTGCCTGCAGCTGCTGGCAGTACTGCTGACAGTAGAACAACGTCGAAAAAAAGCAGCTGCCGGCAGGAAAACACCATGGCTCTGAAGAACGAGCGAGTGCCAAAACCACGTGAAAAAACTCCCTAACGTGTCGTCTGAAATCCTAGAAAAGCAACCTTTTTCAAGACTGCTGGCAGTAGAACAGCTTCGAAAAAAAGCAGCTGCCGGCAGGCAGTAGAACAGCTTGGAAAAAAAGTAGCTGCCGGCATGAAAACACCATAGCTCTGAAGAACGAGCGAGTGCCAGAACCACGTGAAAAAACTCCCTAACGTGTCGTCTGAAATCCTAGAAAAACAACGTTTTTCAAGACTGCTGGCAGTAGAACAGCTTCTTCGAGAGATTCGGTTGCCTGCGGCTGCTTGCAATCAAACAGCTTCGACAAAATCACCTTCCGGCAGGAAAACACCATGGCTCTGCAGGACGAGCTAGTTCCAAAACCATGCGAAAAAAATGCCAAACGTCCCGTCTGCAATCCTAGAAAAACAACCTTTTTCGAGAGATTCTGTTGCCTGCAGCTGCCGGCAGGAAAACGCCATGGCTCTGAAGGACGAGCGAGTACGAAAACCACGTGAAAAAACTCCCTAACGTGTCGTCTGAAATCTCCTAGAAAAACAACCTTTTTCGAGACTGCTGGCAGTAGAACAGCTTCGAAAAAAAGCAGCTACCGGCAGGCAGTAGAACAGCTTCGAAAAAAAGTAGCTGCCGGCAGGAAAACACCATGGCTCCGAAGGACGAGCGAGTGCCAAAATCACGTTAAAAAACTCCCTAACGTGTCGTCCGAAATCCTAGAAAAACAACCTTTTTCAAGACTGCTGACAATAGAACAGCTTCGAAAAAAAGCAGCTGTCGGCAGGCAGTAGAACAGCTTCGAAAAAAAGTAGCTGCCGGCAGGAAAACACCATGGCTCTGAAGGACGAGCGGGTGCCAAAACCACGTTTAAAAACTCCCTAACGTGTCGTCTGAAATCCTAGAAAAACAACATTTTTCGAGACTGCTGGCAGTAGAACAGCTTCGAAAAAAAGCAGTTGCCGGCAGGCAGTACCTAACGTGTCGTCTGAAATCTCCTAGAAAAACAGCCTTTTTCGAGACTGCTAATGCTGACAGTAGAACAGCATCGAAATCGAAAAAAAGCGGCTGCCGGCAGGAAACGTCCCGCGTGAAATCCTAGAAAAATAACCTTTTTCGAGAGGCAGTATAGAACAGTGTCGAAAAAAAGTATCCTAGAATCCTAGAAAAACAGCGTTTTTCGAGAGATCGAGAGATTCTGTTGCCAGCCGCAACTGGCAGTAAAACAGCTTCGAAAAAAGCTGAAATCCTAGAAAAGAAACCTTTTTGACGAGATTCTGTTGCTTGCAGCTGCTGGCAGTACTGCTGACAGTAGAACAACTTCGAAAAAAAGCAGCTGCCGGCAGGAAAACACCATGGCTCTGAAGAACGAGCGAGTGCCAAAACCACGTGAAAAAACTCCCTAACGTGTCGTCTGAAATCCTAGAAAAACAACCTTTTTCAAGACTGCTGGCAGTAGAACAGCTTCGAAAAAAAGCAGCTACTGGCAGTAAAACAGCTTCGAAAAAAGCTGAAATCCTAGAAAAGAAACCTTTTTGACGAGATTCTGTTGCCTGCAGCTGCTGGCAGTACTGCTGACAGTAGAACAACTTCGAAAAAAAGCAGCTGCCGGCAGGAAAACACCATGGCTCTGAAGAACGAGCGAGTGCCAAAACCATGTGAAAAAACTCCCTAACGTGTCGTCTGAAATCCTAGAAAAACAACCTTTTTCAAGACTGCTGGCAGTAGAACAGCTTCGAAAAAAAGCAGCTGCCGGCAGGCAGTAGAACAGCTTCGAAAAAAAGTAGCTGCCGGCATGAAAACACCATAGCTCTGAAGGACGAGCGAGTGCCAAAACCACGTTAAAAAACTCCCTAACGTGTCGTCTGAAATCCTAGAAAAACAACGTTTTTCGAGACTGCTGGCAGTAGAACAGCTTCTTCGAGAGATTCGGTTGCCTGCGGCTGCTTGCAATCAAACAGCTTCGACAAAATCACCTTCCGGCAGGAAAACACCATGGCTCTGCAGGACGAGCTAGTTCCAAAACCATGCGAAAAAACTGCCAAACGTCCCGTCTGCAATCCTAGAAAAACAACATTTTTCGAGAGATTCTGTTGCCTGCAGCGGCTTGCCTTCGACAAAATCACCTTCCGGCAGGAAAACACCAAACGAAAACACCATGGCAGTGAAGGACGGAAAAGCATCAAAATGTTTCCTGCTGCTGCTGCTGCTACTGCTGCTGCTGCTGCTACTGCTGCTGCTCCTGCTCCTTTGATCCCTTCTGTTCAAAAGGCGGATGGGCCAGCACCATGGCAGTGAAAGGCGGAAAAGCATCAAAATTGCACCCCAAAACTACCTAATGTAACTTCTGCAACCCACACAAAAAGACGTGTCTTCTGAAATCCTGCTGTTTCGAAGGAACAGATCAGAGCGGGAAGGGCAACCCAAGGAGCCCCACGTACCTCGAGGAGACTCCGGGAAGGACCCCCCACCGGTAAAACAAAAACCCCGGAGTCAATGAATCGACGTACGTGACCGGTGGGAGGGGGACCCAACAGGGTCCCCCGGCAAAGGGTCATTGTTTTTTGTTCTTGTTGTTGTTGTTGTTGTTGTTCTTGTTGTTGTTGTTGTTGGCTGCTGCTGCGGCTGCTGCTGCTACGGCTGCTGCTGCTGCGGCTGCTGCTGCTGCTGTTACTGCTACTGCTGTTGCTCCCACTGCACAAATGCTGTTGCTCTTGCTGTTGCTGTTGCTCTTGCTGTTGCTCTTGCTGTTGCTCTTGCTGTTGCTCTTGCTCTTGCTGTTCCTGTTGCTATTGCTGTTGTTGTTGTTGTTGTTCTTGTTGTTGTTGTTGTTGTTGTTGTTGTCGTCGTTATTGTTGTTGTTATTATTATATTATTATATTATTATTGTTCTTGTTCTTGTTGTTGTTGTTGTTGTTGTTGCTGTTGTTGTTGTTGTTGTTGTAGTCCTTTTCTTCCATCTTCTTCCCTTACGCGCTCCCCCTTGCGTCAGCCGGGGTCGGCGGATATATATAATACGGATATGCGTGCACACACACACATATATATATATATGGCTCCCCTCTAAAGTAAGAAACCTGTAGCAGGAGTAGTAGTAGGAGTCGGGACAACATCTTTTTCCCTGGCGCCATCCCCCTTGCTGCCGGCCGGGGTCGGCGGATATGCAGGAACTAGCCCGGGATATCCGCTGATATCCGGGATCCTCTTTGGTGGGCAATTGGGGCGAATACAATTACTATATGGGGCGTGTGAATCTTCGACTTCTATATCCAGTTGCTGCGTTGATATGGAGGGATGCCAAAAGGACCCGGGCAAACAGGAAAACAACCGCAAGCAACCAGATCAACGATTGCGTCACTGTTGGAATTCGAAATTAGAGTGAGACCGTCAGACCTGGAAATCTTGCAAGTGTTTGTGGGGCAAAGTCGCATGATTGAAGAGGAAACTGAATAATTTCACGGCCCCTGCCGAACAAACATCCATTTCGGCATTAGTCTCTCGCGATCATAGCCAAATGTTCTTCCACCGAAGTGAACAGCCTACTTCTGCCGTGGTTGGTGTGGAGCATATGGCATATGCATGTCCAGGTCGAGCTGGTGACCTCCACTCATAGGCCTGACAGACAGGACGTGTGAAGTGTGTGGCTTGTGGACGGGCCAGAAGTGGACGTAGTGGTTTCTCATGCATGTCGTGAAGGTCGTGGAGGGTGAAGATGGTAAAGACAAGCAAAGACCATAAAGCCATATTGAACCACTGTTGCACTGCACTCTTTAGAACGACTTCTTCCGCTGGCTTGCTAAGTTCAATCCACCTAGCACCAGAAAAGTGGATGGATCCCAATGCAAAGATCCAGTACTGAACCAGGGTTTCCCTCGGCACATTTCTGATTATATAGAGAGAAAGGGTTTGGAAAGGTTGCCATTCATCCTGAAGCAATCTATATATATATATAGAGCTGTCAGGTGACACATGACTAAGCCAAAAGTCTCCAGTCTCTGATGGGCATTGTCCTTGGCAGTGGGTAAAGAGCAATCGCCTTGCCAACTTCTTGGCTGTTCTTGACGTCATGTCGAAGAACTTCCTCCCAGGATGAATTCCAGAGAATTTCCCGCTCAAATGGCGAGGCAGATTACAGCACGTGCTGTTTCAGTGCGTTCTGCTCGGCAACCTTTGTCAAAGCTGTCATAGTTTAGGAGTATCTATACACCTTACATGTAGGATCATAATGGATCATGTAGGTCTGCAATTGTTGGCAGCGGCTCATACCAAAGGATTAGGCGCTCCAAGAAAGATTTGACAAGATTTGTGCTCAACCTACTTTCCCTTGCTGATTGAAGCCCAGCCACGGCATGCCACCGCCAAGTCCACTGGAGATCACTGCTGTGGCCGGAAATATAGAGACATGATATGCCGTGATTCTTTAGTAGAGAATGAATGCAGAATGAAATTCATAATCCATCTGAGTCTGAATCGCATGGTAGGTAATTCCAGCTGATGACCCTGCCTTACCCAGCCGTTTGCCACTGACTCAGAATCTGGGGGCCTCATGGTTGGCTGATCTTGGTTCATATAGACTGAAGCATTCTTCATTTACCAATACCTGCACGCGTTGGGGGTGACATTGCTGATGCCAGTATGAAATGGGCTTTCAGCTTGCAGTCAAACGACCAGACTTGTTGTGTTCTCGACACGAGACTCGAATTCTGGTGTGATGGCCATGCTGTAGGCGTGTGCCTGGGGGTGACATGGCTATGTCGCGTGCGCTGGGGGACCTCGAAGCTCAGCAGTCGGCGCCTCAAAGGATGGTGTCATATTGTGTCACTATGTGTCTCTGATACCCACAAAAACACCCTAGAAGGATGAAAAGGCATTTGGAATCATTCGGCATGATTTGTAAGAAAGGATGCTCAACCAGTATCACAAATTATTATAAATTATTACTATTGGATATTATATCATATTATATACCATTTCGTATTTTTGATTGAAAACGGGCCAGGAAATGGCAGTGGTCGTGTCGCAGTACGAGGGAACTCTGTTCCACAAGCCCTTATCCCACTGTACACATGACTCCCTTTCGTTCATGTTTCTGTTGGTTTGCGTTTGCACCATGTTGGGCAACCCTCGTGCACGCTACGCCAAGGTACGGAATGTGTTGTGAGCCTGAATTTCCGACGGAATGCCAGCTGAAGGCTGAACACATTGCGGAGCCTGTTTTAAATTGCTAGGGCATCCTGTTGCCGACAAAATGCATATTGCACATGTAAGCCAGGCTCAACGCTCAACATCACTCAACTTGGGCTGTAGCAGGTAGCTTTGTTTGAACATGCCATGGTCACAAACCATGGTCTAACATGTTCTAACTTTAAAATTGCACATGAGGTCTCTTGGAGGAGGTATTTCGTGTTGTGGCCCTCGCACCGGTCCCGTTGACTGGAACCTGATACCACATTCTTGATTCAAGTTGATTCACACACGCCCACATTGGCCACATTAGTTGTGTACCTTGGCTAGTCTTGCCTCTTCTTGTTTGATTGTTGAATAATCCTTGTCCTAGTCCTCCCTCGCCCACATTGTGCCTTCTCCACGTTCACATTTGTGCGCTTGATAAGTTTGATCTTGCTGTTCCTGGCGTTACCCATCCGTGCCACAGCAGGAAGAGGACGAACATCTAATCATCCTGTGCTCTGATGGAGTTTGGGATATGGTGAATCCTCGTGAAGCGGTGCCACGGCTCATTGATGGATTTGATGGGGGAGCAATGGGGAGCAGGGCCGAAGCTGTAGATCCTCCCATGTCGTACTTTCAAGGGTGCCAGGAGTACGGATCCAAGATGATCCGAGGACTGCAGTTGACCCCAACGATTGTAAAGGAATGGGCACCCAGGAGACGGCTCATTGGTGCCACGAGTGCTCCGAAATCACCGATGTTTTGTTACCAACGACTTCCTGGAAGCATCTGTATGGAATAGACGTTCGAAAGGAAAGGCCTTACGCAAATGATCCGATGTTTCCAAATGTGTTCAATGTTTTTCCCTCTCTCTCTCTCTCTGTGAGCTATGTCAAAGGCCTAGTCACTCAGGCTTTCTGCGAGATCAGGGGCAGCACATGAACCTGAAACTACATACGTCGCTTTCTTTGCTCTTGTGTTCTTTTTTGGTGTTTTTTCTTTTTCCTTTTTTTCCTCCTCCTTTTATTATATCTATATATATATGTGTGTGTGTGTGTACCGTTATAGCAAACGGTTTAGTTTTGATGAATCGATCATGTTTCGATGAAGCAGGGGGCAGAGGTGCCCATGTCACTTCCTCTGCCAACGAAGCTGAGTGACATGCGGTAAGGATATAGATCAGGGACGCCTGATTTACGTACCTGCTATGGTTAAAACTGTTGACCTTCTGTTCCTGTTCATGAGCTGTGCGTTGTTTATTCTTTGGCGATTCCGTTTCCGTTGTCAAACTACTGACAGGTAACTCAGGACATTAGGCGACGACGGTGACATCATTCACACTTTGCACTCACCATTGCCCCACAGTGTGTCACGGGTGTTGGACCTGACTTGGTCACACCGTCGGTTGGTTTCGACCAATCAGAAAGTGATGAGCGGGCATTTTCCCGTATTCAGAGTGGAGAATGAAACTCCGAAGCCGTATGCACTCCGAGTGCATTTCAAGCGTCATAAGACGAAGTCAAGATTTTACACAGTAAAATCCAATCGAAGCAGCCATATAAGGCGAAGAAGCCATACGGCAGAAGTTTCGTCCAATTCGGACAAAGAAGACATAAGTCGAAGTTCTCAGCACTATGGGTGCAATGAAAGTTCAGTTTGGTCTGACTCTCAGCGGTTCAAATGTGTCTTAAGTGAATCTCTTGGATGTCTTGTGTTTCAACATACAAGGGTATTTTCAATACTTTGATTCATGTTGTTGTTGACAGTTTTGATGATTTCGAGCCATGTTTCCCAAGAGTCGTGGTCCACCTTTGCCATCTTCTGAAGTTTTTCTACTGGACAGATCCCTGTTCGATCTGAACCATTACTTCCTCCTCCTTCTTGTCATCCTGTTGCACACGTTCAGAATACTCAAGTGAGTGGATCATCATCGGTTCCAAAAACATCGGGGGTTTCGCTGAACATTGTTGGACGACTTGGACAATACCGCATAGAAGCTGCTACTGCCGATCAGTTAGCTCCTATTATGGGTCAGACTTTTGATGATGAACGACAGGCTGAAATGCAACAAAACATGTGGAATTTTCAACAAATGATGATGACGATGAATCCAACACTGATGAACTCACCGTGTTCATGCTTGTCTGTGTATCAACCATGTCGGGGGCCACAAACGGATACTTCTGGTCCGGAACCCTGCGCTTTTAGCGCGGGGACTTCGTCCACAGTCGGACACTCAACTTCTGGTCCGGGACCCGGTCAATGTGATTCAGGTTGAAACATTGTCTCGCCACATGATTGATGAATACAAAGCCTGTGGGGTGGGTGACCAACCTAATTTGGAGGCAGTCAAATTTTGAGCAAAGATTCCATTGAAAATCAGATTCGTTTCCTGGCTGCAGTTCAGCATGTTAAGAATCAGGGACTAGCTTTGACCAAAGACAGTGTAGGCCCTGTCAATTCAGATGGGCAGCTGTGCGCATTTCATGAATTCAGAACGTTTTCGAAATCTGTTCGGTCATACTGTAGACGACTGTTACTGAACGGATGTCAGTGGATTGCATGCCTCCTTCAATTTTCGAACCATTTACCTTGAAATCTCCAACAATTTTTGATGTGGATTTTGAGTCAATAGACAGCTACTTCATTGCTTCATTGCTTTTGCTTGCTTATAATCAGACTCAACGTCGGATCCTTAGCATTTTTCATTTCTTGCACCTGCCTCAGAACTTGACTTTTGAGTGGTGGTCGCAAGTGTATATGCGATTACACTGGACTGGAGATGAAAGTTGAATGTTCGAAATTATTGCGATCATCTCAAGCTGATCATGACTACATATTCTTGTTATGCAGATTGTGTCGAAACTTGTCGGAACCTTTCTGGTCAAGAGCTCAGCAACAACTCAAGCTCATTCTGCAGTTCCGGAACTCAGATTCTTCACCTGACAATGTACCTGTGCGATTACTCATTCTTGATGATGAGATGGAATCACAAATGAGGTCTTGGTTGAAAGGCTTTATCGTACATCATCAGGTAAGTTTTCCTCCTTTCATTTTGCTCATTCGTTATACATTCACTGTCCTTGTCAATGGCATGAGTTGCTGATTCGGACATTTTTGGATAACAACGTATTTACTCCCTGTAATGCTACCCCAGTACAGACGGTACAACAGATTCGCAATTCAGTACCTTAGTGGCTTTCTGCGAAACTCAGTACGGGTTACATTCTACCAAAGCCTAGTCGTATGTTCAAAAAGGCTAGACCCTTTATCAACTATAGCA
>CAMXCT020004404.1:30000-34839 GCA_947184155.2 Cladocopium goreaui
GACCTTTTAGCTGTGAATATTCAGGAGGTTCCCAAGTTTGTGCATTGATTCAATTTTACTTTCTCGCAATCTTCGAGGTTGCCTTTTCATTTTACCCCCCCCACCGCCTTGCGCCTTGTGGGCCCAATCACTTCCGCTCCACAGGTCTCTCGCCCCAAATGGACCTTTGGAATGGTCATTTTCTTCGCTGCGCAAGTGTGTTTTCTTGTTTTTGCGTCACAGTTTGCTTTGAACAACGGCTGCTGATTGGTGATTGGCGGTATTGGTTTGCATATAATATGGTTGCATTGTTTTGTGGGGAGCGCCCGTCCTTTTTCTTAGCTGGCTTACCACCCGCTTTGGGACGCAAACAAACACCTTCAAGCGGATTGTTGGTCGGGTAATGTTTTAGTGATGCACATAAAAAGGGCACACGCTTTTATATCTCCTCTTCTAATATAAACATTAAATCATGATGAAATTCATTCGATTCATTACCCCTCTTAATCAACATTGGACGGGCCGGGTCAGGTGCAAACAGAGCCTAGCCCATTAACATGTGACAATTGATAAAACGTGAGACCAAGCAAACTTCTTGGGACCAGGCCATGGAGTCAGGTAAAAAATGGGCGATGGTTGAGAAATGCATTCATGGAAAGCCATTTGAGAATGGAGAAGGATATGATCATTTTTAAAATTGCCTTCGGTTTGATTTGCCCCATACTAGATTATATTGGATTTGACCTGAAATTGAATCTAATTTGAATTTAAATGAAAACAAAGCAAAGTCAAATTTAGAATATATAATCTATTTACATATAAATTGGATGAAATTTCAAATTTAATTTGAATATCTGTTCTTACTACTAATATTATGGTAAGGGTAGGAAATTCCCCCAAATAAACATTATTTTGGACCTTTTTCCGAGGACAACTTTAGTCTCCGAGAAGACTTTGCGAAGACTTCTTTGGGCGATCTTTTTAGGAACTCCAAAATGGAGGGTGGCTGGGTGGGTGGGTGGGCGGAGGTGCTGTCGAAATATTTTGTTGGAACGGTTAGCTTATATCTACTATAACCTACTGTAATCCCCCACTGTTGGACATAGCGGGCTGACCCTACTTCGAGGCCTTAATTTTATTATAACATTTTGACTTATCTTTAAATATATAATTGGAATTAAAACTTTACAATATTGGATTCGAACGGCTATTGTTATTACTATACTAATACAAGCGCTAGCGTTAAGTCGTATCAGCTTGCAAAAGTCGTATCGGGAGGCCGTGCGCCTGGAAAAAGTTCAAGTTTGGCATCACCACAACTTTCAGTAATTGAACGATTTCATTGTTTTGGGGCCGTGCGCCTGGAAAAAGTTCAATTTTTGTATTGCGTTGATCTTTAAAACTTATATTTGATCATTCATTCAAGGGGACAAATGCTGGTTGCTGCTTGCCTGCTGCTTGCCTGCTGCTTGCTTCCCTGCTTGCCTGCTTGCCTGCCTGCCTGCTTGCTTGCTTGCCCGTTGCTGCTGCTTGCTTGTGCTGCTTGCTTGTGCTGCTTGCTTGTGCTGCTTGCTTGTGCTGCTTGCTTGTGCTGCTTGCTTGTGCTGCTTGCTTGTGCTGCTGCTGCTTCTTGCCTGCTTCTTGCCTGCTTCTTGCCTGCTTCTGGCCTGCTTCTTGCCTGCTGCTGCTTGCCTGCTGCTTGCCTGCTGCTTGCCTGCTACTTGCCTGCTGCTTGCCTGCTTGCTTGCCTGCTTGCCTGCTGCTTGCCTGCTGCTTGCCTGCGTGCTTGCTTGCTTGCTTGCTTGTTTGCTTGCTTGCCTGCTTGCTTGCCTGCTTGCCTTCTTGCTTGCTTGCCTTCTTGCTTGCCTGCCTGCCTGCCTGCCTGCTTGCCTGCTGCTTGCCTGCTGCTTGCCTGCTGCTGCCTGCTACTTGCCTGCTGCCTGCTTCTTGCCTGCTTGCTTGCCTGCTGCTTGCCTGCCTGCTTGCCTTGCTTGCTTGCTTGCTGCTGCCTTGCTTGCTGCTGCCTTGCTGCTGCTGGCTTGCTGCTTGCCTGCTTGCTTGCCTGCTGCTTGCCTGCTGCTTGCCTGCTGCTTGCCTGCTTGCTTGCCTGCTTGCTTGCCTGCTTGCTTGCCTGCTTGCCTGCCTGCCTGCTTGCCTGCTTGCTTGCCTGCTTGCTTGCCTGCTTGCTGCTTGCTTGCCTGCTTGCTTGCCTGCTTGCTTGCCTGCTTGCTTGCCTGCTTGCTTGCTTGCTTCTGCTGCTGCTGCTGCTGCTGCTTCCTCCTGCTGCTGCTGCTGCTGCTCCTGCTGCTTCCTCCTGCTGCTACTGCCGCTGCTCCAGACATTTTGCCGAAAAAGAAAATATCAGTCTCAGTCGCCTTGTTTGGCGCTGGCGGGAGGTACGGGCGTGAGACTCCAGCGGAGAGAGGGAATGTTTCTGGCTGGTTGGGAAACATTGCGGTCGCATGGCATAGCGCGGTTGTTTCGCTGCGCTCGCCATCTGCACCATCTCGCAGGATGTCGCAAGACGGCGCAGACGGCAAGCTAAGACGGCGCAAGACGGAACAGACACAACAGACGGCGCAGACGGAGCACCGACAAAACCTGCCACGCTTTCCGCCCGCAATGGAATGAAAGGTTTTATTCCAACTCGTAATCGCTGGATGGATAGGACAACAAACTTCTTGAGAGCTGTCCACGACATTGATGCACATCGCGCCAACCATAGATTTGGTTGCGGGAAACAAGGGCCCCCCATATCCTTATATCATCTTAGATCATAGCCCTGCCAATAGGATTTGCTACAGTTGCATTGCAAGAAATTTGAGGCTGTACCAATAGGGGTCTGATTTGGTCACGCGACGCGGGACATCAATATAATATGTTCAAATCCAATAGGATTAGCTGCCGAGAAATTGTTTGTATGAACTTGTACCCTTCAAAATCATCGCTGTGCGCAATGCTTCGGCGACTTTTAACTAAATCTCCAATTATAGATGAAACAGGCTGTGCCATGGTGATTCTTCTTCCCTGATGTGACTTTCCGCTACCTGATGTGACTTCTCCGTATCGCCGCCGTGCCATGGGGATGATGTGGTTTTTCCCGCCTGATGTGACTTAAGTACGGTGCTTGTATTAGGGTAACGGTAGCAATGGTAAGGGTAGCCCTGCTCGGAAATCTCCAAACAAAATGCGTTATTTTATGTTATGTTGGAACTTTTTCCGAATACAGACTTAGTGTCCACAAAGGCTTAGGCAAAGATTGCTTTGGCCGAGCGTTTGCGATCTTTTTGGGGGGCCTCCAAAACGGAGCCGAAATAAGTCGATTATTTTGGAATGTCGTATTTCCCTGAGTCTCGAAAATTGCTTTACTTCGTGTGATCCCCACCATGACATTTATACATTTGCTTCCTGGCAAATCTTCTGGCATTCTATCTGACATATCTTCTGGCATTCTATCTTGCATTCCATCGGGCATTCTATCTGGCATATCTTCTGGCATATCTTCTGGCTTTCTATCTGGCAAATCTTCTGGCATTCTATCTGGCATATCTTCTGGCATTCTATCTGACATATCTTCTGGCATTCTATCCGGCATTCTATCTGGCATATCTTCTGGCATTCTATCTGACATATCTTCTGGCATTCTATCGGGCATTCTATCTGGCATATCTTCTGGCAAATCTTCTGGCATTCTATCTGGGATATCTTCTGGCATTCTATCTGACATTCTATCTGGCATATCTATCTGGCATATCTCATGGCATTTTATCTGGCGGCATATCTTCTGGCATTCTATCTGACATTCTATCTGGCATATCTTCTGGCATTCTATCTGGCCGTTGAGGTCCAGCGGTGCACACTGAGCTGGGCAGGTCCCAGGTTGAGGTCCAGCGGTGCACACTGAGCTGGGAAGGTCCCCGGTTGAGGTCCAGCGGTGCACACTGAGCTGGGCAGGTCCCCGGTTGACGTCCAGCGGTGCACACTGAGCTGGGCAGGTCCCAGGTTGAGGTCCAGCGGTGCACACTGAGCTGGGCAGGTCCCAGGTTGAGGTCTAGCGGTGCAGACTGAGCTGGGCAGGTCCCAGGTTGAGGTCCAGCGGTGCACACTGAGCTGGGACGGTCCCAGGTTGAGGTCCAGCGGTGCACACTGAGCTGGGAAGTTGACAAAGAGCTTGGCGAAGAGAGTTGGCAAAGAGCTTGGCGAAGAGTTGGCAAGGCGGAAGTGCAGGTGGAAGTTGATGCAGATATGGTCGAGGAGAAACTGGAGGAGGAGGACGAGGAGGAGGAGGAGGACGACAGCTAGAGAACAACTCTGATAAAATCTAACAACCCTCACCTGGCAGGTGGGGAAAAAATTAATTTACTAATTTGAAGGATTTACTTTTTCGAAGCAATTTACTATAAATTTGTGGGAAAAATCTTAGCAAAATAAATTTAATTATATGAAATGTAAATTAAGTATTTTGAGTGTTATTTGAACGATATTTTTGTGATATTTTTATGTAAGTAGAGTCTTTGTATATTCTTATTTTAATATAGAATGCAATGGAAATATTTTTATTTTTTTTGGTGTTCGGATAAATTTTTTATTTGGATTTTTTGAAGGGCTTTAAATATATATATATATTATTTCTTTTTTTGGCTAGACAGAAGGAGTTTGTGTGACGTAAGTAAGACATAGAAACGTGGCACAAGTAAGGTTTATGTGCACAGGTATAGGTAGTTTTAGGTGTAGGTGCTGTTTGTTTGGTATGTTTTCGCTGGAAGCTTCTATAGGGTAAGAATATTAATACATTAAAAATATTTGTATAATTTTATATATAGCTATTAATTTTAAATAAATTTCATATATATATATATA